>JAZGLO010005663.1:0-347818 GCA_036873155.1 Biomphalaria sudanica | reverse complement strand
AAAATATTTCAAAGTTGTCAGTTTTTAGTTGGTTAAAAATTTTTCTCCATATTTGGACAGCTCATTAATACATTATTATTAAGTAAAACTATTAATAAATAGAAGTAAGTAAATAATTTGTACTTAGTACTAAGTCAAACTCAGAGCATTTATTGTTATGACATGATTAGGAATTAGGTATTTGTTTCTGGAATAAGGGGAAAGTTGTACTTAGTGACAAATGAAGTGATGGATCTTTAAAAAGTAAGAACGCTCTAAGAGACGCTAGAATCAAGACACTTTCTCATTGACAGTAGGAATAAAAAGAATTCTATAGACAGCTAGTAAAAGAGGACATCCGATGGTTCCTGCATTAAGTATTAAAAGTGTTTGTTTCAAAACTAGCATCGACTCCTTTTATCAATTGTTGGCCTTTCGTCGGAGTTGCTGTTCCAGCATTGAGTTCGGCATTACCTCCTTTGAGTTTGTTTATAGCTCATCACCGTGGAAGCGCATAACACATATCACAGTACTGTAGTCTGGACTACTGTCCCTTAATGTTGCCATGTCTGGATCAGCATCATCAAGCTAGAATTTTATATACTCTAGATTAATACTTGGGTGTAACCAGGATTTGTTCAGGTCAGAGTGAATAGAATAAACAAGAAATAGGCTCATCTGAGTAACAAGAAAGACAATGCCTATTCCAAAAATATCAACACCTAGTCTTTCACCTCAGAATCAGACACAACAGAATGAGACAACATATGTTCCAGAAGCTAAAAATTGAACCTACAAAATCTGCCCATGTAGAGTATCACCAGAGAATGCTGATCATGTCCTTCAAAATTGCATACTTTATCAAGAGGCCCAATCAAGACACTAGCCTCAAAACACCCCTATAGAAAGAAAACTATACAAAGAGCTTTTTGATTTTGAAACCATTGCCCAGTTCATCTCACATATTGGTCTAGTCATCTGAACGCTCCAACATAATAATGAGAACAAGGAAGAAGAAGTTTTGGTGATGTGCATTGGGGGGGGGGTAGAAATGGCACTTTTTACAAATCTATAACATATTAGTTATTAAGAGTTACCAGCTGAGTAATCATTCTTACAAAAAGTTGTCAGCTTCATAAAGGAGGAATTGTCTTTTTTTTTTAACTTTTTTTTTGTTACTTGCATACTTAGAATGAGAACAATACACTGACCTAGACAAGAATAGTGAAAGAAAGTGGGACAGAAGGAAAAAACAAGAGAGACAAAGAGAGAGGACAATGGACAATTCAAGCTCAACTAAGCAACAAGACCTAAAAGACAGTGGTCTATGTCTAGCAGAATAGAACAAACTAAATATTGATGACTAACGTACTGATTAACTATTGATAAAGATTTTGAAGTTAAACTAAGTCTCAACTCTGGAGCTAGCAAATATTTTTAACATTTTTGTCCCAAATAATGATCTACAATCAATGTTCAAAATTCAATACATTATTTGCTTAGTGTCTGCATGTATGAATTCAATAATTAAGGAACAAAACTAAAACTAAATAAGTTTTTTTTAGTCAAAGGGTATTTCTTTAGCTAAATATGTACATAAAAAAAATGCACAAAAATAATTTGTTAATTAGAAAGTAATTAAACTATTTAGTTTTTATCTATGACTCTGAAAGTTCTGATATAGATTTTGTTTATTTATTATTCATATAGAAGAATTGAACATGTCCCCTGTCTCCTTACTAATAAAGTAACGGATGCATGCATGTGTGTGTGAACAATCTATTGTATTGCCCTTTTCTTCATATTTTTGACAACCACTATGTAACTGTCTTAAGTGATTCTAGCCACTAGGAGATCATCCACACTGGAACAGACACAACATTAAGATTGATCTACTCCATTGTGACATACTGACAAAATGTAAATCACATGTAACTAGACTTTATATATAAATGCAATTAAATGTTGAGGATGTCTGCCTGGTTGTGTGATATGTACATCAAAGTGATTGCAATGCTTCCCACACCAATGCTTCCTTAACAAGAAGGTTTGGGATAGTCTTCATTTCATTTCTCATATTATACTGACTACATGTTTGTGTAAACTCTTAAAAATTTGAATACCTCAAACTAGCTAGGTCTAGCATGGACTCATTACTTTTTTCTTATTTAAATACACAAAACTTTATTCTTGGCTAGTGGTCTATGTACTCCTCATTCATTGGCCTCCTTCAGTCAAAGGACGACTATGGTTCATCTCAGAGCACACTTCCTCATGTGGCTGTGGAGCCCTATTTTGGAGAGACACTCCCGTCCACAGATAGCGCAAGTTAGGTCCCCTTGGCTTTTGCTTCGGTGGTAGAGGAGCTGGCCGTTTTTCGGTTTGTGCGTTTTTCTTCCTGGGCTGAGACCCATGTACTTTCACTGTCCATAGCTTTCTTTGTCACTGTCTCTCTCCACCTGTTGCGGTCTAGAGCTATATCTTCCCAATTGTCAGTATTGATGTTCACTGATTTGAGGTCGCGTTTTATTACATCTATGTAACAGAGATGGGGGCGACCAGTTTTTCTTGTGCCAGTCGCGAGTTGACCATAGAAGATGACTTTCGAGATGCGCTTGTCCTCCATCCGGCGAACATGTCCAAGCCAGCGCAAACAGCATTGTCTGAGGGCTGTAAAAATGCTGGGAATACCTATTCGCGCAAGGATCTCAGTATTGCACACTTTATCTTTCCATGTGACATTCAAGATCCTACGGAGACATCTCAAATGGAATGAGTTAAGTTTTCTCTCTTGCTTTGCGTAGGTGGTCCATGATTCACTGCCATATAGCAGTGTACTCATAAAGCATGCCTTGTAGACTTCCATTTTGGTTCCATTGTGGTTAGCTTATGGTTTTCCCAAACTCTGAGTCTAGCGAATGTCGAGGCAGCCTACCCTATGCGTTTTTTCATCTCCTCTTCTAGGGACAGGTCATCTGTAATTGTGGATCCCAGATAGCAGAATTCGCTTACGGCGTCCAGCTTGTTATCGTCAATGAGGATGGAGGGTGGTGCTGTAGTAGGTGGTCCCATAACATTTGTTTTCTTCGTGCTAATAGTCAAGCCATATTCTTTACAGGCCTGAGAGAAGCCGGACATTAGTGACTGAAGTTCCTCTTGTGTGTGTGCCACTACCGCTGCATCATCCGCGAATAGCATATCTCTTATGAGGGTGGCTCTGATTTTAGTTTTAGCCCTCAGCCTGGCAATATTTAGGACTTTGCCATCAAATCTGGAATGGAGATAGATGCCTTCAGTGGATTTGTCAAACGCGTTGTGGATTAGCAGTGAAAATAGTATTCCAAAGAGGGTTGGGGCCAGGACAAATCCTTGTTTAACTCCGCTGTTTATACTGAAACTTTCAGAGCTGGCACCGTTGAATTGCACTGTGCCGATCATATTTTGGTGGAAAGATATGATTACATTTAGTAGCTTGGGTGGGCAGCCTATTAACTGTAAAATTTTAAAGAGGCCATCTCTGCTAACTAGATCGAAGGCCTTTGTCAGGTCAATAAACGCAATGTATAAAGGCATCCTTTGTTCTCTGCACTTTTCCTGGAGTTGGCGGATGGAGAAAATCATGTCAATCGTGGTTCTCCCTGAGCGGAAGCCGCATTGTGATTCTGGGTAGACCCGATCAGCGAGTTTTTGTAGCCTGGGAAGTATCACTCGAGCAAAGAATTTGCCTACAATACTTAAGAGGGAGATTCCCCTGTAGTTGTTGCAGTCGCTTCTGTCACCTTTGTTTTTATACAATGTAATGATTTTAGCATCCCGCATGTCTTGTGGCACAGCACCTTCTTGCCAACATTTAGAAAGCAGTTCGTGTAGAGGTTGGATTAGAGTAGTTTTGCATTGTTTTAGAAGATCTGGGGGGATACCGTCGCATCCGGGTGCTTTGCGGGCAGCAATGTTGTCTATGGCTTTGTTGAGCTCTGAAAGGGTGGGTGTTTCATCTAGCTCGTTCATTGTGGGTAGTTGTATGATGGCTTTAAGGGCTGAGTCAGAGACTGAGCTTAGTGTGGCGTAGAGCTCGGAGTAATGTTCCACCCATCTGTGCATTTGTTGGCACTTGTCTGTGATAATTTCCCCAGTGGTTGATTTCAGAGGTGCTGTCTTCATACATCCCATTTATGTTGCCCACTTGGGCTGCGAGCTGAATACTCTCACTGAGCTCTACCCAGTATTCATTGGCACAGATCCTTGCTGTCCTCTGTGCATTGGCTCTAGCTTCTTTCAGGTTTAGCAGGTTGTGTTGGGTAGGTTTTGCCTTGTAAGTAGCGAGTGCATCTCTCTTTGCTCTGATGACAGGTGCTAAAATAACTGCTTTAGAGTCGAACCAATCATTTTGTTTTGTAATTTCTCTTCCAAAGATTTCCAGGGAAGTCTTTTGTATGGTGGACTTGAGGTGTTCCCATTTTTCAGTTGCTGTATTCTCAGAGATATTTTTATACTCGCATTCAAAAGATTCCGCAAACTGTATCTGAAGATCAGGTTGATTCATCTTGCTTACATCCGATTGGGGTCTTCCAATCTGCTTGGTATGGTGTTTTTTTTTGGGGAGGAGATTGATCTTACAACATACCAAGTAGTGATCTGTGTCGCAGTCTGCACTGTGGTAGGACCTGGTAAGCTTGACAAATTTTAAGCACTTTTGTCTTACCATGATTAGGTCTAGTTGGTGCCAGTGTTTGGAGCGAGGGTGCCGCCAAGATACTCTGTGCTGCAACTTAGTCTTGAAATAGGTATTAGTGACGCAGAGGGAGTGTAGTGAGCAAACCTTGAGGAGCCTTTGTCTGTTTTTATTTACTTTTCCGACACCAAAACGCCCAATACAACTGTCCCATGCAGAGTTGTCAGATCCAACGCGTGCATTGAGGTCACCGAAGATAATAACCTGTTCCGTGGTTGGGATCTCGCTAAGAGCAGACGAAAGGTTGTCATAAAACATACCTTTGGCCTCTGGTGTGGAACTCAGAGTAGGAGCGTAGGCACATATCAAAGTAACATGTCCAATAGATGTGTTAAGGCGTAGTGATAGGAGTCTTTCTGAACCGTTGCACTTCAGCTCTACTGTGTTCAGCATTGTGTTCTTAACTGCAAAACCAACGCCATGTTCCCTTACTTCACTTTCGGCTTTGCCTTGCCAGAAGAAGGAGTAGTCTTTTTCTTTGATTGATCAAGAGTCAGCTAAACGAGTTTCCTAAAGGGCGGCAGTGTCTACTTTGAGCCTGGACAGTTCATCGTTTATTATTGCAGATTTTCTGACATCTTCTATGTCTGGTAGGTTTTCATTAAGTCCAGTTTGTAGAGTACGCACATTCCATGTGCCCAGTTTAAGAGTGGAGCTCCTCTTTGTTTCTTTATGTCGACTGGTACATTGGCTTTGTGCCTGCTTTTCAGATTTTGTCCTATCCTCGTGTACCCAAACGAGGAAGACAGGCATGACAGGACAGCACCTTATTGGCTGAGGGCTGCCCAGCTTGAGGCGGGCTGTAGCTGTCCGTTGAAATCCTAGGATCCCTTCCACCGACGAAAGTGGCCCCTGGCGCCCTGCTCTACGTCAATTGAGCATTTGAGCTTATAACCAGTGACTGCCACTTCCCGTCTTTGGCCAACGCCTAAGGCGAAGCTGGAGTGTCCTCTCCAGTTTTTTAGGGTTAGGGCTTTGAATAAGTGAAATGAAAGCCTGGGCATTGTTTATGGTCGGAACGATGTCGCCCACACAGCAGTTCTCCTCTCTCCGCGCAGCTGATGTGACCAAAGGAACGGAGTATCCAGTACAGTTTGGGATCAGTAGCGACGCAGGATCTGCCAGGCTGTAGAACGGTGTGCCACAGTCTGCCTAAGGGTCGCCAGCTCCTGATTTTTCCTCAGGGTTGTCCCATGTTTGGGTATAGCCGCAGGGCAGCGGAGGTTTGGATTCAGAGTTTTCCTTCTCCTAGATGGGTAGCCAAAAAAAGGCTAACGAGCCCTTTCTGTACTCCTAAATGGTTGTAAAAGTTTGACATTTAATGCTGAGGTTGACTGAAAGAACAATCCAAGTCATTGAGAGAACAGAACAGAAAAATGCAGGGTATCTAATAGCAGTAAAAAAGACTGGCTAGCAAAAAGGAGGAGCTCCTCAATACTGTGAAGAGATGAAAGCTGATGAGCTGGTCTGGTCATATTGTAAGACATTACTCATTGCCTAAAATCATTCTTCAAGGTACAGTGGAGGGAACATGAAGAAAGGGTCAATCTGGCTGGGTAACATAAAATAATAGATTTTATTATCCAGCTAAGAACACCTGCTGATGAGGTAAAGTGGAAGGATTTGGTTATGTGAGCTGTCACAGTAACCCTAGACCAAAAGTCAAGGGACAAATGAAACGAAGTGATAGGGAAAAATGAATGACTAGATTAAAGCATAAATAGAAGAAATAAACAACTAGATTAACACATCAATAGTAACTACCAATACGTCAATAAATAACAAGAAACGGGATCAGTTACTGATAATACTTTAGACACTGTACCTCCAAATACTTTCAGTCATGTAATAGACCAATGGGAAATGAGCTAATGTATCCAGGGACAAAGCGTCAGGCCTGAAACATAAAAAAAAAACAAAAGGCTATTATTAAAATATTCACTTTATTAAAAAAAAATTCTTAAAAATATTGATAGACAACACTAATTTAAGATATTTCTTTATAAACCCATACTAGTAAAAACAACTAAAAATGAAAAGATGTGACACGAAAAAAAAACAACAACTATATTTTGTGCAGAAAACTAGGCCATAGGACGATCCCAAGCCCAGCTGAGAAAGGAGAAAGTTTGGGCATAGGGAAAAACCTTTAGCTTCAGTAATAACAAATGGCAAATCAAGAGGTCGCAGACCTGGAAGAAGATTGACATCCAGCTGGAAGGTTTAAGATGGGCAAGACATGGGAGGGGGAGGCAGTGGCTGAATAGTTAAGTGCTTAGCTTCCAAACCTGGGGATCCTGGGTTTGAAACTCAGAGAAGACTAGGATTTCTATTTCGGGATTTTTAGGGCGCCCCGGAGTCCACCCAACTCTAATGGGTACCTGAATTTAGTTGGGGAAAGTAAAGGTGGTTGGTAATTGTGCTAGCCACATGACACCTTTCTTATGAATTGTTGGCCAAAGAAACAGATGACCTTAACATCATGCCCTATAGTTCGGAAGGTCTGAAATGGGAACTTTACCTATTTTTTTTTACGACATGAGAGCAGTTGAAGAGACTAGCCCAGAACTGAGACTCCTAGGGGAAGCTGGTTGGTAGCCTATGCCACAGACAAGACAAAAGGGAAAGAGATGAGATGATGAGACCTAGGAATTTTTTTTATTTCATTGCCCATACTTATAAAAATATTTTATTATACTTACTGGTCTTCAAGTAACACAACTATTGGACTGAAAGCATATGGGTCAATGGAAGAAGATCACAAAGTTGAATATTCCTCCTGAAGCATGCTCTGCCAAGAGTTTCACTAACTGGTTAAGTCACCTGGTGGCATTCTTGTAAGCACAATGCGGACAGTCCTGACAAATGAAACACAATGATTGGATAAGAAAAGTACATTATAACATTGATGTGTAAAATATTCAGAAACTGAACTTTACTTTATAGGTAGTGTAGACCAATGTTACTGCCCTTTGATAAGGTCCATTTTTTTTTTTCAATCAAGAATTCAACATTGTTATCCAAAAACATCACAGAGATAAATGAACCAGTATATGACACATTGTTAGCAGGAAAAACAATTTTTGTTATTTTACAGTATTTTTTTATACCTACTATTATTTGACATATTATTTATATTTACACCTCTATTCTTATTGTACAATCTTATACCCTACAAAATCCAGAATTTCTCTATCTTTATTAGACAGAGGTTTGTTGGAGTATGCATTCTAATACATCCTAATTATCTTAGCCATAAGGTATGTTATGAGAGACATAAGGTTATATTATAAGTGTGCTTAGAAAAATTTTTGTCAGAGTATTCATTTATCTTATCTTATCTTATCTTATATAATACAGACGTTACTTCAAAAAAGAAGATGATTACGTCCTACGCGTCATGCATTTAGTCATGCATATTAACCAATGACTTAAATTCTGCCAAGTCACTGGTTTTTCTGGCTAGCTCAGGCAACCCATTCCATGCTCTAATAGCACTAGGGAAGAAGGAGTATTTGTACAAATTTGTCCTAGCATATGGGACGAGGAATGTGCCTTTATTTTTGTGTCTTTCAGAGTATTTTATTAAATTTTGTTTTTGTATTTGAAGATTATGGTTCAGTGTTTTATGTATAATTGCTACTTTACTTTTGAGTCTTCTGTCCTGAAGGCTTTCTAAATTTAGTGATTTTACTAATGGTGTTACCCTAGTCAAATGTGAATATTCGTTTGTTATGAATCTCACTGCTCTATTTTGTGTTTGTTCCAGTTTCTTAATGTTTTCTTGAGTTGAGGGGTCCCACACGGTGGATGCATATTCTATTATTGGCCTAACCAAGGTTAAATAACATTTTAGTTTTATGTTCTTATTTGATTTATAGAAATTTCTTTTAATAAACCCTAATGCTTTGTTGGATTTTTTTATAGTTTCATCAATATGTGGATTCCATGACAGTTTTTCATTTATTATAACACCTAGGTATTTTGAGTTTTTAGTCTGTGTTACTGGTTTGCCATGAATAAGATAAGTGGAATTAATTTGTTTTAGTTTTTTTGTTACTCTTAACAACTGACATTTTTCTGGGTGGAAAGACATGCTCCAATTTGATTCCCATTTCTGTAATTCATCTAATTCTCTTTGTAAAATATCTGTGTCTTGTTTTGTTTTTATTGTTCTATATATTATGCAATCGTCTGCAAATAATCTGACTTTTGTTCCTGAACTAATGCAATTTGGTAAATCATTTATGTAAATTAAAAATAGTAGTGGACCCAAGACTGTTCCTTGAGGTACACCTGAGTTTACTGTTATTGGTGTTGATTTAGAGCCATTTATTATTACAGTTTGTTCTCTCCCTATCAGAAAATCTTTAATCCACTGATGCAGTGGACCGTTAATGCCGAAATATTTTAATTTTTTAAGCAAACTATGGTGGTGAACTTTGTCAAAAGCCTTGGAAAAATCTAGTAAGATAGCATCTATTTGTTCACTATTATCTAAACCTTTTGAGAAATCATCAATTAGTCCTATTAGTTGGGTTTCACATGATCTATATTTCCTAAAGCCATGTTGGTATGGGGTGAGGACATTATGTTTGTCTAAGTGGTTTATGATGTTGCTACATATTATGTGTTCTAGTATTTTACATGTGATGCTGGTAAGTGATACTGGTCTGTAGTTTCCTGGATCAGATTTTTCTCCTTTTTTAAATAGGGGGGTGACATTAGCTTCTTTCCAGTCCTTTGGTACTCTGCCCTGGTTAAGCGATGCCTGAAAGAGTATTTTGAACACTGGGGCTAGCTCATTGCTTAGTTCTTTGAGTAATCTAGCTGGAATACCATCAGGTCCAGACGCTTTATTTGGTTTGGTGTTGGCTAATAGTTTTTTAATTCCATTTTCTTGTACTACTAAATCTTCTATGTTGTCTACTTGGTTCAAATTAAGAAATATGTCTTTGTCTCCTGGGGCTGAGAATGCTGATGCAAAGTATTTGTTTAGGATGTTTGCTTTAGTTTCATTATCATTATGTATTATGTTATGTTCATCTTTTAATGGCGCTATGCCTGTTGTTTCCATTTTCTTAGACTTAATGTATGACCATAGGTTTTTGTTGTTATCTTTAGATATTACATTGTTTATGTATTCACTCTGCAGCTGTCTGCTTACTTTTTGGGTTAGGTGTTTAATTTTTATATACTTTTTGTAAACTCTTTCTGCCTTGGTTTCTTTAAATTTTCTATATAGGTTTTCCTTCTGTTTACAAAGCTTCTTTAGTCTATTATTAAACCAGCATTTATTTATTTTGTTTGATGTGTATTTAGTTGGTATATGATTTTCTATAATGCTATTAAGATGGTTTTTAATGAAATTCCAGAGGTCATCGACTGGTTGGTTAATGTCTTTTTCTAATAAGAATGTTTGTTGAAAGTTTAATGCAGCTTGGTGTAGTTGTGTTAGGTTACATTTATTCCAGAGTAAGATTTTTCTTTTGGTTTTTGTATTGGCTACTGCTTTTATCTGACTGTGTATTTTTATGATCTCATGGTCTGATAGACCAGGGATAATATCATAATCAACTACTAATCCAGGTCTGTTGGTTAAGAAGAGATCTAATGTGTTGTTTAATCTAGTTGGCTTTTTAATGATTTGATCTAAACTTAGGTTGTGTAAAGTTTCTATGAAAAGCTCATTTATGTCCTTAAGGTTTTGGTGTTTATCTATGGTTAGTGTTTTCCAATTTATATCAGGTAGGTTGAAGTCACCCATAATCCAAAAAACTGCATTTTTATTTGTCTCTTTAAGTGTAGTAATCTGATTACATAGTTCCTGCATGTATTCTAAACTAGAATTTGGTGGTCTGTAAATGCTGCCTATTATAAGGGATGTTGAGGTGGTATTAATTTTACAAAATGTAGATTCTATGTTTTTTGAGTTAGGTAAGGTAATTTCTTCAGCTATAAGAGTGTTTTTTATTGCTAAAAGAACTCCTCCATGATTATCAGCCCTATCTTTTCTAAAAATTTCATAATTACTATTGAAAATTTCTGCATTATAAATTTCAGGATGTAGCCAAGTTTCTGTTCCTGCAATTATGTCTGGTTTCTCACATTCTAATAAAATTTCTAAGTCTGCTGTTTTGTTCCTAATACTTTGAAAATTTATTACTAAGGTTTTAAGGTATTTTGGTATTACTTCTTTAGGAGGTTTGTTTAGTGAGGCTGTTGTATTAATTTTAGTAGATTTAGGTTTAACAGGAGTGGATCTGGCTAGTGGTTGGTGAGTTGGTTTTGGGATGGTGTTTAAGATGTTGTATGGGTTAGAAGTGTCCGCATCAAAGGAGTCAAACAGTCCTGATGTAAACTGAGGTAACCCACACGGTACACAGTGCCATGATGCATCTTTGTTGCCTAAGGCATAATACACAGGTGTATTCATATGGAGACATGATGCATGGTACCATTCATCGCATGTGTCACATTGAATGGCTTTCTGTTTCATGGTGCATACTTTTTTGCAGATGTTGCATCTATCTTTAGATCTAGGCCCTGGATTTGACTCTACATCTCCTGCTATTAATATTAACAGTGAAAGGTATTTATTTCTACTGTGTCTGATTGAGAACTTCCATTTGTGATGGGTAATCTTCTTTAATGTTATTGATGTGTATGTTAGGTTATTTTTGAAGTTGCATTGATCTAAAGTGTGATGATTGATTATGACTGTTGCTTCATTTTTAAGTTTAGTGTTGACTGAGGTAGATCTAGTTCTGTGTTCAGCTAGTATGTATTTAGTAATTATTAGGATAAATAGCCAGAGCAATTTCATGATGACTGTTGTTGATTTTAGTTTTAAAAGGTCTAGTCTAAAATAGTTTAAGGTTAAAAATGCCTAAGATGGCCTAAGCTAAGTCTAAAGTGATAGCTAATTTACAATGACAATCAAATGGTTTATTCAAAATATAGACCTAGACTAGATCCAGATCTAATTCAAGATCTAGATCTAATTGTAGATCAATATATTTATGTGTTTAACTAACTTTAACTAACTATATAGAGTATTACTATTAGTTTATAATTAGTAGTATTTGTAGATGATTAGTAGATCTAAGGCCTTAATTAAAGTCTAAGTCTAAGACTGACTAGATCTAAAATCTAAGAATATAAAAATACCTAAACTAAGAGTTGTTAATTTGAATTAATTAGTGGAAATAATGCTAAATTAAGTTAAATCTATAATTTAAAGATATTAGTTTATTAGTTGAATAGCTTTTTAAAGGAATTTTATTTGGTTTATATACAACAAAACGAAAATTTAACTCATCTATGATAACTGTAAACAGGGAGCAGCCATCTTGTCAAGAGCGCACAACCGTCTGGGGGAGTAAGCCTTTTGCCTCTATCAATAGCTGCCTTTTATTTTTGTGTAAGCTGCTCTAACCCTTTGTAGATCCCTCCATATCCTGCAAGGCAGCAAGTTTGATTTTGCTTCACCAAGGGTATGTTATATTATGAGAGTGCTAAGAAAAATTGAATTTTACAAAATAACAACTAAGATCTAAGTTTACCTTTCCCGATTTCCCCATTTTAAGCAGCACAAAGATCTTGGTTCTAGCCTGATGTGAAAGTTTGTTTTGCCAAAACCTGATGACATTGTCATGAGGGGATGTTAATTGTTAATCTGAAAAAAATAAAAAAATATATATAAATATGAAAATAGAGACTTTATTGTACAGATGTCCTTGTTGGAATGAAAAATGTGGAATACTGAATATAAACACATTAATTGTCTGTCATAATTTGGTCATTAAAACAATGATATAAAGAAGGCTACATTTAGACATAATATTTCAAGTTGATAAGAACTTATTGTATTTGCCTATGATTTTGTCTACCCTGACATAATCTAACACTTAGTCCCAGCTGTTTCATGTCTTTGAAAAATGTTTGTTGTGAGTTTGCCAAAGACTAGTAATGCTCAGTTTCCATCATCATCATCATCATCACTCCTTTGAGTTCCTCATAGGAAATAGGGCCTCAACAAAAACATGCTACTCTCCACGGTCTCTTGCTAGTTTTTTGATGGATTCCCAGCTCTTCCCGGTCTTCTCTGCTTCTTCAAGTAGACTGTGTTGCTATGTTCTTTTTGGTCTTCCTCTAAGTCTTGTTCCCTGGGGGTTCCACTTTAAGGCCTGACTAGCTCTGTTGCTGGTATCTTTTCTAAGGGTGTGACCAATCCATCTCCACTTCCTCTCTAAGATCTGCCCTTCTATATTTTTCTGTCCACTCATCTCCCACAGTTTAACAGGCATCTGTTGATGAAGGTCTGTGGCTTCATATGTTCTCCATGTTTCAGAGCCATACAATAGGACAGCCTGGACATTAGAGTTAAAGATTCTTAGTTTGATCTTGTTTGAGATGTGAGGAGATTTCCATGTTGGTTTTAGCTGTGTAAATGTCTGACACGCTAGATGCACACCTAATGCACATACCATGTGGTGGTGTGACAGCTTGAGTGCCTCAATGATCCTCAGAGCTATACCAGCGGGAGCTCATCACTCCTGGCAGGTACTTTCAAGCCAGACAGGTCTGCTAGGAAAGAGGCCAGACAAAAGGTGCATCACCCTCCCCGGGACACAGGGGTTGTGTGATAGGCTAACAACCTGTCCATTGAAAAAATAGTGTTATAGAAACCAGAACAAAAACACAAACACTAAACATTGTCAGAGGCGAAAGTAGAGCTCCACAAAGTAGACTTATGAAGCTATGCAGAGAAAGTCGGACGAATCCTGTGAGGCCGACCACTCTACTTAAACCAATGAAAAAGAAACACTTCCTTATTTAGAAGGCAGCATTTAACTTGGGAACATGGAATGTCCTTACTATGCTAGAACAAGGTAGATGTGCACAAATCGCAAAGGAAATGGCCAACTACAAACTACAGATCCTGGGAATGAGTGACGTTCGATGGAAAACATTCGGTGAAACAAGACTGCAATCAGGAGAAACCCTTCTCTTCTCTGGAAAGGAAAAAAAAAATGACTTACATGAAAATGATGTAGCACTACTACTAAACAAGGAAGCTTTCAAAAGTCTCAATTTCAGAAAGAATAATTAGAGCCAAATTTTTGTCTAAGTTCAAAAATGTTCACATCATTATGTGCTATGCTCCCACCAACCTTGCAAGTGATACTGACAAAAAAACATTTTATGACCAACTGCAAAGTCTAGTTGACAAAATACCTACAAGAGATGTTTTGATCCTCATGGGAGACTTGAATGTCAAAGTGGGAAGTGACACAGAGAGAGAGAGAGAGAAAAGTATGGGCACCCATGGACTTGGCATCATAAATGAAAATGGAGAAATGTTTGCAGACTTCTGCACATTTAATGAATTAGTGATAGGAGGCAGCATTTTCCCCCACAAAAAATGCCACAAAGTGACAAAGGTTACACCAGACAATAAAACAGAGAATCAAATCGATCACATTACCATACGGCGGAACTGGAGAAGCACATTACTAGACTCAGCTGAGGCTTGTGGGAAGTTTTTTGTGCTAGGGTGAATAGATGGTTTTCCCTTATAACCCTCCACATCATACTGTGGAAGTCATGACCACCTGCAACCTGGCCATATCCTAGAGGCCTCTGAAGTTTTGTGGGAGAAAGAGGACAAAAAAAAACCTGCATGTCATTTGTCAACATAACCCATGATTAAAGATGACTTACCTCAAGCCTTTCTTTATCATGTGGCAGTCTAACTATTCATTTGTGTTCGTTTTGTCATAAGTTATATGCCATGAGAATAAAAGCCAATAGTGAATATATCAATATTTTTGACTAAATAGCTAACAAAATTAAACTATTTTGTTATTCAATTTTTTAAAAATTTAGCCACATATCTCTTTGCAAGTTGATATGATTCAATCTTCTGTAAAATGACTCCCAAGCTGAGGTTACCTCATCAAATCTGTAGTAGTTTTGTTATTTTATGAGAGGCTTAAAGTACAACTCTTAAAGTGCTATTAATGGTCCTATATTTAAGCAATGGCCTCACCTCTAAGTTAGGATTACCATAAAACTCATTCAGGAAGTTTATCAGGCTGTCAAGAGTTAATGTTGTAGAACAGACAATCACATGCTTCTTGATCTTAGGTAGACCCAAACGGTAATCTCCACCACAGTTAACTTTCCATGTATGTGGCTAAGATTCCTTGAATCTAGAATGGATTTATAACAATTAACCAGTTAGAAGAAATGAGTTAAAATGTTTAAGTTCCATTGGAATGTTTGTAGTAAAGTAAAGTATCCCTTTACTTAGCTAGATTGGGAGACTTGAGTATGATTACATGGCTTGGTATAAAAACAAAGGCCAGGGCAATGGTTAGAATCATAAAGAGTCGGCCCAGCCAAATGTCAGAGAAAAATTCTCCATAGCCAACAGTGGAGAACATGACAACAACAAAATAGAAAGACTCAAAAATTGTGAAGTTTGTGCTACTGCTTCCTCTTTGAATGTGTTGAATAGTCCAGATACTTAAGAGAAGGAAATCAAGGAGAAAACTTGAAGTTAACTCAAGTGTCAACTTATTTATATTTATGTTTATTACTGACAGAAAATAAGGCAAGCTATTGACTCTAGAAACTGGGTCAGAGAATACATGGTCACTAAATTATAACTAATCATATATTCAAATAAACTCATGTAAGTCTATCAAAAACTAAATTTATAGTGCAATTTCTAGGCTATATTTTACATTCTGTAGCACTATGGCTATACAGTACATATATTACACAGTATACAGCACAATATCTAGGCTACTAAGCACAATAATTAAATATTAGTATATAGATCTATAAATAAAAATATACATCTATTGAATTGGATACTAGTAATGCAGATGAATACCTGCCTGTTCATGTAGTAATTGATCATGCTGTTTGTTGCTTTTACATGTTTCTAATATTCCTTCAGATTTGAAAATTTATTACATCCTAACACAAACCTCCTAAGAATTGCAAGAGATGATGACAGGCAGGGTTTGAACTGAAGACAATCAAGACCAGCAACCAGGTGGCAATCCTGCCATCAAGATGATGTTCCAAGTTTGAATCCAGCTCATCCTCTGCCAGCAAGAAGTTTAGGCTCAGTTAGGGTTAACTGTGTGTCATAACCTGACAAAGTTGACTCAGGCCAGTAATACAGTTGCGTGTACAGTGTTGATGGACAAGGGACAGTACTGGTATGAATGTTACACATAAATATGACTCATGTTATGATCATGTCATTTAAAACCTTAGGGGAACCAAACTATTAGTCTACAGTGAAGTCAGTCCAGGGATAGTGAATTCACCAGTGAAGTAGTATGAGTCCAGAATAGATAGAGAGTTTAGTATGGCAGTACAGCAATTTAGAGTTTAGTAAAGCATTTTTAGCCAGTGTATCCTGTAGCCAATTGTGTAGTATTGGATGTTATTTGTTTGTTATTAAAGAACCACATTATTTTGGTACTCTTGGATGTGTTGTGTTTACAGAAAGCCTATTGGAGAGAATCATTACAATATATAAAACCAAACAAAAAAAAATTATTTAAAAAAAAAATTGAGAGAGGATTTGTTTTTCAGTAGCCTCACATGGTAAATAAAAAAACAAGTGATGTTGACAAACAGTAGCACTGTTAGCACTGTCTGCTGAAGTAATGTCACTGGCATAGTTTGGTTTGTTAGGTGGAGATCATTCTGCCAGAAAATTATTGTGTTATTTCATTAGTGTGATGGTCTGGAGAATCAAAGGGAACCTTATGATACTTTTATTTTTTTTAAGATAAAGAATGTATTGGAAAAAATGAACTAATTGGTTCATTATTAAGAGTTGCAGACACAGGAGAATAATAATAAAACTTCCTTTGCTAAGCAGATCTTAAAATAGCCTATTGGCTGAAATAAAAGGAATGACCAGCAGCAGACAACAAGCATTCTATAGCACATACTTAGAAGCAAAAGTAAAGTGTATATCAATGAAAAGAGAAAAAAAAGTATATATAAACATCATAAAACCAGTAGCCATGTATACATGCAAGTGAGACCTGGACACTGACAAAAGTCTGCTAAATACTTGGGGATAACAAATCCTTAGAAAAATGTATAAAAAAGATCAGATTACATTTGGGAAGATTAGCCCAAAAGAATGTCAGAGAACAGAGGGGCGAAAAAAGTATACCAACAAAAGGGCAGAACATAAATAAAATGGATTGAAGATATAGCGACAGATCTACAACAACTTAGAGTTTCGGCATAGAGATAAAAAGCTCAAGAGAGATCTGAATGAAAATATTTTACTAAACTCTAAACTACATACTAAATTTAAAGCAACACTATTTTAAGTTTTAAGAATATTATTGACTTCTGATTCTTGTTCTTGAAAAGCATACTCTCTGAAGAAGCTGAAAGGAGAAGGTGACAACAACAAAGACAGTTGACAGCCATTCTCTGATTCTGGGACTAAGAATAAGACTACTTAAGTAAAAGATCTAGATAGATTTAAGTCATATCAAAGTTATCATAGTAATCTTTATTGTTATAGCTGTCGTTAAAGATCTAGATTGATTCAAGTCATATCAAAGTTATCATAGTAATCTTTATTGTTATAGACGTAGTTAAAAATCTAGATTGATTCAAGTCATATCAAAGTATTCATAGTAATCTTAATTGTTATAGACGTAGTTTGATCTATGTCTTTATGAATCATATTATTGTCACATTGACTATCATGAATACCGTTGCAGGCATTTCACAGCAATGAGTCTATCCAGACTCTATTGACTAGATCTATAGGATATAGATGTAGTGATAAACCTAGTTATCAGGACATCATATATGTGATAACATGATGTGATCATCATATAGATTATACATAATGTCATAAATCGTACAGACTTAGTCATAGATCAGACTAAATTTCTAGATGCATTAAGATTCTACATCATGCAACAATACAGCATTACAGACAGCACTTTCACTTTCTTACTAAGTGTTATTGTAATACTAGAATACCTAGATCTAGTACTAAGTAGACTGTCAGTAGTCAGTCACCACATAGATCTAGATTTCTATATATAGAACATAGACTTATAGCTTCTATTTAGATCTAGTGTTGGCGTGGGTGTGTGAGACTAAACTCTTAATCTGTGACTCACTGTAAGTGTTACTTACTGATGAGTGTGAGTAAGAGACTGTCTCTGACTCTTAAATTAACTCAGACTGTCCCTGTGAGTCACTGTAGTTACTAGTAACTTACAACTTTTGAACTTATATTAAAATTACACTCCCTGACTTACAGTTAGTATGAGTTACACTGTACCAGTGAGTGAGTGTACCTGGGCTGTGGTCTTCATCGCCATCGATTTATAAATGTATGAAATTTATGAATGATTAAGGAAATACTAGAGTAGATTCTAGTAAATATCTAGAATACCGTGATGAAATATCTAGCGTCTATATACCATACTGTAAATTAAAGTCTAATAGTCAATAGAGCTAGCTAATTATGTTGGTTTCAGACGTCAATAATAAAAACTTGTTACGGAAGTCATCTTTTTTTCTATTCGTATTTATAGATCTAATGGGAGCATCCATTGTCTTCTGAGACATGGGGAGCCATCATTTATAATTTTAAGTCCTCACTTTCTGGTCTTCGCTTTTTCTTTTTTTTTAAAAATCAAATTAGAACATAAAACTAAAATGTTATTTAACCTTGATTAGGCAAATAATAGAATATGCATCCACCGTGTGGGACCCCTCAACTCAAGAAAACATTAAAAAACTGGAACGAACACAAAATAGAGCAGTGAGATTCATAACAAACGAATATTCACATTTGACTAGGGTAACACCATTAGTAAAATCACTAAATTTAGAAAGCCTTCAGGACAGAAGACTCAAAAGTAAAGTAGCAATTATACATAAAACACTGAACCATAATCTTAAAATACAAAAACAAAATCTAATAAAATACTCTGAAAGACACAAAAATAAAGGCACATTCCTCGTCCCATATGCTAGGACAAATTTGTACAAATACTCCTTCTTCCATAGTGCTATTAGAGCATGGAATGGGTTGTCCCATATGCTAGGACAAATTTGTACAAATACTCCTTCTTCCATAGTGCTATTAGAGCATGGAATGGGTTGCCTGAGCTAGCCAGCAAAACCAGTGACTTGGCAGAATTTACGTCATTGGTTAATATGCATGACTAAATGCATGACGCGTAGGACGTAATCATCTTCTTTTTTGAAGTAACGTCTGTATTATATAAGATAAGATATAGATCAATTGTCATTCATTGTTTGAATGGCTTCCTGGTCGTGGATGGCTGCCTGGTCGTGCGGTTTGCACGCTGGACTGTCGTTCAGATTCATCGAGGGTCGCGGGTTCGAACCCTGGTAAAGACTGGGATTCTTAATTTCGGGATGTTGTCCAATCATCTCTAATGGGTACCTGACATTAGTTTGGGAAACGTAAAGGCGGTTGGTCGTTGTGCATGCATCTCCGGCACGTAAAAAGGACCTTATATCATCTAATAGATGAGGGACTTTTCAATTCTAAACACGGCACTGACGTTGGATAACTATTGAATTATGGGAAGTTGGAAACCTCTATTATGTAAATGCTCTCGTGTCGTTTTACGGTGTGAAGTTACGCTATCATTTGATGGAATGGGTGATTCAATTGTGAGATAAATGGTTTATGTATTAATAGTTACATAGCATGCGACGTAGCTATGGGGGGGGGGTGGCGGATGTATCTCACCAGGTGACATCCGTCAGTGCTGACTCACAGTGAATAAATTTAACTATTTGCAATAGAATGCTACAAAAAATATTTTTAAATATTTTATTCCTACTTAATGTTCAAATAATAGAATGAACTGAACATTCCCATTAATCATTGTGCAAACAAAAAAAAACGTGAAACAAAGGCAATTATGTGATCAAACCCACGACATTTATGTTATTAGCGCTATGCTCGATCAACTTAGCTATCCAGCTGTCACAACACGCCTATACATGGGAGGTTGCCCCTGCTGTATGTCGTTTAGAGGGTTGGATCACCCTAGTTCAGTCTCTTGACGACTGGAACATCTTATGTAATAGTGGAGGATTAACACACTCTCCAAAGAGAAACAACTCATTGTTTGCTAGTACGTTTGTGGATCATCAGATCAATTCAACAAAAATACATCGTCCAACATGGACTATATACGATAGGAAAAAACTTTTCTACTCTCAAAACTCTCTACAAACTCTCTCTAACTTTGTCTGCGACTCTGACAATATCCGTACTCTCACTCTCTCGGAGCCCAGTTACCAACTAACTTAAAAATTCCTACATCTCATCTATCACTTCACCGTGGATCTCTTGATCACAATCTTACTATCTCGTGCAAGCCATAGTAGAGTCAAACTAGACATTTCTCCCTACCATTACAATAAGCAAACACAGTTCGTAACATCCGCCAGACTTTGAGTTGTGACATTGGAGCTTGAAATACTTGTGCCTTTTACCTCGTTTCAACCTTTGACCTCCCTCCACATTTTATTGACACTAAAGCTCACAGTCAAACATTGAAACACAAATCAATAAAAAGAAGTAGAAATCTAAACAGGTATCTCAAATATTTTTTTAAACTAATAAATGGACCTTGATATCCTGCTAAGAACCACTGCTGACCTTGAAAAGTGGAGGGTTTTGTTATGCAAGCTGTCACAGCACCTCTACGACTAAAGTCAAGAAACTGATGATGATGATTATAAATAGAATACTTAGATATGTCCTTGCGAACGCCGGTATGGACAGTATAGAGAGACTTCTTATGGCCAGGCAGATACGATGGGTAGGGCACGTATCCCGTATGGGAGACGAACTTATGCCAAGGGCTTTCTTTTTTTTTGATGAGCTAAAAGGTGGTCGACGTAAAAGAGGCGCCCCAAGAAAACGCTTCAAAGACCAGCTTTGGCGTCAGCTTTCCTTGACTGACATAGAAGAGAGCACCTGGTTGCATGCAGCCTCAAAACGAGACAGCTGGATATCACTCACGAAGGCCGCAGGATTCACATTTGAACCCAAAAGAAAATCGTCTGCCGAGGACAAACGCAGACGACGAAAAGAAAATCTAAATCGACCACCTGCGGACAATGGTTATGCATGCCTTGGATGTGCAAAATATGTAGGTCACAGCTGGGGCTGCGCAGCCACTGGAAATACAGCACACCTCACATATCTTCGGACTCGAAGGCAAGCCTTATTATTATTAGATACTTATATCTTAGTTCCTTGAGTTCAAATATAGGAGTAGAAGTAGCAGGACTATTGCCAAACGTCTTTTTACAAAGCTTATATTAACTCTCACCGTCTGTCTGACTGGAAGAATTATTTTACGATTCTCTCCCTTTTCCTATTCTCGAATCAAGTGGCTTATTTGCACAATTGTTGTTAGTAATGTTGATCGAAGACAATACATGAATCAATAAAAAAATAATAACCAGTTAGTTTATCAATTAGTGGTAAGTAATTAATTTTTTCTTATATTGAAAATGGATAGGCAAGCCTTGCAGTTTTGATAGTTGTAGCAGTGATTGTGCAGTGCTTCCTCTAAGTAAATTTTTTAAAAGTATTTTTTGAATTAGTTTTGCTTTTTTGTTGTACAAATGCTAGAGGCGCTTCAACATGTATCTCGATGAAAAAGATGAGACCTTAGATCCAAATGCTAATAAGAGGTATCTCTCCATATCAAAACAACGTGATATTTTTACTGAAACATTGCCGAAACCAAATAAAAGCGCAGACGCCAGGTGCCTTAGTGAATAGACAAGGGAACAAAAGATGTATTATACTCAGGTGAATATGTTGTTGTTTTTATACACCGGGTAGAAAGAAGGGTGAAAGTGCTCTAGCGTCTGGTGACTACAGATGCGCAACTTGTGAACTTGTGACCGCAGCTGTGTATTGAGGATTGGCAAAGGGGTAACACTACCTATCGAGACGTAAAATGCCACATATAAATCAGGCAGCGTATTCTGAATAGGCCTACTGCTTCCCTAAGCAGCTCTTTAAAGAATAATAAGCAAAACATGTTTCTGGTCGCGTAAACTTCGTACTGTCACCTAGGTGGTCCGTGTCTTCCGCCGCCATGAGAGAATTTGGGGCTAGGATGTAATACATTTTTAATTCTAAGGAAAATTCGATAAATATTTGTAAAACAAAATAGTAATGGCAATTATGAGCAAAAGCAACTAATGTTGTTTAAAATAGAATCGTTTACATGTCTTTGTTTTGTACCTATCTATCAATGTAGTAATTAGCTCTTGTATTGAGGTTTAACACCGATCTTTTTTTTGTTTTCTTGAGCTATAAACTCACCTAATGACACATGTGTAGAGTTGCCGTAAGGCATAAATAAGTGCTTACTCTGTCATTGCTATAAAAAGATCATCTGTGATGTTCTACACATTTACTAACACATCGTACGTTGCATTTGCATACAAGCCTATATATACTTATTGGGCGCAATGGTTACATGGAAAGAGTGAGAGTCTCGACCTTGAGTGACATGCCCCTATTTCATTCAATAAATGAATAAGTTTATAATACAAACACATATGAACCAGAGTACGACGCTAAGAGCATAGCTCACCTCCATCTAATGACTCAACTAATACTTTCCCCCCCTCTCTCTCTGACTCTAAGTAGCTCACCTCCATCCAATGACTCAACTAATATCTTTCCCCCCCTCTCTCTCTGACTTTCTGTAGCTCACCTCCATCTAATGACTCAACTAATATCTTTCCCCCCTCTCTCTGACTCTCTGTAGCTCACCTCCATCCAATGACTCAACTAATATCTTTCCCCCCTCTCTCTCTGACTTTCTGTGGCTCACCTCCATCCAATGAATCAACTAATATCTTTCCCCCCCTCTCTCTCTTACTCTCTGTAGCTCACCTCCATCCAATGACTCAACTAATATCTTTCCCCTCCTCTCTCTCTGACTTTTTGTAGCTCACCTCCATCTAATGACTCAACTAATATCTTTCCCCCCCCTCTCTCTGACTCTCTGTAGCTCACCTCCATCCATTGACTCAACTAATATCTTTCCCCCCTCTCTGACTTTCTGTAGCTCACCTCCATCCAATGACTCAACTAATATCTTTCCCCCCCTCTCTCTCTCTGTAGCTCACCTCCATCCAATGACTCAACTAATATCTTCCCCCCCTCTCTCTCTGACTTTCTGTAGCTCACCTCCATCCAATGAATCAACTAATATCTTTCCCCCCCTCTCTCTCTCTGTAGCTCACCTCCATCCAATGACTCAACTAATATCTTTCCCCCCCTCTCTCTCTCTGACTCTCTGAAGCTCACCTCCATCCAATGACTCAACTAATATCTCCCCCCTCTCTCTCTGACTCTCTGAAGCTCACCTCCATCCAATGACTCAACTAATATCTCCCCCCTCTCTCTCTGACTTTCTGTAGCTCACCTCCATCCAATGACTCAACTAATATCTTCCCCCCCTCTCTCTCTGACTTTCTGTAGCTCACCTCCATACAATGACTCAACTAATATCTTCCCCCCCTCTCTCTCGCTGACTCTCTGTAGCTCACCTCCATCCAATGACTCAACTAATATCTTTCCCCCCTTTCTCTCTCTCTGACTCTCTGTAGCTCACCTCCATCCAATGACTCAACTAATATCTTTCCCCCCTTTCTCTCTCTCTGACTCTCTGTAGCTAACCTCCATCAAATGACTCAACTAATATCTTTCCCCCCTTTCTCTCTCTCTGACTCTCTGTAGCTCACCTCCATCAAATGACTCAACTAATATCTTTCCCCCCTCTCTCTCTCTCTGACTCTCTGTAGCTCACCTCCATCTAATGACTCAACTAATATCTTTCCCCCTCTCTCTCTGACTCTCTGTAGCTCACCTCCATCCAATGACTCAACTAATATCTTTCCCCCCCTCTCTCTCTGACTTTCTGTAGCTCACCTCCATCCAATGAATCAACTAATATCTTTCCCCCCCTCTCTCTCTTACTCTCTGTAGCTCACCTCCATCCAATGACTCAACTAATATCTTTCCCCCCCTCTCTCTCTGACTTTTTGTAGCTCACCTCCATCTAATGACTCAACTAATATCTTTCCCCCCTCTCTCTCTGACTTTCTGTAGCTCACCTCCATCCAATGAATCAACTAATATCTTTCCCCCCTCTCTCTCTGACTTTTTGTAGCTCACCTCCATCTAATGACTCAACTAATATCTTTCCCCCCTCTCTCTGACTCTCTGTAGCTCACCTCCATCCAATGACTCAACTAATATCTTTCCCCCCTCTCTCTCTGACTTTCTGTAGCTCACCTCCATCCAATGACTCAACTAATATCTTCCCCCCTCTCTCTGTGTAGCTCACCTCCATCCAATGACTCAACTAATATCTTCCCCCCCTCTCTCTCCTGACTCTCTGTAGCTCACCTCCATCCAATGACTCAACTAATATCTTTCCCCCCCCTCTCTCTCTCTGTAGCTCACCTCCATCCAATGACTCAACTAATATCTTTCCCCCCCTCTCTCTCTGACTCTCTGAAGCTCACCTCCATCCAATGAATCAACTAATATCTCCCCCCCCCTCTCTCTCTGACTCTCTGAAGCTCACCTCCATCCAATGACTCAACTAATATCTCCCCCCCTCTCTCTCTGACTTTCTGTAGCTCACCTCCATACAATGACTCAACTAATATCTTCCCCCCCCTCTCTCTCGCTGACTCTCTGTAGCTCACCTCCATCCAATGACTCAACTAATATCTTTCCCCCCTTTCTCTCTCTCTTACTCTCTGTAGCTCACCTCCAACCAATGACTCAACTAATATCTTTCCCTCCCCCTCTCTCTCTCTCTGACTCTCTGTAGCTCACCTCCATCCAATGACTCAACTAATATCTTCTTTAAATTTCCTTTGATTGAAATTCCAGTCTTATGTTCGTTTCCGTGTTTGTCTTTTTGTTTTATATTTCTCATTTTACAAAACTCTCTGCTTCACATCCAGGAGAGAAGTTTTCATTGACAAATTAAAGAAAATTGATAGAAGCACGTTTCATTTTCCCAATTTATTTGTATTGATTTTTTTTTAAAGTGGGGGGGTTGCCATGTTTGACATTAATGTTGCACATGTTTCGGATGTTCCTCCAGAATTGAAAATAATTTACTTCCTAGTCCTAACCTCTCGCAGGACGATGGGGGATGGGAGCTAGCAGTGTATGAACCTGTGACCATTGACAAGTCCGAACAACAGTCTAGCGCGCGACCAGGCAGCCATTCTTCATGTATGCTAAGAATCGTTGTTTGTTTTTAAGCCAGGATAAGAGGTCAGTTGGGGTCAACATTCCAAAGTCAGGACAGGACTGTATTTGACCAGTTGTTCTGCTACACATCCACACATACGAGTGTGTGTACAAGTTGTTTTTTTTTTAATTTATTTTATTGTCACGTGACCAGGAGACCTGGTCCCAAACGAGGCAGGATGACCTGGATACTTATTTTAAGTTATATAATACAGACGTTACTTAAACAAAGAACATGATCACGTCCTAGCGTCATGCATTCAGTCATGCATATTAACCAATGACTTACATTCTGCCAAGTCACTGGTTATCCTGGCTAGCTTAGGCAACCCATTCCATGCTCTAATAGCGCTAGGGAAGAAGGAGCATTTATACAAATTTGTCCTAGCGTATGGGTCGTGTAATATACACATACCTCTGTGTCATTCTGAGTATTTTATTAAATGTTGTGTTTGTAGTTGAAGATTATGGTTCAGTGTTTTATGCATAATTGCTGCTTTATTTTGGGGAGAAAGCATAGTAGTAGTCTATGGGGCAGATGATGTAAAGGTCATCTGTTTCTGAGGCCTCCGGTTAACTAGGGTGTCATGTGGCCAGCACAGCAACCAACCGCCTTTACTTTTCCCCAACTAATGTAAGGTGCCCATTAGAACTGGGTGGACTCAGAGGCACACAAAAATTCTGAAATATAAAATCCCAGCCTTCAGATGGATTCGAACCCTCGGACCACTGTTCGGAAGGCAGGCTTTACCACTCAGCCACCGCGACTACAAAGCGTAGTCGGCGGCTTTTTTTTTACCGCATACGGTTGTTTTCTATTGTTGTCCTATAACTTACACAACGACCAGATGGAACAGTCGCGCCTAGTGACAAGAGGTCTCAAACGAATTGTCCTATTGGAGGAAGCAAATGCAAAGGAAATATTTTTTTTAGAGAGAAGGAAAAAAGAAATGAGGAAAAGGCGGGAGGGGGGAAGAGTTGCTGTAAAAAAAAAAGCAGTTATTTCCCTTTTAAGAAAGTTCGGCGTTACACAGCCATAAATAAATATATTTATAATGCCTAGTTTTTGTATTGATCGATTGGACCTGATAGATTAGATTTCAGAACATTAACTCCACTCACAAGTGCGAATATCTATTCATTTGGCAAGAAGAACGAAGGGTCAACTTTGTAGTGGAGCTAATTAGTCGAGAGAAGTGAAGAAGTTGTTACTTATAAATGAGAACTAATTTTATTTTGGAAACTATAGAATCGTGTCGCTACAGGTAACTTTGGTGCATATATACTGGTAGAATCTCCCACCATTTCCAGGGCTGTTAAGTTGCCATTTGATCTGCCAAGAGATATCTGCTCTCCGTATCTAAAACAAAATTCGTAAAACCAAGTGTTATTTCTACAAGTTAAAGATGTATCTTCAACACAGAAAATATATGTTTTACATATATCCATGTGTTAATCGACCAAAGTATATGGGAGGAGACAGCCCAAGACCAAGCTCCCTCTCTCTCTCTCTCTCTCTCTCTCTCTCTCTTACACAATTTCAAAGGTTTTATTTTCTATTTCACTCAAATTTTGAAATTGCCTGTCTTAATTGGTAAAAATATCCGCGCGCGCGCGTGTGTGTGTGTGTGAGAGAGAGAGAGAGAACCTATTGTGAATCCTTTCAAAGCGAGACATTGCTGATAATAATTCATTCTATAAAGGATTGCTTAGGCTGCTTTTCAAAATCATGCATTCTTTAAAGCGTTGCATATTATTGTTTTCTTTTAAAGAAGATTATATTCGTGTCTTTTCAGAGTTAATATTTCCATAATCATTTACTTCCTGTTGTACTTTGACTGTCGTTTGTATTGATCTATTCCTAAATGGACCGATAGTTTCAGAATATAGTGACTCGAACACACAAAAGCCTTTGACGGTGGGCCGTTTTCAACGTTTCGTAAACTAATGATATCACGATTGTATTTTGGAGAGATGTGCATTCTGTCCACAATCATCTAACATACGCGGAATTCGGAAGTGCCTACAAATTTTTCTAACACACCTCTAGGACAAAATAAAGCAACTCAGCGTTGAATATTTTTCTTCAATTGATATAAAATAAATAATCCTAAGTACAAGTCATTATACTTTGACTTAAAATAGGCCAAAAACAGGTTAAGGCAATGCCTGGTGGCGACCCGTACATGATAAAATTTACGTTCAAGCCTCCCTTAGAAGCTGGGGACCTAAAGTAGTGATGTCGGCTCCCGCAGTGAGGTCCGTGAGAAAAAAGCTGGTCATAAGTAAAACGCAACAAGTTTCTCTTTTCATTTTTACTAATTTAACGCTATATTTAAAAACCTAGATTACATAGGGCCTAATGAAATTTTACTAAAACGAGTCCGTTGTCTTTGGTGTTGTTGTTTTTTTTATAGTGTTGTCTACATAATTTTAAGCGTTGTATAAAGTTCTTTCTGGTGATAGAATTGAGCACTCGGCGGGTTTCTGCTCAAGCTGGCAAGCGGTCTGATTTCGAGGCCGGGTCCCGGCGCTCAGCGTATTGTGGTGTTAACAGCTTCATAAATTCTTTCTCCTAGTTTTTACACCTTTTTGTCGTACTAAGAAGAAAGAATATAAAAAGTTTCAATATTAATGAGTTTTCTTTTAGAACGCACTCTTCATCTCAGTAAAGATAAAATCATCTAGTAATAAAGAGGCAGCCCTAGGTAATAGTATTATTCGAGGAACATTCTAGATAAAAAGTAGGTATATATAGAGCACACGGACGTCTGTAATGGGCGTGATTTTTTTTAAAGATCATCTTCCTGCTAAGTAAGACAACTCTGTCGCGGAACATTTTTAAATAGTTATATATAGATACATATCCAGTAGTGAGGGGCGAGTCGATTGTTGCTGAAATTATCTTATTGGATAAACTGTCTAGAAAAGAATTCATTTTAAATTGTATACAGTTTTCATGTTGTGTGGAAATCCTTTCGTCATGCCGATTCCTGAGGTCCCCGGATACAGTTTGAGAAACATTGAGTTCAGTGCTATGTGAACTAATAGAGCGTGACTAGTCACCTTTTTTTTTTTTAGAGTTTAATGAGAAACAACACAGCTCGTTTCTAAATACTAGCCACGCAAGTGAAACTCATAGGCCTCTACTCAAATCTGAAGCTAGAGCACTTGATAATAGAAAAACACGACTCAAAATACACGTGACAACATGGCGACTTGAATTGAAACATTGGATCGTATAGGAGCATCATACACATGCGCATAAACACACACACACATACACACACGAACACATGAGATGTATTTCCTCTGAACTCGTGTTCATGGGCAGTAATTCGATTAATTTGTCTGAAGGGTGAAGTAAGTATGAATTATTTCCCTTAAATGATAATAAACAGTTTAAATAACAAAAATCTTTGACTGTGTATTTAGGTGAGACAAAAAAAAACGCGACTCTTGTTCTGCAGAGAAAGAGTTAATTAGAGATGCGCATTTACAAAACTGTTTTAGATTGCGTCTGTGGTTATGTCAACCTCTTAATAGTTAGCAGTTTTAAAATTCTTGAAATAAGTTATTAGTGTGCATCTATGGTCTATAGATATATACCTCCATGGTCCATGTTGTTTTCTTGTTGTCTGTCTGTTTTACATGTTTTGAAAATTCCTCTTACGAAGGTAAGTTCAAATGTGCACTAATTCAATGCTAAACGACCTGCCATTGGCTCAGGATTTCTAGTTGCTTTTTTTTTGGACTTGGAAGAAGAGACTGGGTCAAAGGTCAAAGGTGTTCATAGGAAAGAGATAATTGCATGGGAACTAAAGTTGGAATAGAAGTGAGACATTTGTAACAGTTCTGTTGTTGTTGCTGTTGTTGATGTTTTGAAAGTAGACTTGTGTTAAATATTTTGTATATGACAATGAGCTGCATCTCTTCTCAAATCTTTTTTCATTCAGGCTCCCGGTCCACACAAAATCAAACTTGGACCTTCTAGTCAGCCCGACAAATCTCATAGCTTTCGACCTTCCATAGTGATTGAATGCGCTTTATATGTAAGAAAGGCTAAACATAACCTAAACATTTCAATTGATAGCCAAAGAAAGAGTATAATGCAAGTATGCACTATTCCAATATGCACACCAACGCTGATTTATACACTAAAATATTAGAGATTTTTTCCCTTATATATTTCATTAAATCAGAGGTAGAATTTTATTAAAATGTTACTATGAGAATACATACCAACATACGCACGTAGTCAAAAGGCATTTAATACAGTACCTCCTACATAAGTTACGATTTTTTCTAGCTATAATCAGGCTTACATCGTAAGAGGAGGACAAATCTGTTTATGTAATATTGTACATTAAATATAGTCTACACTTAGGCCTTACACTCTCCCCAGCTCCAGTGTAATGCTAGTTTTAGTCTATTTACAAGTGTATTGAACCTGAAAATGTGAGAAATAAATTATCATTTCCCCAATTCATTGTCAAAGACTATGTCGCTAACAGAGATGTGTGCCTAGTTGTGGTCTCTGTTCTTATATCGAACCTTCCAAACGACATTTACGGAACATTGAGAACGAGAAATAAAAAGCCAAGAGTTTCTCATTTCGTTTTACTGTTTTATGAAACCATTGGCAAAAAAACTAATTCTTTCTGATTTGTGTTAAGCAGAGTTACTTTTTCTTTTCTAGTGTGAATGAGTGACGAATCTAGAGTTTCTAGGCCATTTGTTACCAACACAGATATGATGTCGGGTGTCCTTCTACCAGCTCTAAAACTTTATCAGCTCTCAATACCGAGTTGGTCAGTCGGTCAAGCAAGAATCGTGCAAAATATTTTCCCTGCTATTAACATAAGTGAAATGCCCCGATATTCATTGGCCTCCTTCAGTCGTAGGACGACTATGGCTCATCTCAGAGCACACTGTGGAGCCCTATTTTGGAGAGACTTTCCCGTCCACAGATAGCGCAGGTTAAGGTGGCTTTTGTTTCGGTGGTAGAGGAGCTGGCTTTTGTTTCGGTAGTAGAGGAGCTGGCCGTTTTTCGGATTGTACGTCTTTCTTCCTGAGCTGATATTAATTCGTTAAAAAATGTTCAATGTGTATGGCGTGTGCTGGGGGGGGGGGTTTGAATGACGACCATCTCACAAGAATGTAAAATAAAGATGAAATGTATCATCTTTAAAGTCTTCTAGACTCCACGAGTGTGGTATAATGCTTTTCATCTGAAGAAAAAAAAAAGGTCTGCAAAAAATTTTGAACTGAAGTAATATACGTACGAAATACCAGCATTGACTATGACTATTAGCATTGCAAATAAAGTAACACACACACAATGAGTAAGTAACAGATCTAAGGCCATAACAGTGACACTATCAAAGACACACACATACAAACTCTTATGAAGTCAAACACACAAAAGACAAACACACATATTAACACAACGATCCACGCAAGCAAACAAAGGCACACAAACACAGATATACAAGCATCCGCACTTGAAATAAACATTCACAAAACACACAAAGATGGCTGCCTGGTCGTGCGCTATGCGCTCTGCACTGTCGTTCGGACCCGGATTCAAAACCCTGCCCGCTGCCCCCCCCCCCCCCCCCCCCGGTCGTGCCGTGGGAGGCTTGGACTAGGAAGAAGATTATCTTCCACTCTGAAGGACTATTTGAAACTTGTAAAATATGTTGACACAAATGCAAACATACAAAGATAGACACAGAATTGCGCACTCACAAATTCACACACACACATACAAAAGACACGCACACACATTGACTACTATCCTGTTTATTTTGTTTCCCCTTTTAATTGTTCAAATCCGAGTAAGAATACAATCAAGGATTCTCAACTTATCTTCAGCTGTCCCTCCGATTGTAATCTTCCATGTGTCAAGACTTGAGTTATCGATCAACGAATGATAAAACTGTTACAACTCGCCTTGTGTCATCTTGTAACATTTCTCTTGACCGCTGGTCATTCCTTCTCATCTCATGGTGTATCATCTAGGGCTAGATGGGTCAGTGTTGTTGCTTGCGTGCGCGCGAGTCTATATATATATACGGCACAACGAACTTAAAGAACCTCACAACTCTAAAGTAACAGTAGCAATTTCATTTCAAACTAGATGCATTAATCGTAGGACGTAATCCTCTTCTTTCTTGAAGTAACGTCTGCATTATATAAGATGAAAGACCTGTTGACTCCACGAAATATCTTATCTTCTTATCTTATATAATACAGACGTTACTTCAATAAAGAAGATGATTACGTCCTACGCGTCATGCAATTAGTCATGCATATTAACCAGTGACTTAAATTCTGCCAAGTCACTGTTTTTTTTCTGGCTAGCTCAGGCATGCTCTAATAGCACTAGGGAAGAAGGAGTATTTGTACAAATTTGTCCTAGCATATGGGACGAGGAATGATCCTTTATTTTTGTGTCTTTCAGAGTATTTTATTAGATTTTGTTTTTGTATTTGAAGATTATGGTTCAGTGTTTTATGTATAATTGCTACTTTACTTTTGAGTCTTCTGTCCTGAAGGCTTCCTAAATTTAGTGATTTTACTAATGGTGTTACTCTAGTCAAATGTGAATATTCGTTTGTTATGAATCTCACTGCTCTATTTTGTGTTTGTTCCAGTTTCTTAATGTTTTCTTGAGTTGAGGGGTCCCCACACGGTGGATGCATATTCTATTATTGGCCTAACCAAGGTTAAATAACATTTTAGTTTTATGTTCTTATTTGATTTATAGAAATTTCTTTTAATAAACCCTTATGCTTTGTTTGATTTTTTTTTATAGTTTCATCAATATGTGGATTCCATGACAGTTTTTCATTTATTATAACACCTAGGTATTTTGCGTTTTTAGTCTGTGTTACTGGTTTGCCATGAATAAGAACGCGTGTTCTCTCCCCCCCCCCCCCTGTCCCTCTTTTTTTCTCGTGGACTATTCGCAGAGTGATCTTTCCTTTACTTTTTGTTTGAACTGATGAGGGAAGAAGAGATTTATATATATAGAAGATAGATAGATAGAAGATAGATAGATAGAAGATAGATAGATAGAAGATAGATAGATAGAAGATAGATAGATAGAAGATAGATAGATAGAAGATAGATAGATAGAAGATAGATAGATAGATAGATAGAAGATAGATAGATAGAAGATAGATATAAATACATTACGGCACAGTACAGTTAGCAACAGCATTAAACTAACTGTCCAAAAACCTAGCTTTGCTCCGCCTGGCTTCACACACCGTGCTGTTTCTAACTTCGCCCCGTACTGGTCACATTGCGGGGTAAGGTGATGTGTCGTGAAGCCTTGGCTCAAAAACACATACTCTTATATAGGATCTCTACTGGCCTTCCAGAACCGGATGGCACGTTCTTGACCACTCAGAATGACCACAATCGTCGCGACTTGCGTGCGTAATATTTACACACATGTCGTTGCCGAACTGGCGTGTACTGTCACTGGTCACGGTTGACCGCTTGTCTAGCGCTGGACTCGGGCGATTTGCGTAGGCCAAAAACATACGCAGCACTGCGACCATCTGTGTCACCACCAGGTTTAGAACAATAGTTTCAAAAGAAGAGAATATCCATACCAAATATAAGTTTGGACTTTGTATCTCACTGAATGACTTGAACACAGAGAGCACCGAAAATTTTGTTTAGGTTTTAAATGTTTGGAGCGTCCATTCAGAGTTGTAGAGTGTTACGTCCTAAGTCAAATATCTCCAGAACGATAACGGGGAATGGCGTCGGCGCAGTGGCGTAGCTAGGAGTTGGCCATCATTTGAGGGCCCGGGGAGGGCTTGCATTTTGCCTAATATTTAATATTTAATGTTTAAAAAACACTCATTTGAGGGCCTTCCTCAAGTATTGGCCCGGGGGGTTATCAAATTTCCACTTCCCTACCCCACCCTAGCTACGCCTCCGCGTCAGCGGGCAGCGCTCAAACCCGGCACCATCGAAACCGCTGTCCAAAAGAAAACGGCAGGACAATGCAACCATCCTCCAGTCGTTTATTGATAACTATTATAATAATTCTGTTGTTTAATGTGTTGAAAGCATGACGAGTATGGAAGTATTTTTGGTAGTAGATGAAACACAATTAAAATTATTGAGAATTTTTATCATAATTATTACCGGTATTTAGAGTATGTACAGTGCGGAAAGCAGATCGTGCCTAAACTGTGTATAGTGGACTGGTACCACAATAGTCCCGAGTTAGACCCGTCCCCATCGTCGTCCCCTCACCCACCCAGCAGGAGGGTTAGGTCAGTGTAGGTCAGTTTAGGTCAGTCTAGCTCAAAGCCATCTTTAGTTTTGAAAGAACGTCTTAAATTTGTCATGCAAAAAGCTAAAAAAAACAAAACATTTCCCCGTAGAGAACTCTCGATGAAAAGGTTGGCCAAATATACAAACAGCTGTCTGGACAACGCAATATATATATATATATGTATATACTGTCCTCTCTCTTGCTATCCTGCTAAGGACATCTACTGACAGGGAAAAGTGGAGGTATTTGGCTAGGTGAACTATCACCCCACCCCTTCCATGAAAGTCAAGGGGCAGATAAGAATAGAGAGAGGAAAGAACTCTAACTCCAAAATGAAAACACAAATTTGACCACGTCTGAATATTAGTACAATGTGAGATTTAGGTAGTAGATGAGAGACATACAATGATAACATATTAAAGTCATATTAACTGTTAACTTCTTCACGTTTCCTCTAAATAACAAACAGTTATCCCTGTTAAGGCCCAAAAACGACAGATCCCTGGCGTAGAGGGCTGGACTTAGCTTGTCTGCTGAACGTAAGACCTATAATAAAGGTGAAATAATAAATGGCTACCTGTGAAAGCATGGTCAGCAACTGTGTCCATGATTATGTTAGTATGTGTGTATACTTTGCATGTTTACCTGTCTGTACTGTCAATCTGTACCTATGTATCTATCTGGATATCCGTTATCTTTGCGTGTTTATGTACATGAATAAATCTTGGTCTATATCTGTCTGTATTTGTTGTAGTTGATAGAATAGAAAAGAATAGAGTAGAATAGAACAGACAGATAGATAAATAGATAGATTAAAAGAGATAGAGATATATGATGAAAAATTATAGATATAGATTAATATTTATATTATTATATCTTATCTTATTAGTTTCAAAACTCCTATTCTCGGATCAAGTTCAAACTTTACATAACTATTTCTTGTACAATACAGGAATCAATTACACAAAAAAACAACCTTTTAGCTAATTATTAATGGAAATTAATTTTTTGGTTTGATATCGAAAAAAAGGAATATAATGGCAACGTTATTGAGATATTTAGATGTAAATGTGGAGTTCTTCCACTTAGATCACCTGCTTTTTTAAAAGTATATGTTATATTTTGGTTGCTTTTTCTTTTCTTTACTTTACTGGATGTAACTGGTACATTACATTAGAAATAATAATAATAATAATAAACAACGGGCTATCTGGCTTGATATATTTAGATCTCTAGATCGAGTTACGACTGTTTAATGGTTTACTTTGAGATTTGGGTCACCACACAAGATCTGTTGACCGTCGTTCTCCATTAAAAAAAAAACATTTCTCTCTGTTTGGAACACACGGAAGACACAATGCCAATTCAGTCGATCAAGCTTCACTGCACATTCAGTCAACAAAGTAGGTCAGATAAAAACAAAAATGTTGAGACCTATACCTGTTGCAGTGAAAACAAATGTACTGACCAGCAGAACAGAATATTTTAAAGAAGAAAATTCAAAGAAATAAGGTCAAGAAATATTTCAGTTATGGAAAGTTTTCTTTTTTTTAAACTTTAGATGAAGGATATTTGGGTTTAATGTTCAATGTTAGTTATTGTTTATCAGTTTGTACTTTAAGTCCATACTGTATTATCTCTTCATTGCAATAATACTTAAGTCTACTTATCACATTCGAGGCTCTATGTTCCACGAGGAATGCAGAGATAAGATAATCATGACTTATCACAGTGATGTCCAACTTCATTCGAACTGCTGGCCATTTTAATTTCCGACATTAATGTCGCGGGTCACTGAGACCTAATCTTCTTGTAAGCGTCAGAAAAAGACTTCATTTCTCTACTTATAATGTGAGCAACATTGTAGCTAGCTTTATCACCGACTCATTTTCTTGTCTTTTAGCAGAATATTCTCATCAATCCTCCAATCTCTAGGCGTAGTTTAACAATCTTTTATTTGCGGCTCAAATCAAGAATGACGTCATATTTGTATTATAATGCCGTTTTTATATTGTTTGTTTTTAAAACAGCCACACTTTCTTTATAAATCAAATACACTGCTTTATTATCTGTGCCTAAGGCAGTCTTTTTTGTTGAGCTGAAAGTGGTTAGCGTAACAGAGAGGCCCCACAGGAACTATTTAAAGGCAATCTTTAATTACTTAAAATGACATAGAAGAGAGCCCCTGGTTGCAGGAGGCTTCGGGGCGAGACAGATGGAGATCACTTACAAAGGCCGAGGGATACACATTTGAGACCAAACGAAAATCCGCTGCCGAAGACAGACGTAGACGGCGAAAAGAAAAAAAATATTTCAACAACCAGTAGACAGTTTTTATGTCTGTGCTAGATGTGGCAAAATATGTAGATTTGTTGAAACTCCAAATTGTTCTCACTACTTTTAAAAATCTACTTGTATTTTTCATTTGCAATGTAAATATACTGTTGTATTTTAAAAAAAAACTGCTTTTAGTCTTTTGTTCAACATAGACCTTTTATGCTTTGGCCCCTAAAAGTGTGTCATATCGGAGACACAAATATTCGTACGATGGCCTGACGGTGACAAGGGATTCTTCCTTAAGGCACGGGCTCCTCTATGTCGTAAGGCTCCTCTATGTCGTAAGTCCCCTCTATGTCGTAAGGCCCCTGTATGTCGCGGGGCTTGGTGTGGCTGCCACAGTCGCTACACCTTAAAGCCGGCTCTGTTCTGCTTTGGGATCATGTTCGAACGGTGCATTTATTTCTTTTGGTGCCAAAAAAAATTATCCCACAGAGACATGTATAAAAACATTATTTACTTTGTCTTTCCTGTCTTTTCCGTTGAAAGTTTTACATATTTATCATGTGTAGTCATTGTGATAGTAAGTGTATGTGTTTTGAGTGGCTGGTAGTGCAGTGTTTGTGCCTGTGTATGAAATGACTAGTGGACCTTGAGTGTACATGGTTGAGTGAACATCACTGTGTCAGGACTGTGTGTAAAAGGAAATCAGTTTTAGAGAACAAGTGGCTGGAGTAAAGAACATAAGTAGAGACTAATAAAATCATTGTGTTTATTGACGCTCATGTTGTTTTGGTGTGTAAGATATATCCACCCCTTCCCCCTTTCTCTACTCACCTTGTATTATCTTAGAACTTGACAAGATTCTAGTTCTTCTTATTTGCATAGTTTTCTATTTTAAATGATCTACCATAGCTTGGCTAAATCTGCACCCGTCACCGGCTTGCTTTGTTAGTTCATCCCCCTCCTCCTCCTCCTCCTCCTCCTCCCCCCTCCTCCTCCTCCTCCTCCTCCTCCTCCTCTACAAGTAACGAAACTTCCCCTCCCTCCCCTTCCAATTTCCTCTACTAGAAGTTTTTTTTTCCTTTAGCGCACATAATTGCCAACATTTGGTAGATGAGATAGGGAAATATTAGTGCCAGACTTAAATAAGAGGAGGCCCCGAGCTGGAGTTTTGTGATGCTCCTCATCTCGTCAAGCTTGAATGTAAAGGCACTTCATAATTTGCTGAGACTCTCTATAATTACGTATCTAATCTTATCTAATCTCATTTTATGAAGTAAAATACAGACGTTACTTCAAAACCAAGATGATTACGTCCTATGTGTCAAGCATCTAGTCATGCATGTTATCCAATGATTATTTTCTGCCAACCCATTCCATGCTCTAATAGCGCTAGGGAAGAAGGGCTGTTTGTACAAATTTGTCTAGCATATGGAATGAAGAATGTGCCTTTATCTGCCTGGGATAGCTGCACGGTCGTGCGATTTGCGCGCTGGACTGTCGTTCAGGTTTATCGATGGTCCAGGGTTCAAAACCTGTCCGCTCTTATCCTCCGTCGTCCTGCGGGAGGTTTGGACTAGGAAATAAACTATTTTCACCTCTGAAGAAACATCCGAAACATGTCAAACATTTACAACAAACATTGTGTCTGAGAATTTTATTAGATTTTGTTTGTTTGTATTTGAAGATTATGTTTAAGTGTTGTATGCTTAATTGCTTCTTTACTATTAAGTCATCTGTCCTGAAGGCTTTCTAAACTTAGTGATTTATTAAAGGTGTTACTCTAGTCAAATGTGAATAATCGTTTGTTATGAATCTCATTGCTCTATTCTGTGTCTGTTCTGGTTTCTTAATATTTTCTTGATGTGAGGAGTCCCAAATAGAGGAAGCATATTTTATTTTTAGCCTAACTAATGTTAAATAACATTTTAATTGTATCATCTAATTTGGAAAAAAAAGATGTGTCTGACTTTAGAACCAGTTAACTCGGGCTCCAAATAACGAGACATTTTATATAAATGAAAAATATAAAAAAATGAATCTTTACAGTTGGCAGTACGAAATGTCTGTTATCGCTGTACCGAACCTGTACTGGAATATCTGTCTTGTCATTAACTCTGCTGCCCATAACTGACCCGAACTGACTTAACCCTGACACAGTCTTTTTGGTTTTGTATCTATACCAAGGTTCCGTTTCGAATTCTGGTGAAGACTGGGATTTTTAATTCCTGGATCTTGGTCGCCTCTGAGCCCACCCAGCTCTAATGGGTACCTAACATAGGTTGGGGAAAAGTAAAGGCGGTTGATAGTTGTGCTGACCACGTGAAACCCTCGTAAAACTGTGGGCTACTGAAACAGATGAACTTTAAATTCATGCGCCCTATAGACCACAAGGTCTGAAAGGAAACTTAAACTCGGGTGATTTGAAACAGTCATTTGGCAAAACAAGTATGAATAAAAAAATTAACGAATAAATTTATCATCAATGGTATCTAATTATTTCATTTGGTATCGAACAAGGGATAGACATTGCACTTGACTGGTATAAGTTGAATTAGTCCCTTGTATACTTTTATACGTTTTCCCAAACAGGTGATATGATCATTACCTACTGAAAAGCTAAAAAGATGAAATTGCGCTAAAAAATTGGTAAAAATATTTACAATCGCACAGATTTATTGTTGTTAGTCTATTTGTTTGACTAGTTTTATTACATGGCTGATCCATACTAAATAAATTAGTTATTATTAAAATACATTGTTCAGCAGAAAGAAAAACAAAGAAAGTCACGTGGCCTATTTTGTTTTTTTGGGACGCCAAAGACCAGGTCAAGAAACAAGACCACAAGGCGGAACGGAAGAATAACTCTCGGGGAACCAACACACTGTTCCTAGCCTGGGAAGCAGAGACTCTACAACAAAACCACACCAAAAACACTGTCCCTAGCCTGGAAAGCAGAGACTAGACAACAAAACCACACCAACACACTGTCCATAGCCTGGGAAGCAGAGACTAGACAACAAAACCACACCAACACACTGTACCTAGCCTGGGAAGCAGAGACTAGACAACAAAACCACACCAACACACTGTACCTAGCCTGGGAAGCAGAGACTAGACAACAAAACCACACCAACACACTGTACCTAGCCTGGGAAGCAGAGACTAGACAACAAAACCACGACAACTCAACTAATCCTAAAGAGAGAAAGGTATTGGAGCAGCAAGATAGAGAAGTGTTCATTAGTTTGTTGTAAAATGAACATGGCTTAGAATTTTGTTAGGGAAGAATGTTTGAGCTAAAAATTATAAATGTTCTTAGCTATTTATTATTAGTCTCAAACTATTAGTTCAGCGACATCAGTCAAGTACAATTTCTTTTTTCCTCGTTCAAGGAACTAAACAAAATAATGAAGAAATAATAATAATAAGTCTTAGCTTCGAGTCCAACGATAAGCAGTATTTCCCGTGCCTGCGCAGCCCCAGCTGCTCTCTTCTCTGTCAGCTATGGCAAGTTGGCGCATAAGCTGATCTTTGATAAAAATGATTCTTGTTTTCAGGTGATGGAAATTTTATTAAAAAAAAAGATGAGAAAAAAATATTACGCTAGTTAGCTAGGCTATAGGTTAAAACACTTCCCTCTTACAAAAGCCAACATCTAGTTTGCAGGCCATTAATGCACCTGAATACGTGTCAATCAGTTTAAACTTAAGTATATACACCTTGAGTGGGAGTTCCCGATAACACGTCAAGGTTTATCTAGTCTACTTGTGGGGGAGGTACGCGATTAGTGAAGCAAGTGACTTTCTAACCAGATAGCTCTCATTCCGGTGTAGACTAGGATTCTCAACTTGGTAATTTTCAGGCGCCCCTGAGTTCCAACTATAATAAGTACATGACTTCAGTTTTGATAACCACAATAATTTAGATGCGAGCTGCGACGAGAGCTTAGGAATAAGCTATAGCCAGTACCTTGAAGTCCACACAACAGCTAGTTTTCCTTTCTCCTCACGCAGCTGTTGAGTTCAAATAAACTTCTCTCACAATTATCTGCTCCTTAAATAAGAAAAGGAACATTTTCTTTTTTTCCTTTTTCAATTTCTTTGTGAATTGAGTTAAAGTATCCTTTATATTTCTTTATATTCCTTTATATTTATTTTTATTCCTTTATATTTCTTTATATTCCTTTATATTTCTTTATATTCCTTTATAGTCCTTTATAGTCCTTTATATTTCTTTATGTTTCTTTATATTGTACACATATGTAGTAATAAGTACATTTGGGAGTGTCTCCTGGTAATAAGGTTATGAGGGTTTTAAACGCTATGCTAGTTTTCAATGTCAACTAATTGCAGTGGAAGAACCTCATCTAGAAATATATTTGTGTTTTGTTCTGTTCCCTCGCTATGAGTACGTATTAGTCAAGTGACCGTCACGACACTAACTAATGGTGGTCTTTACAACTCTGTCTGTTTCATACTTGAAGGTCTAGTCAAGGTTAGAACAACCAAGATAGAACATTTCGGGAATTTCCTGCATTACTAAGTCCATTTCAGTGGCTCCATAAAGGGAATAGACGCTGATAGTTTTTATTGTCCGACCGTCTCGTTTAGATCTCTAAACCAGAAAAAAGAATTTGAGAATCCTATGATATTTTAGACCTTGTAAACTTCTGATACAACGGCTAGTTTTTTTTTTTCTTTTCTGAAACAAAGAAATTTAAAAAAATAAAATCAACTAAGCGAAAAAGACAAATGCAACGCAAGGATACTTATTAAACATATTTTTAACTCATTTATGCCAACGATTTACCTTTTTTTTGGTCAAAATTTGTGATACGTTCTGTCAAACTAGCTAATGACATTCTAAACAATGTGTTTACATTAGTTAAACAGAACAAAAATATATTTAGTATGCATATACATCCACTATAATTTCAACAACAATCTCACTAAGTAGTGTTTTATGAATACATGTTACATACAAACGCCACATAGATGTGAGACACAAACTCACTAAGTAGTGTTTTATGAATACATGTTACATTACAAACACCACATAGATGTGAGACAAAAACTTACTAAGTAGTGTTTTATGAATACATGTTACATTACAAACGTCACATAGATGTGAGACACAAACTCACTAAGTAGTGTTTTATAAATACATGTTACATTATCAACGTCACATAGATGTGAGACACAAACTCACTAAGTATTGTTTTATGAATACATGTTACATTACAAACGTCACATAGATGTGAGACACAAACTCACTAAGTAGTGTTTTATGAATACATGTTACATTACAAACGCCACATAGATGTGAGACACAAACTCACTAAGTAGTGTTTTATGAATACATGTTACATTACAAACGCCACATAGATGTGAGACGCAAACTCACTAAGTAGTGTTTTATGAATAAATGTGTGTGTCCAGCTAATAACTAAACTTTACTAAACCTACATGGTACACTGAATAAGCTGTCTGAGCAACTTCGCAACATCGTACCAATCAATAGTTGCTTCATAGCACTGCTTTGTTATTATATGAAATTTAAATTACTGTAGGGATAACTTATTCAATTATTTGCCAACCTAAATTTCTTGCGAAAAAATACATTTAAAGTTGCCACTTCAAGTAGTAATCTCCTACTGCTGAGGTACGAGAAATGCATTTGGAAAGTGAATTTAAAAAAAAATGTAGTTGCTAGTGCTTGATAGTGTATGGATCTCATAGAAGCTAGGAATCAGCGGCGCAGCGAGAGGGGGGGGGGGGCAATGAGGAACGATGCCCCGAGCGCCACTTTCAACGGGAGCGCCTTGCTAAGAGAGGCGAAAAAAAAACAACTACTGTAGATAATTTAATAAGTTGATCCATTCTAAGGTAATTTGTATTATATTATTATTAAATACTTTTTATTTATAAGCCTATATTTCTATGTGGTGTTCATGGAGTGGGGGGGGGGGGGGGCTCCTACAAAGTTTCTTGCTCCGGGCACTCATTTTGCTCACTACGCCACTGGTATGAATAGATAAATATGTTTACAATATTACAACAAGTCCCAGAGTATTGCACAGACTACATCTTCAGACGTCGAAGCCGAAATGATTATGTATTTGAATTTAAATGACGTCAAATGGCTTATAATTATTTGGACTATGGGAAAATCAATTTTTTCTAAAGATATGTAACTACATGAAACTGTAATACTGTTTTGGGCTATTTTTGTATTCACAATGAAAAGAAGCTTAAAAAATCAATAATATCTACAAGAATATATTTTGTTCAATGTGTCAAACACCACGCTCCAATGGACTTCTTGAAATACAGACAGGACACAAAGATGAAGTGTGGCGAGTCGCCTTGAAGGAATATCAAAGAACAGAGGAGTAAACTCCAAGGGTCAGGAAGACGTTGGGGTCGATGATGTAGAGGCGGATCTACAACACACTAGAGTTCAAAAGTGGAGATAAACATCTCAGGAGAGAACAGAAAGGGAAAAGTATCTTGAAGCAAGCCAGAGCCCCTCCACGGGCCACTGTGATAGATTGAGCTTTGAAAGTAAACGTTGGCTAAACGATAACAGTGATAAGCTGAGAAGGAAACAACCTCCGCATTGAGTATACCTTTGCTACAGCTAGAAAAACAAGAGATAATTGACCCCCCACCCTCTTTTACCAATATCCGCCTCTGCTTTGAATTTTAAGACTTGACCTTACATTAGACAAATAAGCTAAGACGAAGACTTAGGTCCTCCCTCGCCGTTCGGCGCATTGGGCGGCAAGCTGTCTCCATAAAGATCTGTCACTGGCATTATGTGTCGAGTTTGCCGTTTCTGTAGCAATAGTGGTTTTACAGGGTGGGGTCGCTAGCCCCACGCAAAACTTTCCTCCTTTTTTACCCGGGCTTGGGACCGGCAGATGGCGGAGTTGTTACGACTTGTAAACTAAATCCTACAATTCGCTTCCTCTGTTGTCGTACTCAATACATTTCAAGCATATATAAACTAAACATAGCTTATGCTCAGTAGATCGTGACGGGTTAACATTGTAGCTAGAGGTATCAAATATGTTTTCCATTCAACCGACTTGTCTATAAAAACTATTGACGCAAAGTTACCGTATTTGCCTGTCTCATATAAAAAGTAGAAATGTAAGGTGGTGAATATATGTATGTATGTATGTATGTATGTATATATGTATGTATGTCCGTATGTATGTAATGTGATGCATGCTTATCTGTATTGAAATCAACTGTAGATAGTTGTCAGATTATGACAAATTGCTCAGCTGTGTTTAAGTTTCTTGTTCGTGTGTATTTTAATGCCAGTAGACTAACAACACAGAATGAACACCACCTGTTTTAACAAGTAGAGAGATGAGTCAAAAACACTGATCAACAATGATCAATGTTTAATCCAATAAAAGACCACAGTCAAAGTCTCTGTCAAATAAAACACGTCTTTACCCAAGAGAATCCGATTGCTAACTGATTTTCTGTCTCTAAGAAGTCTCTAAGCCAATCAAACCCAAGCGTCACTAGTCCTGTAATAATATTTATGATCTCCAGTAATCTATCAAATTTAGTCATTTTAATGTTAAGTGTCGAGTTAGTATAATTAAGACTGTCTAAGAGTGCATGCTATGTGGAACTGAATTGGGCAAGGTAAAAAGTTGATACACAAGATGTTTTATATTTTGTTGTACAAGAAAATAAATCTAACATGTCATCAAGACAACTATGCCTACTAAGAACGATACACTTGACTATAGACTGATTTAAAAGCTGATAAAACTTTTTTGTTAATAAAAGCAATAAAAGTTTCCGTAGTATATTATAATATTTTTGTTAGTATTTTTTAAATATATTTTTGCATAAAGTAATTTTAACTAATACAATGCTTCGTTTAATGTCAAATATATATTGAAAACATTTTTGAGAAATAAATATAGATATGTATGTAACTATTTCTTTATTACAATTATTAAATGAATATACATTGTAGATCTTTGACTCTGTCAATCATAATGAAATTGTAAGCATATTGTTCTCATTTGTGAACGCCTACAATGTTAGGTCGGAAAATTAAACATATTTATTAAACGTGTAATATTTCTGTGTGCAGAAATACCCTTGTCCTACGCCAGGGGTCGGCAACCTTTTGAGTCGGAAGAGCCAAAAATCACTATATTTATTTTTGATAGTTTTTTAAGTTACGAAGTTTTTTCTTGCCAACTATAAATACTACTCGCAGAAATAAAGTTCTTTGATAGAGAAAAACAAATCTATTTATTCATCAGAAAATATTTATTTAGTTCTATACGATTAGTGTTTTTCACAACAAATTAGATTATATATATTTATGGAATTATTAGATAATTATTTATTATGTAAGTAAATAAATTAAAAGAATTAAACATTTACATACAACACTAACTTGTACTTCAACAACCAAACAATACAGCAAACAATTTAAAGAGAAGCGATGGCTTTGGTTTTAGAAAGTTTGGATACATTTGGCTCATTTGTTTTTAGTTTCAACTAAGACTCTACATTTTCATTTGTTAGTTGGCTTCTGACTTGAGGTTGACTTCTATTCATGTAAGAGAATGTTTGCTGGCATGAATCTGTCAATCTGAATCTAGTTAGCACTCCTAGTGACAAACTTTTCTCTCTAGCAATATGGATGACAGTTCCATGTGTCGAATATAAGTGTCTCATCTCGCGGCATTTCTTGGAAAGCTGTCCACTTTTGTTGCGTTACGTACAAACATTTCTGGACCTCCAACTCTTCCAGCTTGCTTTTCAAATCTGTAAATTCTCCATTTTAAAAAGCTTTACTTTTTAAAGTCCAGTATCAATTCCAAATGACTTAATGTGGATTTCGTTACTATTTGTGTTGAGGATATTTATGAATGCTAGAATGGCTTTGTTGGTTTTGAGATGATGCAATCTGTCAGCAAATTCATCTGCATTTTTTTTAAATAACCGTGCTAAAGTAGTTCCTGTCAACTGGTTATATCGCGATATTGCTTTAGAATGTGAAAATGAAGTCATTTGCCGCTCTCAATAATTAAAGTTCCCCTTTCAGACCGTGCGATCTATAAGGCAGGTGATGTAAAAGTCATCTCTTTCTGTTGCCCACGGTTAACGAGGGTGTCATGTGACCAGCACAACGACCAACCGCCATTATTTTTTCCAACGAATGTTAGGTATCCATTAGACCTGGATGGATTTAGAAGCACCTAAAAATACCCAGAGATTAAAAATCCCAGTCTTCACCAAGATTCTAACATGGGACTCCGGTTTGGAAGCCAAGCGCTTTACTGCTCAGCCACCGCTCTGATCTTCTACCAAAACATCGGCTGGGTTTTCATTTTCTTGTAGTTTTAGATTCATCTTATTTACTTTTGCTGATATATCCATCATGGAGTAACATTTTTGCAACCGTTTGTCGCCTTCTAATTCAGGGTGATTAATACATTTATCATTTAGGAATGTATTTATTTCATTTAAGCACAAAGCTGGAAGTTTCAACATCATGCCTGTAGAAAGCCATCGCACTTTATTGGGAAGAAAAAGGTCGGAATAGCGAGTCTCCGTTCTGTTTAGAATTCTTTAAACTGACGATGGTAGAGTACTTTTGACCAGCACTTCTTGCTGGAGTAGGCAGTGAAACGTAAGACATGCGTGGAGACTCTCAGAGTCTCTTTTATTTTTTCATGTCCTACTTCTGACTCCATCAGTTGCTATTGAAATGAGTTTATTTCAATGGATTTTATTGTCTTCAAGGCATTTTTGCACGACGTTCGCTAAATCTTCTCCTCTAGTTTATCACGAGAGCGCTAGCAATGCTTTGGAAGACATATACTTGAAAGACAGCTATCTTGTGCCGTGTCTTTTATGTCGCAAGAATTATCTATATCATTGATAAGGCAGAAGAAAGTTGAATATCTTCCACCAGCAAATATGTTACATTTGAAGACATTGGGAGAGGTGCGATGAAAATCAAGTACAAGTGTCTGTGAAACAGAATCGGTGCCTAATCTTACTTAATCCTTTCATTTGTTTTCGATGAAATAAATAATATTTGGGTATGGAACTAAAGAGCCGCAGCTTAACTTCCAATGAGCCGCAAGTGGCTCGCGAGTCGCAGGTTGCCTACCCCTGTCATATGCTGTCATTGTCCTCCTGCCCCCTACCACTCCCTTGTCGCTGTCTCAGGTCATTCCATGCATCACTTCACTTCCCAATATACAATACTAATAATACGCTTTCACTTTAATGTCAATGAAAACATTTTTGTAAAAAAAATATTAGTTTCTAACTATTTCTTTATCTTATCTTACTTTTATTTAATAAATATACATTGTAGATTTTCATATTTAGTCATGACGTCATCATTATCTATCATTTTCTAATTCCCATTTGTGAAGGCCTACTATGGTAGGTCAACATTGTATTACCACATAAGTTATAATATCAAGATTAACTACTATTCCACTAAAAAACAACAACAACATATCGGTATATGAGGTGTGGAGTCAAGCAAGTGCCTCATTATTTTATAACAAATTTGTTTGTAAAAAAATGGGTGCGTATGTACTACATTTTATGCATTTTATCAAGGGTTAGATGCAGGGCCGGATTTAAGTATGTAGTGGCACCGTTGCAATAATTTTGTGCCTTGATAGACAGAAGTCGCCCACTTCTCGACCACTTGACGTAGTTAAGAAGTAGCAGGTGGCTGTTCCCTAGGATTATGCGACCATAGATTTACACATTTTGTTCAAAAGTTCGTTTAAATATGTCAGTGTTGTGCTTTGCTTGTGTTTTTTTTTGTTAATGCTCTTTTGATTACATTTCAGATAAAACGTTGTCTTGCTCAAAAGTTGTTCCATATGCTTAGCAAATGTGACAATGTTGCCAAGTAAAAATGATCACTTTAATCAAGATACACTTAGAAATAAAAATGCTTAGATCTAAAAGCAAATGATTTGTTCTAGAAGTAAAACAAAAAAAGAGATGGAGTTCTTGTTCTTTTCATCTCACTTTTATTCTAACAAAATATTTAATATGTAAATTGTTTTGGGTTTGTGGAGGTTAAGGCCCTTGGTAGAGGTAGTGTTGTCAATCCGGAGCTGTATTTACTTATTCCAAGCATGCTACAAGCGTACACTTCTTTAAGCACGACATTTTGACGAAGCGTACAAATGCGAACAAAAAAATACTAAAAGAAATGTTTCTGGCCAGTCGAAATTAGAATGTATTATTATCTCATTCGTGTAGTATCGATTACCTTCCCTTAACTTCCGTATAAATGTGTAACCTCTGTTGATTAGCGCTCTTGAACTTAGGTGACTGTAGTTTGCTTTAGATTTTATAACGAAAAAGGATTTTTATCGTCTTAAAAAGTGTTAATAAATATTGCGAAAAAAAAATATTTATGGGGTATGTATATGTATTAATTCTTCATCTTAGCCTTTTTTGCATACCTATTCCTAATAGGTCGCTTTTCAGTATTAAACTCTGGACTAATTTAATTCTCGGATCAAGGTGAATTTCGAACAATTATATATTGTACCTGACAAAATAATCAATAAATGTAGAGAGACTTTAGGACAGTAGTTCTGTACATATAACTAGGGGTGCACTGGATAGTACTTTATGATATCCGACCGGAGCCGAATAGCACCGGATAGTAAAAAATTCCGGATATTCGGCGGAAGCCGGAGCCGGAGCTACTATCCGGTGCACCCCTACATATAACCCTCGACTTCTACACGGTGTTACAAACGAATGGCCGCTGTGCAGGGGAGACAATAGTTGTGGTGTTTACAAAATTTACTTTACCCATAAACATAGCATAATGGAAACTATGGACTTTCCAGTTGGTCTTTATACCTCACATAGTTCGCTGTGTTGTTATGAAATATAGGTTGGAAACATCTCATTATATACCTCATGAAAACAATATGGTACCGATGATAGTACATAATGTGTCGGTACTTAACGGCAAGTCACGTTTTGCACTTACAGGTTCTTTAACATGTCTTAAACTGACTAACTTTCCTTGATTCAGTTTTGTAAAACTTTTTTCGGCTTTCGCGTCTTTTAAATTTCGACACGCGATTGACGTGTGAATAACAGAAAATGTCGAGTTCAACGAAACAAGGTCTCTGTTATCCACAGTGAGCCCTATTCTTTGGACTGGCTGAATATGACCTACGTGCCGAAGTTTGGATTCCCCTCCAAAGATTATCAGGATAGAAAACATTATTTATTTTCGTTTTGCTCTCGAGAAATTTCAATGTAAATTTAAATATGCATTTGTTTAAAGGGAGGCAATGAAATTTGTTAACATGTAAATATTTATTATAACAAATTTTGACTTATTATAGAGAATTTGGATTACAATATTTAATTTAAAACCACAAAATGTATTATATTGCAAAACAAAAAGTTTGGTTCAAGTATGTTTATACATTAAATTCTTAGTTCTTTTCTTTTCAATATTTGATTGCGAAGCACATTAAGTTACGATCAAAATTTTAATAAATAATTATAAATTTCTATATTCTCTGTTCTGTCATAGGTAAGATACTCTATATTGCCCTAATATTACGATGCCTTTGAAATTAAAGGCTTCTCTAATTATGAAATGCTTCATTATGTTTCTTTCAACAAAGACTTCCTTTTGTTGTCGCCAAACTTGTCTTACACAGTCGAAGTTTAAATCTAAGAGCCATTCATTATTTAAACTTTAGTAGATAAATATTTTTATGGAAGTAATAAGGATTAATGACAATGTCGAGCTTACTTTGCTAAACATGCCTTAAGCTGTGTATCAAATACAAAATGTAGAAAAAAACGAATAATATTAAAGATATACTTACTTAAAAGAATATGCTAATATTTTACTCATGGCTATGTCTTTCCTTGAAATGTAAAGATAAAATTGTTTTAGGCACAATTTCGTCGATCATTTGATTTTTTAATTTACTGTGGATAAGTTCTTGCTTGACAACACGGACTCTTTATAATCTCGTGTTATATTGAAACTCAACAAGTGTGTTTTTTTAAAAACTACATTAGTGTTACTTAAAGAAAGAAAATAAGTTATATACTTAAGAACTGCATAAGAATACGACTCCTTCAATATTAGTGTGTTAGTATGTTATAGAGTAAGACTGTATTCAAATTTGTGCTTCGTTTCTCAAGCTTTATGTGTGTGTGGTGTGTGCAACAGTCAACGTTCTGATAACAGGAGGGGACATAATTACATTTGTCATGACACATTTCTACTTGTCATTCAACCAGTTGTCCTGGAACTTTTTTTGAATTTAATAATATACAATTATTCAACAGTGTCTATCCTTTATCAGGCTCCAGGCCAGAGAAATTTCTATACTCGTATTACGGGATAAATGAACGCAAATCTTCTCGAGTCAATGAAATCCAGCGTTTGTGGTTTCAATATCCACCTTGAGAACACATTCCTTATTGCAGGCCGGGTAACTAATCTGGATTAGACGCAGGGCCGGACCTAAGTATGCGGAGTCACCGGTGCATCCTTGTGGAGGCTCCTACCATTTTTAAAAATACCACGACCAAGTCTGCTTTATTGATACTTATGAAATTTCGATGTGATTACAAGGTCAACGACTCTTTTTTCAAAAGTAAATACATAAACAAAAACATTCACATAAATAGAACAGACATAGAACAGACACAACACGGACGTCCTGATCCTCATATTTTAGTTAGGTAGAGACGCACCATAGTAGACGTATATTGAACGGGACTAGTGACGCTTTGACTTAGTTGGGTTGGAGGCTTCTTAGAGACAGAAAATCAGTTAGCGAGAGGATTCTCTAGGGTAAAGATGTGTTTTATTGACAGAGACTTTGACCTTGGCCTTTCATGGATTAAACTATTCTATTAATTATTCCATCAGAGTTGAGCACTCATCTCTATACTTGTCAAAATTGATGTTGTCTTTCTGTGTTGTAAGTTATCGCACTGGAATACACCCGAACAAGAAACTCATAAACTGAGTAATCTGTCATAATCTGACAGGCATCAAAAGTGAACTGCAAGACAGACAGACAACCATCACACTATTTAAAGGGAGATGATCGTCCTAAAAGCATTTGAATATAATTTAGATATCAATCTGTTTATGTATCAAATATAATTTATAGCAATACAATGTTTGAAATGTGAAGTGTGTATTGAAAACATTTTTGTTAAATAAATATGTATTACGATTCATCTATATCTCTATTACTTTTATGAAATGAATATACATTGTAGATATTTAATTTTCAATTGTTTTTTTTTTCTAATTTGTGAAAGCCTACAATGTTAGGTTAGAAGTACAGAGATCACTGTTGTATGGTAGCCCTCGGGTGACACTATATTTGTTATTTGTATTGAGTGTTTCAGGCGTCATTATTTTATGATTTAATTTTCAACATTATTTGGTACAGTTTTTTTTGTTGGAACCTGTAAGGCGCTTCCGCGCTGTGCCTACTGCAGTCAAACCACACGGATGTATCACGCAAATAATGACATCCAATAACACAGTCGAAAGGCCAATACTAGAGGATGGTCGATGCTGAGTATTGAATGTCAAACAAGAAGTTTCATAATAACGTCGTATGTTGTCATGCCAGAGATTTACGTTTATAAAAAGCTTCATATCTTTAAAGCCTTCAAGAGTTGTTTGATTACATTGGTTGATATTTCGCTATTCTTCCTCAAAATCCAATTCCGTATTTATCTTGGTTTTTTTTTTTTTTGAAGCTATTAAAAGCTACATGTTTATGGTGTAACTCTTCAATGGGAGAGGATAGAGCTAAAAGAGTAATAAATGTTGCATAGATTGCAATAAACGTTTCCGTAGTATAATATTATTTTGGTTAGTATTTTAATTGTTTACAAAAAATATAATCGTTAATAAAACAATGTCAAGTATATATTGAAAACATTTTGATAAATAAATATAGATACGTATGTAACAATTTCTTTATGGCATTTATTAAATGAATATACTTGTAGCTATGTATTACTTTTCTTGCATTAAACAAACAAACATAACATTTTTCAGATTTGTGTATTCTTACAATGTTAGGTCGGAAAATTAAACAAATGTGTATTAAACGTTTGATATATCTGTGCGTACTAATACCCTTGTCCTACGCCCACATTGTCCACCTGCCCCCCAACGCCTCCTTGTCGCAGTCTCTGGTCTTTCCTTGTATCACTCCACTCCGATATACAATGAGAGCAATGGCCGTCCTTTCTTGTACTCTTTCCGTCTCGTCTTCTTTCTGCTTCTCCAAATTTGTCCTGGTATTGTTCCGTGTATACAAATGTTTGCGAGCCCTTAGACCAAATGTTAGCGTGCATATTTTGACAGTGGTTAGTAGGTCATCATGGAACCCAATTTACTGTTACTTTTAACTGTTTCGAATATCGTAATATTCCTTTGTAGCACCTTGATTTCATAGCAGGGTTCCTTCTCGCTGATTCTGCAATAACAGTCCAAGTTTCGCAAGCGTACAAGAAAGTCACCACTAATAGAGTACTATGATACAAAATGATAGAGACGCCTTAAGATATTTCATTGGCTGAGAGATAGAATCTATGCCTAATCCTCGTTAAACGATTCAGAACTGTGACACATACCTTTTACTCTGTTAATGTAGATCTCTGTTGTTACACCAGGAGCTCGCACACAGTACATAACAACTGTGTCCTGAAGATAGGACTTTGTAATTGTCTTAAGAGTTAAGTCTATGACTCTTTGGAAATGTAGGCTTTGGTAGCCTTACTCCATCTGCCAGTCTAAACAGGCTTCTGTCAGGGAAAGGATCTTTCGATATTGATGCTACCGATGGTTCATTTTCAACAATGATCAGAGTAGAAAGAGGCCAAAGGCTAAGCACACTTGGGAAACTCCCCCATATTTCTTCTCAGAACCACATCAGCCGTGAGGGTACAGTCAGGATAGTGCAGATAGTGATATGTTAGGGATTTCTTCCATCCCCGCAAGTACAATGAACTCGGTTCTTTGGCATCCCAACGAGATTTTTTTTTTTGCTTTCCTATTGTCTTAATTGTTTCTCTAACGACCATTTCCATTAAAAAGGCTAACATTTTAAGCTTGACACAAATTAATTTTATGTTTAATAATACATCATGTTAGTATATACTCCCAATTCGTTATCTTTTGTTAACTTAAAATTTTAGAGTGACTCAAACTTTATTATGGTTACTTCAATACAAATATATACACAGAGTAATTTAAACATTTTTATACTAGAAACTATAAAATGTTTTGTATTGAAACTTTTTGAATGGCTATAGATTATAGGCCGCTTAATGTAAACACTTTGTTTCGGTGAACTAGTATTTCAATTATTTGTTACTACATATAAGGGAGGAAACTGAACAGAAAACGTATTCAATAATTCGCAATAATAAAAGGCTTACATAAAAGTATAAATTAATATTAAGTTTGACTCCAAGAAATATATTACATTGCTAAGTAAAACGTTTTCTCAATGACTTGGTATTTTTTTAACAGCATTTTCTTTGAGTTCAAATATCCGCGTCTATCAAACATAATCGCAGGCACTGTAGAAAATGCAATTGTATCATTCCTTATTAAATAGTATACCTCATAACATTGGCATGGTTACCTTACATATTTGTGATGTCTGTACCATTTACATAAGTGTGTAATATTCCAATCTTCGACGTCCTTATCTTTACAAGTTTCTCTGTCAATAGTTGAACTTCTAAGACACACGTACTTATATTTGTTATACATGAAAATATTCCATGTGACGTCAAAGAGAAAAAAAAAACAACGCTTACGTCACTAGGCTTACAGCAGTAAATTAAAATATTTCAAGTTTTAATGAATCAATTTTTTAATTTAACATTTGCGCACCATCTTATAGTAGGATCTACTATCTTTGTCAACAAAGTAAAAGCTATCTACACTGCTCTCCGCAATTAAGGTGTAAACAATTTATAGAGCGCTTAAATAGCGGCAAATTATGTTATTTTTTCCATAATAAATCAATCTACATAAGTATCTATAAGAATCTGTGCATTATCAAAGTTCAAAATAAATAATACATTTTATGTTTATGTAATGCATTGTAATGCCTGTAATACATTGAAATATAAAATGCAATTTTTGTTGTGTAACTGTCATTCTTACAGCTTTCACATAGAGCGCGAGGTTCTAATCTTTTTAGTCGGACGGTGGGGGAGCGAAATTAAAACTCGAACCCGTTTGCTAATTAGCCATGCGACCTTTGTCACTCAGCCAAATAATACGCACACCGTAGACCTCATGTCAATGAAAAAATATTGCATAGAAGTATTGTGTATTGACAATTTTTCAAAGGTCGCTTATGACAAAACAAAAATAATGATTTTTTTGTGAGTCAATTCTAACAAATTTGTTTTTTCATTTTATTTTCATATGTCCATTGTTGAATGTTGCAGACAACTGCATCAGAATTGAATTTTAATTGTCGCAGTAGAACTATACGTAACACTTGGAAGTTAATGTGCATAGCAGCGCATCAATGCCTAACGCTTGGTCGTGTCTTTTAAAGCTCTCGACTGTCGTCTGTAAGGTCTAAAGTCAGTGTTAATATTCAGATCTTTTTTATTTCTATTTTTAATGATACCTCAGTTTTGGCTTTACACATCAGTTGTCGAGCTATCTACATTAGTGAAAGTACAGTTACTTATACTCATGGCGAGGAGTTTTAAGGAATTGTAAAAAGAGGTCGCCGAGTAAAAGAGGTTGAGAACCGCTGATCTATCCGAATCGAGGCATTGGAAGTTAGCTTTTCCATAGCTTTATGCTTAAGCCATCTAGAAAGTTTGAGTAAAAATTTGTATTGAAATTATATAAAGGGAGATAATAATATAAATATTATTTTACAATTCATTTTTGGTAAAAAAAAAAAGGCAAGGTTTATTTAAGAATTTCAATATTTTTATTTTTGATCTACAAAAAACATTATTTGTTTGTTAAAGTAAGATCTTATATTTTATGCCTTGTATACTATTAATTAACATATTTTTTAAATATAAAACATTCATTGGAGATAGTTACTTGAAACAATTATATATATTATGAATGTAATTAGTTCTCTCAACTACAATCAAGTATTATTAATATAGTGTATAAATTTTGTATGCCTAATTCAAAAAGGCGCTAAAAAATTTTGGTTTCCTACTACTAGAAGATATTTCAATTCCCAGTCTTCTCTTATTGACTTCATTCAACCATGGAGTGGCCATGGCTTATATTATAGGTACCAAAAGACATACTTCGAAAAACCACATATGCCAGTTATCAATCCTTTCTATTATGGACTTGTCAAAAGCCTTTGACACACTTGACCACGAGACGATAGCCGAAATCTTGTGGCTTGGTTCCTACCTGACAGAAAGCTCCCAAAGTGCCATGGTTAAAGAGCAACCTCAACAAACCTAACGAAGTCTACCAAGGATCTGTTCTAAGCCCAGTACTTATCGCTAGGTACACATACAATCTACGAGATAATATACAGTCAACCGGCATTTTATACCACTTCTTTACTGATGACTCACAATTGTACGATTCCTCAGTTCTGTCATCAGAGGTGTGACGCAAATGGAAACTCAAATCAGTGGAACTAGATAAACTAAAAAAAAAACACCCTTGCATCCTATGGCAGAATGTCTGTGTGGAACAGACGAGTCTTCACACAAGTGGAAATGCTAGGACTCCAGCGTGTTGTCATTTGTCTGTTGATATTTGCTGAAGTCATTTATACATTGTCTGTTCACGTCTTTAGAAACTCAAACGGATAGTACAAGAGAAAAATCAAGTTTTAAAATCAGTCATAAATATTCTATCGACTTGTTCATGTTTACCATAGTTTATCGTAATGGAAAGATTGGAAGTTTATTAGTAAGCAAAACCTGTAGATTGACTGTAAAAATATACTTTTTACCTATTTCTTTTACCATAAATATACAATTTATTTTCTATAGTTTTTATCTATCTATCTATCAATCTATTTTAATGTTGTATTATTTATTTCAATAGTTTTATTTCTTAAAAAACTAATTAATTTCCACTAGCTGATTAATATTTTTTTTTTTGTGTGTGTCTTTGTGTTTTCCCACCCAGAAAAATGACAGTTATTAAAAAAAATACTTTTACGTTATGGTAAACCAATTACACATACTAAAAACTCAACATATCTAGATGTAATAATAGGAATAGTTGTCGTGATGATACAGTGATAGATGACGTTATAGAAAAAAAATAATACGTTGTGGTTTATTAAAAACATTTTGTACAAATCAATAGAAACATTTACACCTATTTTAACTATTTAACCTTGGCTAGGCCAATATTGCAATAATCACCCTCTATTTGGGACCCTTCAACTCAAGAAATCAAAGAAACTTGATTAAATGCAAAATAGGGCACCTAAATAAAATAAAACACACACACACACAAATAAAAACAAATATTCACGTTTCAAAAAGGTAAGTTTAGTAAAATAACTAAATTTAGAGATATTTAAAGAAGGATGAATGAAATGTAAGGTAGACATTATATAATATATACAACACTAAAACAAATTTACAAATAGAAAAACAAAACCAATTACAATGCTCATAACGACACAAAGATAAAGACACGATTCTTATTCCATATGCTGAGACAAATTCATACAAGTTGTTCTTGTTTCCCCTAGTGTCATTAGAGATTGGAAACTTTTGCCTGAATTAGCCCGAAAACCAACGTCTTATCAGAGATCAAGTCTCTGGATTAACATGCATGACTAGATTGACCCATGAAATGCGAGGTACACATCACATCTTTTGAAATAATATCTGTAATCTGTAAGATAAGAAGAACTAGACTAGACGTTACATTTTGGAAGACTCAGTCAGTCGTGACCCTGAGGTCAAGTAGATTAGAGGCTTACTTCCCCTCCCCTTTACACATACACGAACCGTTTTACACATCTTAAGGAACGCATTTCGCTGCCCAATCTCGCCCCATGACATCATTACCCCCCTATACCATCCCTCCCTTGTCCCGGAAAAGTGAATGTAGGAACTAGACTTCTTGACTGAAGTTTCGACGTGATTGTTTCTGTCATTACTAACACATAATTAGATACCGATTTATAAGTATGTCATTAACGATTAGACCGTGGAGTATGCACATACATTTTTTTGTTACTTTTTTTAGCTATGTGTATATGGTGTAACTAAAGGGACATAATTTAATAAATAATTTAAATTCTTAAAATGTTCCCAAAGTATTTTTTTTTGGGTCTAGTAATTTCTTTTATCACACAATTAATTTGTTGTCATACAATGTGTCTCTTAATGTCAAGGATGTATTGACAATGTATTTTGTTAAAACAAAAATATTAATTATATTTATCAGTATCAAAACCTTTCTTAATTACTTTGTTTAAATGAATATACATTGTATAAACTGCTTCTTATTAGAAAGTGGTGGTTTCTTATGTTTCTATTGTTTATATTTGAAGACCTGCTGTGCAAGTCATTATGTCCAAAGTCATGCAGTTATATTGTGACCACATCTGTTACAATGCCAACGAGTGATTGTTTGCTTCTTGTAACTTGTGTTTAATTTCCATGCTTAAACATTTCAAAAACTAATGATTAATAATACGTTGTTACGGTTTTTTAAAAAGTAGATAGCATATGAATGCTAAATGACAATCTCTATACGGACTTATATTTCATTAACTATATGGTTGTTCCGGATATTGTTTTATAAACATTTAAGAAATACGTCAATGAACGAGAATGATGAATATATATATATATATTTATAAATGTGAATACCTTAGAGCTTATAGCTTGATCAATGCTTTGATCCATCTAAACGTCTTAGTAAATCTCGTTATACATTTAGAATGCAATTGTTAAAAAGAAAGTAATAGAAAAAGACTTTTGTCATTCACGATCAATAAAGTGATGACTTATATTTACTGGTTTTCATTATTTAATTTAACTTTACAAATTTTACAACTTTTAAATATCGTAGATTTGATTGGAAGAAGGACAGGAAGAGGTGTGGCTAACCTACAAGCTGAAAAGAAATTGAAATAATTCCCCAGTCTCGAACCGATTCTGATACTGTGTAAATCGTTTAACATCCAGTAGAAATCATTTCAATATTTTTATCCAAGTCACAGTTTATTCATGTAATTTTTTGTATATTGCTGTTTGAAGTTTTAGATCAAAAGGTTCTGTATTTGAATTGAGAAAGATTTTCGCCTATTCATTTTCTATATTGCATTTAGATGTAGATATAACATAGTCCTTAGCTAGTCACAGCAATTCTTCTAGACAGCTGACATCTTCTAATCCTCGGCATCACGATTACGAGATCTTTATTCAAGAGGCAAAACTTAATTCAAAATCATTACTCTTACAAGAGCTTACAGACCGTAACACATGGCTCCATAAAAGATCGTCAATGACCGTGATAGTAATGTAACAGTTAAATTGGAGGTATTGACAATCATACGAAATAAATAAAATTGCAATAAAAAGGTTTGATATATCATTGAAAAATACATTGAATTAAATTCCTCAAATATAGATATATGGTTAACTTCAAATATAGTAATCATATTCAATTAAATTAAAACCATATTGAAGTTACTTTAAAAGTGTAAACAAATATTGTATAATTGTATATTTCTTATTGTTATAATTATAAACATAATAATGATTAAAAATCTTTGTATGCCTATTCTTAATAGGTCGCTTATCAGCATCTAACGCTCTCACTTTCTCACAATTAATGTTAGATTGAGTACAACCGTTTATCAATGGCCTATTGCTGTTAAGGTACATGTATTCAAAGAAGGAACCACATTCATATCTCCTCCTCTCCCCAACCTGCCTAAACTAAATAGGCCCTAACCTAAGAATAATACGAGAAATATATATTTATGTTGTGGGGGCTCGGTGACCGAGTGGTTAGGCGCTCGACTTCTGAACCCGAAGTCCTAGGTTTAAATCTTGCTAAAGACAGGGATATTGAATTTTGGAATTTTCAGGGCGCCCCTGAATCAACCCTACTCTAATGGGTATCTGACATTGGTTGGGGAAAGCAATGGCTGTTGGAAGTGTCGTCAATAGGGTGGGTTTCACCCTCGCTTTCCCCCCCCCCCCCCCAAGAAAAATGTAGTGTTTTTTTGCTTGTTTGTTTAGCCATAATGCACATACCTTACAAATTAACTCCATTCAATAATTGTTGAACAACTAGAACATGAGTGTTGTCGCGTAGTATAGACAAGTGTCTTTTTCCTTCTGTTTTTTTTTTGTATTTCCTCTAGTCGTAGTCGTAGTACTTGTGAGTGGCGAGACTGTCTTGTATTTTTTAGTTTTGAATTGTTTTGCTACGTCACAAAGTCCGTTGACATCTATTGGTCATTCTTTTGTCATGAGGCAGTTCACCCTCTTTGGTTGAAACGGACGGTGTGTTGGCCCGTAAAACGTTCTTTGTCTGTAATAGTTTCTCGGACTTATTATTCAGTAGGATTTTTGGGACCCCTGTTTAGGGTGAGTTATTCGTTTGTGATATCTATTATTGTAAGTTGTATGAGGTTGTTACTATTTCTAGTTTTAGTGTAGAAGTTGAGAGTATTGTGTTTATTTCGTTTATAGGGTGCCAGTGTTGGAGTTGTGGGCCTCGCTTGCCGTCTCAGAATATATATTACAGTTTTTCAGTGTCATTGTCAAATTGGCGATCATCTGAGGTCTAACTTTACTATTACCGAGGTTGGCAGTTTTGTGACGCCAGTCGGTCAGAGTCAATTTTTATTTTTGTTGTTATTTAAACTATTCACCTAGTTTGTTACTGTATTTACGACTGGGTGTGAGTGACGTTCTTGTCAGGTTGAACCCCGGGACCTTAATGGTGTACAGCTAGTTAACACACAAATAAACCCTAAACCTGACAAGTGTCAGTTCAAATTTAAAATTCAGTTGTTCTAATTTATTTATAGTTCAATTTTTGCAACAATACCACCTTAAGTAAATGACAATGGTTCATTCTTTTCTGGATTTCAAACTTGAAAACGTATCAAACATTTACAATTAATTTCTTGAACGAGTTCATTTTTAATAAATGTGCCCGTTGTGAAAGTGTCGTCTGTTCCATTGTAGAACGTGTTATGCTTTTGTTAAAGAAAAAAGTTGGATTGGCCAACAATTTGTCAATAGTTTAAAGGTAGGTCTACTCTTATGTATTTCTGGTCTTGTAGAACATCATTCCCTCCAAAAAAAATATATATAATAAAAAATAAAGCAAAGATAGGTAAATTGAAAAACACCTGGCAATATATTTTAAGCTGCACCTCTAAAGAACAAACACATTATTTCCATTGTACAAAAACTTTTAGACAAGAAGCATTTTCTGGAAAAGAATGTAGACTACATCGATGAAGTGAATGTTATGCACATCTATTAAATAGTTTTTCTGTTCAAATTTCCTGTACTTCTTTTTTGGCTCCATACACCGAAGCTGAAAAAAAAAAGAAAAGAACCCATTTCAGACTTTGAGATCTATGTGGCAATATGATGTAAAGGTCATCTGTTTCTGTGATCCACGGTTAACGAGGGTGTCATGTGGCTATTACAACGACCAACCACCTTTACTTTTTCTCAACTACCCATTACAGCTGGGTGAACTCGGAGGCGCCCTATAATCCCGAAATTTAAACTCCAAGTATTCACCAAGATTCGAACCCGGAATCCTCGGTTCGGAAGCCAAGCGCTTTACTAATCAGTCACCGTACTCCAAAAACCGAAGCCGCATTTTTTTAATATTCCTGAACTCGACATATCCTAAATTCAAGCAAGCTCAGATATTAAGTAGATACTAAAATATTAAGTAGTTCTCACCAGCTTTTTCTCCCTTAAAATAACTTATGAATCAGATCAGTCTGTACCATGTCAGGTGTGCTTTAAAACCAAATACAGTAATTCTGACTCTTGTGAGTATATCTTTTACTTGGTTTTCTAAAACATTTATCAACTTTTAAACCTGATAGATACACTTTCAGTTATGGGTTTTATCCACACAACAATTACATCATCTTATAGACATTTTATATTCAATAAAGACTCGACGTTAAAATAGCCACGAAATGTCAAATATTCTGATTGTATAGAAACAGTCTGTGTTCTATGTCGTTCCATTTTTTTTATTCTTTACATCAATCATAGCCACGACTTCCTTGTCCATTGTAGCCGTAGCCGGATGTCTCTTGTTTTCCAATTGTTCAGTCCTGATGACTAGTCTTCTTACGACTTTTGACGTTCCAATTTATGACTTTTTATATCCACCACTTTATTAAATGACTTATTTGTATTTCATTTCTATAGAATTAGTTGACAAAAAAATGACAACAAAAAGACAACTAATTAATAAACAACTGGCTAAAAGACAAGGAGTTCATAGACAACTGGTTACAAGACAACTGGTTTATACTCATGGAGTTATACAGAACTGGTTTATACTCATGGAGTTATACAGAACTGGTTTATACTCATGGAGTTATACAGAACTGGTTTATACTCATGGAGTTATACAGAACTGGTTTATACTCATGGAGTTATACAGAACTGGTTTATACTCATGGAGTTATACAGAACTGGTTTATACTCATGGAGTTATACAGAACTGGTTTATACAAAACTGGTTTATAGACAACTGGTTAAAAGACAACTTGTTCACAGAAAACTAGTTAATCGATTATTGGCTCAAGGTTTTGTTTGATCCGAGTTCGATTGCTAATCTTTCTAACATGAAATAAAAAAATAACTTATTTGAACCTACAACACACATGTAACAATCTAAAAGACCAAATTCCTTTAGTGGTTTAATATGTGTCAATGTTTCCTAGCTAGCTAGAACACTTTTTAAAGCATGCTATAGTTTAGAAAAAAATATTTAATATGTATATTGTTTTAAGTTTGTGGAGGTTATGTCCCTTGTTAGACTCACTGTCCTAAATCGTGAGCTTTTTTTATTTATTACCAGCTACAAGCGTACACTTCTATCACATTTTTTGCCAGCTGTTATATTAAAATATTGTATATAAAAAAAACAATTACAAGTGTTTGACCAGTCGAAATTCGAAAATATTATTATCTCTTTCGTGGAGGATCCTTGTAGAGTCCCCTAGGCTGTAGCCAGGATTTTCCTTCCTTAAGGCCGCCAATGATTAGACAGTATGCACACTTATTGTTTATAACTATTAAAAGATACATGTTTATGGTATAACTTTTTAAAGGGAGATGATCGTCCTCAAAGAATATAAATATAATAGAGATTGCAAAAAATGTTATCATAGACTTTTATTTTTTTTAGTATTTTAATTGTTAACATAACAAAATTTAAATTGTTAAGAATGAAATGTTTATTTTAATGTCAAGTATATGCTGAAAACATTTTTGTTAAATGAATTATTAATTAGTATATAACTATTACTTTATTACAATTATTATATACATAATTAATATAACAATTTAATTCTTCAGCTACTATAACTAATAGACAATATCAATATTGCAATTTTGTACACCTATATGTCTAGGTCGAAGAATGTATAATAAACGTTCAATATTTTTAAGTGCATCTATACCTTTGTCCTATCCCGCTACTTTGTTGCAGTCTCTAGTCATTCCTTGCATCACTCCATCTCTCGATAGACGATCACTACATCTCTCGATAGACGATCACTACATCTCTCGGTATACAGTACTAATCAAACATTTTCCGTTTAATGTCAAGTATATATTAAAAATATTTTTGTTAAATAAATATTGATTAGTTGTAGCTCTTTCTTTATCATATCTTACCTTACCTTTATTAAATTAATATATACATTGTAGATTTTTTTATATTCAATCATGATGTCACCATTCTATATCATTTTCTAATTCCCATTTGTGAAGAAATCTCACCGGTTTCCATGTTTTTTTCCTCCTTTTTGTTTGTATTAAATGACCATATGTGCCACGATAACCGAATAAATTGACAATTGTGTCTGAATAGAAATATTCTTTGTAAAAAAAAAATCAAGAGATTGGTCATTTCAATGTTTTATGTTGTTTCTCTAGCTCTCTGTGTAACTGAATACCTTCTGCTCGTATTATGTGTCGCAACTATTTCTTAATAAATGCTTTGGCTTAGCCTCCATTGATTTTGTTACTCTTCATGTCTGTGCGCGATACGATCGCATACGTCGCCTTCGCCTTGCGCCGCTTCTGCGGCTTGCGAAACAGGTGTAAAGTTACACAATATTTTGATTGTAAAATAAATTACATGTTTCGGATGCTCCTTGTCAGTTTAAATAATTTATTTCTTAGTCAAAACCTCTTGCAGGACGACGGGTGGTGGTAGCGGGAAGTGGTTTGAACCCGGGACCATGTAGAGATCCGCACGATAATCCAGTGCGCAAACCGCACGACCAGCTTGCCATCCATCCATGCAGATTTCTAGGATTTGGTTTAAAATGTTAACTCTTTATATTCTAACAGGATGTCAATATAACCGCTTTAGCTATTAAAAAAAGGAGGAGTTAATTTGACGAAACCTCCAACTGTCTCATTCGGAAGAGGCATGCAACAATTTGATCTCTACTATGTCATTTTAAGAAAGATCGCACATAATCTGGTCTTTATAGCGTTTTTGGTTACGACATTCAACTTTCAGCTTGTCATCAATTTGTTTTGGCGCACGTTGGCTCCTCTTACAGTATGAATGGCCTTCCTTGCGTAAACTGTAAACATTAAAGTATCTTTTTACGCCTATGATAGAATAATTTTTGAAGCAGTTCTCTAGATATATGACATAAGCCTACCTAAAATTAGTTTCACTTGGATGAAGCTAATTGTTTGCAAGTCTACACAATTCCTTCTTTTACTAACCAAAAATGTTAGAATGATATAGAGAGACCAAAAAACAAATGTAAGTTGTTTAAATTTTTTACTTTTTTAGTCTATACTTTGGTTGTTAAATACGTTTTTGCAGTCTGCCTTTCAAAGTAACCAGGGCTAGAAGATATTCTCAAAGTCTATACTTTGGTTGTTAAATACGTTATAACAGTCTGCCTTTCTAAGTAACCAGGGCTAGAAGATATTCTCAAAGTCTATACTTTGGTTGATAAATACGTTATTGCAGTCTGCCTTTCTAAGTAACCAGGGCTAGAAGATATTCTCAAAGTCAATACTTTGGTTGTTAAATACGTTATAACAGTCTGCCTTTCTAAGTAACCAGGGGTAGAAGATATTCTCAAAGTCTATACTTTGGTTGTTAAATACGTTATTACAGTCTGCCTTTCTAAGTAACTAGGGCTAGAAGATATTCTCAAAGTCTATACTTTGGTTGTTAAATACGTTATTACAGTCTGCCTTTCTAAGTAACTAGGGCTAGAAGATATTCTCAAAGTCTATACTTTGGTTGTTAAATACGGTATTACAGTCTGCCTTTCTAAATAACCAGGGCTAGAAGATATTCTCAAAGTCTATACTTTGGCTGTTAAATACGGTATTACAGTCTGCCTTTCTAAGTAACCAGGGCTAGAAGGTATTCTCAAAGTCTATACTCTGGTTGTTAAATACGTTATTACAGTCTGCCTTTGTAAGTAACCAGGGCTAGAAGATATTCTCAGTCTATACTTTGGTTGTTAAATACGTTATTACAGTCTGCCTTTCTAAGTAACCAGGGCTAGAAGATATTCTCAAAAACTATACTTTGGTTGTTAAATACGTTATTGCAGTCTGCCTTTCTAAGTAACCAGGGCTAGAAGATATTCTCAAAGTCTATATTTTGGTTGTTAAATACGTTATTACAGTCTGCCTTTCTAAGTAACCAGGGGTAGAAGATATTCTCAAATTAAATTTGAATAAGACGGATACTGCTGGGGCTGTTCTGGTTAATACTATCACTTAAAATTATATAAAAAGATATTTAATGTAAAATTGGTATTTCATCAAAATGTACCTCCCCCCAACAAGCGACTTGTGCCCTAGGAATTCTGTAAGTTCCTACTGCTGAGGTCGCAAATGTTTTAAAAATGTAATGAAACATGATTTTAAGATAATTCGATATGCTATACATGCATATTTACATTATGTTTGTTATCTATTTTTTATATGAATGTTTATCAAAACTAGTATAATTGTTTTCTATTTGGAAAATGAGTATAAATTGTTTAGTAGATGGTACGTTTTGTCATCACTTTTATAGTTTTTCCGGATCGAGGCATTGGAAGTTTGCTTATCCATTGCTTTATGTTTAAGGCTTAAACTTAAAGCCATCTAGTAATGTTACTAACAATTGTGTAATGCTAATACTTCAGGGGAGATAATGAATATAAATATAAAAACAATTCATTGTTAAGAAAACAAAAACATGGTTTGTTTATAAATTTCAATATTAAGTATTATGTTACAAATTGACAGCTTATGCTTTATGCTTTGTATTCATGAACATATTTTTGTCCAATTTTTGTTCATATCAAACTTTATTGGAGACACTTGAAAAACATTAAATACATTTTGAATTTCATCGATTCTCTTTATGTCATGACTCAGCAAATATATCAATCATACATTTTTGAATGCCTAAAACAAAAAGGCCGCTAAATAAGAATAATAAAAGACTTTTGGTTACCTTCCACTAGAGTGTCACTAGGCCCTAGTGAAGTAAAGGCATTTAAAGAAACAACTACATTTATATCTCCTCTTCTCAAACCTGCCTCAAGCAATCATTGCCCACACGTGCCAAGTCTCTCCTCATTTTCAGCATCGCCCATCCATGATGACAATTGAAAGAGATGATATGCAAACGTTTTAAGGAGAGGGCCAATAAAAACTTTGGTAAATCAACGAAGATAAAGACGGTGTAAACATTAGATAGAAGAGAAAGTCAAAGAGACATTTAAAACATCAGGCCAGAAGCCGCTTGGGAAAGTAAAATATGCACACAAAGAGTGGATCTTAGCCCAGACTTTCTCAAGGAGGTTTGAAAAGAAAAGAAATCCATTCTCGTCAATATCAAAACTAGGGCCCATGATGCAAATGGATAAGAAGAAGAGTATGCAGATGACAAGAAAGCGGTTAAGGAAGCACAAAATGAATAGCATACAAGAACTTGTACAGGAAGCAGAACAGGCAGCATTCCATGCCAACTTGGAGATTTCGTAGGACACCACCAATTGTCTAGCAGGAAATCCATGAAGGACAACCAGGGCCACACAACTAACAGCTTTAGAAGAAACTATATAGATGGATGCATTATTTCCAGGAACTATTGAATAGACCAGCAACCTGAAATCCCCATGACCCTTGTGATCTGCCAACGAACTGTGACAAGCCTACTAAAGAAGAAATGGACAGAGCTATCACAACAGTAAAAAATTGGTAAGACAGCAGGACCTGATGACATTTGTTGTGGCTCTTCCGCGGTGTCGAATGCAAACAAAGAAATAAACAGGAGGTAACCTTCAACTCAATTAGTAACACCGGCGAAATGCCGAAACAATCCAGAGATGTAGTGGACGCTGATGTTGGTCAACAAATAGGTTTCATCATCAAGAAGGGAATCGTCCGATGTCCGTAAACTCCTTGTTATTCTTGTTGTGCTAGGAAAAGGTTGTCTTGTCCTAGAGCCGTTCTGACTTTTTAACCAACTTTACGTCATCGTTTCTAAGTCAAACTTTCCCCCATAGTCCTGAAACAAAGAACTAAATCCTAATCATGTCACAACAATATCTATCTATCTATCTATCTATCTATCTATCTATCTATCTATCTATCTATCTATCTATCTATCTATCTATCTATCTATATTATATATATCTATATCTATATCTATCTATATAAACTAAACTCGTTTAAATCAGCTTAATTAAAGGGAGATAATCATTTCAAAAAAATAAGAAACGATGGTATTTTCTCCGTGACCAGAAGTAAAGCCTCTCCTCTATTTATCTAAGATTATAGTTAGTTATTAGTTGCTGTTGTTTTTATGTGTTTCTACTGCATGCGTCCAATTGAACGATATTAATATATTATAAATTTACTTTTAAAATGAAACTAAGGTAAACTGCTGTTATTTTAGTTTTGCCATGTATACATAATGTAAAAAATTGCTGTCCATTTTCTTATGCACAGTAAATAATTATAAATATATTATTAACATTTTTGAAAGTCTTTAACTTAAGGCCTACTCATAATGATACGCCAGGGGTTGGCAACCTGCGGCTCGCGTGTTAGGTTGCTGCTCTTTAGTTCAATACTGAAATATAATTTATTGTATTGAAAAAAAAATGAATCACTAAACTTATGTTAGGTACAGCCACTTGTACTTTCTTTTCATCGCATGTTTTCAAATGTAACATATTTGCAGGTGGAAGAACTCAACTTTCTTGTACTGAGCAAGGCTAGCAAAAAAAAAGTGGAGGACAAGTAATAGTTCTCTTTACATTCTATATTTGACTACATACATATGTTGTTTTTTTACATGTTATATCTGGTGTCATTATAAATTATTGATTTTGATTCCATACGCCTGTTTCTAACCTCGTATTGTTAAAGAACTATAATACAAAACTCCTTTTTAGTGTGGTCTATCTGTCCGTCCGTCCGTCCTTCCATCCATCGTCCAATTTAGATCTCGTAAACTAGAAAAGATATATATCAATATATCAATAAGTATCAATATGTAATTGATTACGTTGACAAACTGATTTCATTTAAAAAAAAATGATCGACCCCCTCCACTCGATGGGTAATGGTCGGGGGTGGGGGAATTGATGCAATCACATTTGGAAGGCTGACTATCTTTGGGTTGACATATTCGTTCATGCAATCGTTGTCTTGCATAAATAGCCTATAATTAAAATTAAAGTAAGAAGCCAACTAACACATGAAAATTTTGAGTCGTCTTTGAAACTAAAAAAAAGCAATGAGACACATGTATCCAAAGTTTCTAAAACCGAAGGGGAGGCAGAGAGATAGACCAAGGTTCACAGGGAATTAGTTAAAAGACAACTGATTAAAAGAAAAGACAGCTGGTTAAAAGACAACTTGTTCATAGGCAACTGGCTACAAAACAATTGGTTTATAGACAACTGGCTAAAAGACAACTGGTTCATAGACAACTGGTTAAAAGACAACTGGTTTATAGACAACTGGTTGAAGGACAACTGGTTCATAGACAACTGGCTAAAAGACAACTGGTTAATAGACAACTGACTAAAAGACAACTGGTTAATAGACAACTGGTTAAATGACAACTGGTTTATAGACAACTGGTTAATAGACAACTGGTTAAAAGACAACTGGTTCATAGACAACTGGTTCATAGACAACTGGCTAAAAGACAACTGGTTCACAAAAAATGTTCACAGAAAACAAGTTCATCGATTATTGGCTGAAGATTTGGTTTGATCCGAGTTTGAGTGCCAATCTTTTGAAAGGGAAATTAAAAAGCAATTCAGTTGATCCTACAACACACATGTAACAATCCAAACAAGCAAAATTAGAATGCACCCTATCTTTAGTGGTTTACTGTGTGTTGATGCTTCCTAGCTGGTCCGCAACTTTCGAAGTTTTTAAATAAAAAATGTTGGCTCCGGTGAAAAACATATTGTGGAACATTCAATTATGACGAGTGCGTCCTCTGAAGTATTTATCGCTTTTTTTCCCACGTTTTGACAGATTTTTGTTGACATTTTTCTCAAGTACTATTTCACTACCCCGCTAGGACTAAGCTTCATAAAGTTTTCGTATTAGAAAAAGTTTTATTTTAGAATTGTAATTCCATTTTCTAGGATCTCATGTCAAATAAAAAAAAAAGATCAGCATTTTAAGGGTTAAGTGAATCATATTAAAGCATTGAGAAAAAGATATGGATTCCTTAAACAAAAAAAAAAATCTGCTCTGTGATCTACCTATATTTCAATTCAACCCTGTGTATCGTTGGTGCCGAATATTTGATTTAGCATCCGATTCATAATTAATCCGACACGCGCAACTTAAGACGAATCAGGACAAATAATTATTCAATGAAACAAAACCAAGAGTCTGCTGCTTTATCACGTGAGCACCCACACTTTTTCAGGGGCCTGTTAGGACATCATCCCGGGACGTAGTTTTGTCTTTGCTGCCATAGTCAATAATAGACGTCAAAGTTATTCATTGATTTGACTTTCTGTTCAATAAGCAACAAGAAAATGTAACTCTAAATGTATCAGACAAATGTTTTTTTTAATCGTGGGGATGTCTATTATTATATTGAACTTATTCACTCTTAGTCAACCTACATATATAAATGAATTTTAAAAATCATTTCTTTAAAATTAGTTTATTTAAAAGTCAACGGCGTAAAAAATCTTTTTTAATTAGTTAAAAATATTTGATTATATAAACTATGATTCAGTAACTTAACAAGCTGAATATAGAGCGTATAAAATGAATACTGTTTTTCATGGCATTTTAAAGTGTTTTTTTTTTGTAATTATTTGAAAGCCTTAATCGGTATGATGGGCTATGTTTCATTGTTCTTAGTATCTCTGATAGCTTTCCATAATCCATAAGTAATAAATTGTCCTTGGAAAGTAGAACTTAGAGACCACATTTTCAATTTCGCAGCATATAGATCTCTATTTAAACCAACTGTCCATTGAACGCTTGATTCCTTTGCAGTTGAAATACATTTCTAGTGTGAGCACGAGGTAAAGCATTTGATACACCATATCGTCTATTTAGTTTGGACTTTTAGTTTGGACTCCAGATGTATGTTGTTGTTCTACTTGCCCATGCTCCAGATGTATGTTGTTGTTCTACTGCCCATGCTTCAGATGTATGTTGTTATTCTACTACCCATGCTCCAGATGAATCGCAATCAATAACGGGCAAACTGTGTAAGTATAGGACCACTAAAGAAAACGTTATCAGGCCATAACAGTTTCAGTACATCAATGAAGACATAGACGGTGTGCCCAATAGATGGGAGAAAGTTCAAGAGACATTTCAAACATCACGCCAGGAGACGCTTGAACAAGTATAATATACACACAGAGTAGATCTCAGCCGAGACTTCTCAAGGAGGTTTGGAAAGAAAAAAAATCCATTCCCAATCAATCAAAGAGTGGATCTCAGCCTAGACTGTCTCAAGGAGTTTTGGAAAGAACAATTTTCCATTTTTAACAATGCCAAAACTGGAGCGACTAAAACAAAGGCACAAGAAGAGTATTCAGATGTCAACAGAGTGGTCCAGGAAGGACAAAAAGGATTCCATGGAAGAACTTGCACAGGAAGCAGAACAGGCAGCATACTATAGTAGCTTGAAGATGTAAAGCAGATGTATAGATGGGTGCAATATTTCCAGGAATTACTGAATAGACCAGCAACTTTAAAGCCCACTGACTTATAGACAATCATTTATGATCTCCCAATAAACTGTGACAGCCTACTAGAGATGAAATGGAGAGAGCTATCACAAAAATGAACAATGTATAGTCAGCAGGACCTGATGACATTCCAGCAGAAGAATTAAAAGCAGACCTGGAATGTTCAGTAGAACTGCTCTAAACATTTTTTTTGAAAGGATAAGGGAAGAAAAGGATTTGCCAGCAAGATGGAAAGAAGGATTCTTCAAAGAGGAACAAAAATATTTGATATTTTGGGGTTTTGGCACATCGGCACAATTTAGGCCATGTCGTGCCCATAATCTGCTTTATTGATCTTTATGAAGATTGAAAATTCGTTGTGATTACAAGGTCAAGGACTCTATTCAAAAATAAAAACATAAACAGCAAAAACATTCACATAACTAGTACAGACATAGAACAGACACAACGCAGACGTCTTGATCCTGTTCAAGTTTCCCAGTCAGCGAGTGACGTTGAAAAAAACTGACCGAGTAAGAAACGAACAAGTTGTTAGTACCTCTCGGTTCTTGTCTTCATTGACAGAAGTCGCCACCTTCACGACCACTTGACCTAGTAGAAAGGAGTGGGTGGCTGTTGTCTTCCAAGGTTTTTTTTTTCTATTTTTTCTGAGACATTTGTGTTCAAAAAGTTCGTTTAAATATGCTAGTGCTGTGGGTGTTACTTTATTTTATGCTCCTTTTATAACAGTTTAGATCAGGGGTTCTCAACCTGTGGGTCGCGACCCCCCTGGGGGTCGATTGATGATTTACCAGGGGTCGCCTAAGACGATCCAAAATATAGATTGTTATTGTCTACTCATCTATTGCTGTATGTGTGTGTGCGGGGAGGGGGGTCGCGGCAGAGTGGGGGATTGTAAAAAAGGATCGCCGAGCATAAAAGGTTGAGGACCGCTGGTTTAGATGAAACGTTCCCTTGCCAAAACGTTATTCCATATGTTAGCAGACCCTGCGTTGTCGCAGAATAAAAATTATCGCTTTAATAGAGATCCACTTTTGAATGAAAATACTTTATATCTTAAAACTATATTTAAAAAAAAAAAGAGTTGTTGTACATTTCTTCTCTCATTCCTTCTATAGTTTATATTTAATTGGTGGAGGACAAAGCCATTGATAGACGCACTGTCGTAAATCTGGATCTGTAGCTACTTACTCTGAGCATGCTAGAAGCGCACACCTCATAATCACATTCTTGACAGCCGTGGAAATGAAAAAAAAAGGAAAAAAACAACATCTTAAAGGTTTCTGACCAGTCGAAATTTGAAAATATTAAACATCTATTAAGAGGAGGCTCCTTGTGGCCGTAGCCCCGATTTCCACCCTTAAATCCGGCCATGATTAGACGGCATGCATGCATATTTTATCAATACTTGGTTTTTGTTTTTTTAGCTTTTAAAAGCTACATGTTTATTGTGTGACTATTTCAATGGAGATGCTCTAAGGGTAGAAACGTATTATAGATCGCAAAATAAGTTTTCGTCCTAAGTTATTTATTTTAGTTGTTTTATTGCTTAGATAACACAATTTATTTTTAGCAATTAAACATTTTTATTACATGTAACTATATCTTTGTTACTTTAATTAAACAAATATACATTGTAGATTTTTATTGCCCTTACTTCTAGAGGGAGAAAAAGATTTTTGTAAACTAAATTTTTTAAGGCCTAATGTTGGGTCGGAAAAAAATTACATGTTAAAATTTCTCTTCGTATTACAACCCAGACCCTAGTCTGTTATTGTCCACCTACTCCCCATGTGTTACTCTCTGGTCTTTCCTTGCAACACTCCACCAAAAAGTAAAAATGCATGTGGTAAGTTGTCAATGAATTAAACATCAAACGGTAAAGATAAAAGAACCAATTGACAACATTTTCCCATTCCCTGTATAGTGCAAACTGGCTCATTTCAGGTTTAAACAAAATAATTCTAAAGCTCTAAATTCTCTATTGAGAAATATGGATTGTTGTAACTTCATTAATTCTGAAGTGTCAAACTTGACATTGTACAAGGAATTTCCAATGTGTAGTCCACATTTGTATAGGCCATCGATAGGGCACTAGACTAGAAGCTATTCTATTTACACGTTCTATTTCTTGCATTCATTCATTGGTGGATAAAAGTTTGTTTTTTTTCTCAATAATTTAAAGGACTAAGAACTAAATTAAGAATCAGTTTGTGCCTTGCAACTTAATCAGTTTCAGATGTAGATGACAACAGTCACCCGCTCCCTCATAAATACCTCAAGTGGTCGCGAAGTGGGCGACTTCTGTCAATCAAGACTAGAATAGAACATAAGGCCAGTTTGAACTTCACCTTCACTTTCAACTATCCCTTGGTCTCCTGGACCGTTGGGGCACCACACAAGATCTGTCAGCTTTCTTTCTACATTCTTCTCTGTCATTTGCCTTTGATAGAATTACATTCTGATCTTCTTTATGAAAAATATTGAAACCTGTTTTTTTACCTGCCTGGGTGACCATTTCTGAGTTTGGCTTTTTAACTGTCTTTGTAACCTTGCTATTAGTTTAAAATATTTGATGACATAAAATATGTAGTAACTTGTAAAGAATGATAAATATTTCATGAAATTCGATCATTAAACCTCATACGTTATATGTGAATTGTATAATCTTTTGTCAATTTAATGGGGCCAATGTTTAATGATTCTTAGTTTCTCTCCTTCCTCCGGACAGAGCTTTAATGTAGAGTTAAACAATGAAATATTCTTTGCAATCACATCACATTCCTTCCGAACCTTACAGAGACACTATTGGCTAAATATGGTAATTTAGTTTTCACCATCACCTGTTATTTATATCACACTTTTTTTTTTACTGCTTTGTAATGTGAAGAAAGCCCACGTGACATGTATTCTTGTTGTCAAGTAAAAAAACTATCAAATAGTTACTTTTATTTAGTATATAAGTAATGCTAACATTTGATTTCCTTACAGAAGTAAAATTGATATATCATGATAGCTTTAAAAAATTTTGATGACCTAGGCTGTAGGTCTTGCTAACATTATTGATGATCGTAGTTCAACAGTTAGAGACCCCCCCCCCCTCTCATTGCACCGTAACGCACATACATTGAAAGAGCGTATAAATAAACTATTGCATCAATAAAAGGAACCAAATATATGACCCAATTAATACAATTCGGCAACGCAATAGCCAATCAGCTCCTCGACAACCCTGACCCACGACAACATTGGCTACCTGCTCCGCCCTTCCCTTTGGCTCTGTCTCCTTGCTTTATCCATTCTCCCGCACTGTAAGCCACCTTGATGTTAGTAAAAGTTTGGAAGCAAGGCAAGTCTTGATGTTCTTCTGGAGTTTGTCACATCCCAATTTGTTAGAGAAAGGCTTTGCTTTTAACTACTCTATAGATTTTATTGCCTAACTTTGTATGACTATTATAGACATAACAATTGTTTAACAGAACATTGTAGCCTAGGTATTGCTCACAACTTATTGTTTAGTAAGATTACTTTAAAAAAAGTTTTAAAAAATTATTAATATATATTTTTTTTGTAGGGGGTGGTCCACTCAATTTCCCCATGCCTCTGAATCTTAGTTTGCAGCTCGCGACATCTTGACAAGAGACACGCAACACTTTATATTTTCTTTCACGCAAAGTTTATCATTTTCTATCACCATCTAGAGCAGCGGTTTTTAACCTTTTAAGTTCGGCGACCTTTTTTTACAATCCCACACTCTGCCGCGACCCCCACACACACATCAAACACACACACATACAGCAATAGAAGAATTGACAAACACAATCCATATTTTCGATGGTTCTAGCCGACCCCTGGCAAATAGTCAATCGAACCCCAAGGGGGTCGCGATTCACAGGCTGAGAACCCCTGATCTAGAGCGTAAAGTAGTAAGGAAACATCTTGTGTGTCTGAACTTAATGGGTCTCAAACTACATAATAAAAAAGCCCACAAACTTTTGAGTTTAAGGTAAAACCAAGGCACAATTACAAAATAAGAGTCCATAAAGGGCCTGGGGGGATTCACTAAGGTAAGGGGGCTTTTCAACATTATGAATGAACCTTCAAATTAAGAGCAGAAATATCCGGTCAAGGTTTCCCTGATTTCAATGCTTACTTTAAAATCAAAGTGATTAATTGAAAAGGAGATAATCCGAATACAGGAAACAAACGTAACAAAAAGAGTGTTAATGAGATTAAAAAGACTTACATGTTAATGCATTATATTTTGTATATGTGAAATATTATACTGAAGGCAAGATATTTATTATTTTCCTACAATGTACAGGACACTTTTTAAAACTTCTTTTTTAGTTACACTAAATACATGTTTAAATTATGCAGTTTTTATAACTCTTACACACACTAGTAATTTTGAAATCCTTTAACTAAATTGTGTACGCCTTTGGGTTAAAGGCCTGTAATAGTTTCACAACGCTTTAAGGAATCAAGGTGTCTATAAAAAGGACTAAAAAGGACTAGAATCATTATTTATGTTTAATTCACATTAGCTTACCCATTCTCTAACGCTGCCACTAGGCTCCATCGCACTTACTTACTTAGTCTCTGCCCAATTAATACGTCACTATTGACAGTATAAAGACATAAAATAAACATGGTTATAAGGAGAGTTTGGGTTATGATACAATAGAGTTTGTGTTATGATACAAACTCAGAGGCGGCCTCTATCAAATTCACCAATTATTTAAATAATAAATATTTTATGAAATTGATTCCAATTGTACTCCATGAGAAACGTTAATTCTCTGTAATTTATTTAAAGCCTTTGTCAATTAGATGGGGCCATGTTTAATAATAAGTTAGTGGACAATGTCGTTTTATGACGGTGTAAACATAGAAAGGTGCCTTTAGGTTAGTAGACAATGACGTGGTAAACCTCTAGCTAAAGGAAGCAAATTGAAGTGCTAGCAACAAACGCACCTAAACTCAATGTCATCACTAATTACTATTTCCTTCTTTTCTGTATTCATTTATTTTATCTCTCCTGAACACACTATCTCTCTCTCCCTCTCTCTCTCTCCCTCTCTCTCTCCCTCTCTCTCTCCCTTTGTCATGTTACTGTTAAGACTAGAAATCCACTAAGACAGCCAGAGAAAGTTAAGAGAAATCTTCTTTCGACCTTAAAGGGTTGCGACCAAAACCGGCCTTAGGGCACTGCAACCTATGCGGCCGCAGTGGCCCGTACTTTAATAGGGCCAGCGCTGACACTAGTTGTAAATTACTAAATTAAACTATTTAACTAATAACAGGGTTTCCGCTGTCTCCTATTTTCAGGAGCTTCTAGAAATCACCTGAAATTGCAAAGTATATAAAAAGTCATGAAAATCTCCGGAAGTTATTAAAATATCCTGAAAACTCAAAACAAGTTCTGAAAAACTGACAAAATAGATTGTAGTTTCGGGGTGTCATTCAATATGGAAAACGCAAATCCTACTCGCGATTAAAAAAAAAACGGCATTGTCGGCTTTCATTTCTTAAAAATAATAGTGCGAATTTGAGCTAAAACAGTAAGTTCCAATGCTTAATATTGTGATATTCCATGACATTTACATAAAGATCTAAATCTATCTAAATCTTTTTTAAACAAATCAAAAGGGATATTTTGGTAATCGATAGTAAATCTAAAAGGCAGTTCTGAATATTTATCAGCTTTATATTGGAAATCACCTTCTATTGTAGATGGCTTGTCAAGTTAATTTGATCGTGTTTTTGCACTAAATAAAGTTTGAATAAAATAAAAAGACGAATTTATATAGAAACCCTTCCTACCCCACGACGCCCTCAGTTTTGTAAAAGCGGTGCACAAAAAGACTTGAATTTTTAAGTGATAGTTTTGATTGAATCAAACTGTATTGAAGTTTCTTAAATAAAATGAATAAATAATGGAATTTATTTTCCTTTCGGTATGTCATAATGGCTAGAAACAAAAATTCTTCAACATTTTTAATTGCCTATTCTGAATAGGCCGATGAAGTGATATCACATCGTGTTAAAGGAGAATCTAAAACGTCTCACAAAGAAATTCCCGATGAAATGGTAAGAACCACATTCATGTCTCACTCATCATTCACTGCCAAACTCTTCCCCACACCCTCACACATTCATATCTCACTCATCATTTACTGCCCCACCTTTCTCTCAATCCCTCACACATTCATGTCTCACTCATCATTTACTGACCAACTCTTCCCCACTCCCTCACACATTCATGTCTCACTCATCATTCACTGACCAACTCTTCCCCACTCCCTCACACATTCATGTCTCACTCATCATTCACTGACCAACTCTTCCCCACTCCCTCACACATTCATGTCTCACTTATCATTCACTTCCCAACTCTTCCCCAATCTCTCACACATTTATGTCTCACTCAACATTCACAGACCAACTCTTTCCCACTCCCTTACACACACATGTCCCATTCTTCACTGTTTACACATCCGCATAAGAGATAGACGATATTGGCGAATATTTCGTGTTTAAGTTTCTTGTCACCTTTAGAATGTCAAGCCACTATAGGTTTACTTACTGACTTACTGATGTGTATTAAATGTAAATAAACCCATATTTCTCTTTTTGGGGATAAAATAGTGCATGTTTGGCCATTAACAACAACTTTCTTTAATGCTTTTTCATGACGCCATGTTTGGTCTCGTCCTTTACGTCTGGACAGCTTCTTTCTTGCTGACCTAGTTTTATATTTAGTTTTGTACCACTCTGAACCAGAAAAAAAATTTAAAGGCGTTACTCACTTATAAAATCTTTAATCTCAGGTGACACTACATGTTATTTTCATTGATAATTCATTTTGTCATTGTTTTAATAATTGTTTTTTAACATTATTGTTTATACTTTGTTTTTTTTGTAACCTGTTAGACGATTACGGGCTGTGTCTAATGCAATTAAACCAAAAAGGAGGTAACATGCCAATAATGAAATTCAATAACACAGGCTAAAGGTAAAAATGAAAGATAGTCGACGCTGATACTGAATGTTAAACAAGACGTTGACTATTAACGTGGAGTGTCGTCAAGCTAAATCTAAAGTGTTTAAGATTGCACCTTGCATAGGGTAAAGAAGACAAGGGCCAACACATTTTATATTTTTTATTCTTAAGGTATCCTGATGTTATCATCTTTTCAATCGTTTAACTATACATTTTACAAACTAACAAAAATTTCAAAAAAAGAAAAAAAAATGTACTCCTATGCAATTTAATTTTTTTTTTTCCTGCCCAAATCTGAAATTGTTTTACTGCTGGGGAATGTTTTTAAACATGTTTAAATATAATTGTATGAAATTTAAACAGTTCTGTAATGTAACTTTTATAAATAAATATTGAAAAAAAAATTGACTTTGTAGGTTGCTTATTACTTTACTTTAGCTGACATGAAATTTTAACAGCCTTCAACTCGAAGGCTAACTGAATGGCTGGACCTCTTCTGCGTTATTAAAACAAGTGAAAGCGATGTTTAAAATGCTTGATGATTATTGTTCATCCTATTAGCCCTAGAACATTCCTTCTACATCAACTATAATCACGTTTAGTTGAAAACTTCTGACACAATGTTTACGACTTACATGAAAACAAAAATCTATTTAAGCAGCTTGACATTCTTTAAAGTTTCATCTTTCTAAATGTCTAATTCCGTCGATACTCCAATAGCTCGGCCATGTCGTGGCCAATCACACCACAATGGGTGGGCACCCATTGCTTGGAACAGTTCACGCCAGGTTGTAGAAGACGCTCCACAACCGTGAGGAGTGCTTCTACCCATCTGACACATGCACACTGCCCCTCGAGGCCTCCAGAGCGGAGATGGAGTAGATTGCTAAATTAAATACTGTCTCTTATACTAGCTACTAAAATTTACATAAATTCACATGAATGTGTCCAACATGGACATACGGTAGCAAGACAGCACTACAAACAGCGATGTCCTTTCGAACGCCGGTATAGACAGAATAGAGGGACTTGTTATGGTCTGACAGTTACGCTGGGTAGGGTACGTATCTCCTATGGGAGACGAACGTTTGCCAAAGGCAGTCTTTTTTGGTGAGCTGAAAGGTGGTAGACGTAAGAGATGCGCCCTACAAAAAGGCTTCAATAACCAGCTTAGGCGTCAACTTTCCTTGTCTGACATAGAAGAGAGCACCTGGTTGCATGCGGCCTCAGAACGAGACGACTGGAGGTCACTCACGAAGGCCGCGGGATACACATTTGAGACCAAAATTAAATATGCTGCCGAGGACAAACGCAGACGGCGAAAAGAAAATCTTAATCGACCACCTGCAGACAATGGTTATGCTTGCTCTGAATGTGGCAAAATATGTAGGTCACGGTGCTTCGCAGTCACGGGAAATACTCCACTCCACACTAATGTTCGGGCTCGAAGACAAGCCTTATTATTATATATATATATATGCGGCCCCCAATCCGCCAATTTTTTTTTATGTGGCCCTCAATATATGATGATTGTCCACACTTGATTTCGAAACTCCGACATAGGCCAGTTATCAATCCGTTCTATTCTGGACTTGTCTGAAGCCTTTGACACACTTGACCACGAGATGATCGCAAAAATCTTTTCACAACAAAACATGCTAGGACTCCAGCGTGCTGTCATTTGTCTGATGCTATTTGCTGAAGTTATTTCTACATTGTCTGTTCACGTGTTAAGAAAGTCAAATTGATAGTGCAGCAGAAAAATCATCTCAATTTTAAAATCAATAATATGTACTCTATCGACTTGTTCATGTTTACCAAAATTTATCTTAATGGAATGATCGGAAATTAAACATTTACAAAACCTGTAGATTGACTTTTGAAATTGTTTTAGTTCTTTCTTCAACATTAAATATAACTTGTTTAGTTTATTAGTTTAATATAGTTCGTTCACTAATTTGTTTTGTATTGTTTTATAATTGATTCTTATTTTGTCAGGTAAAAGAAACAATTGTGAAAATTTCAACTTAATCTGAGATTGGGTCTGGGAGAAATAACGTGTACAATTTTTTTTTACCTGACATATGCTAGGACAAATTTGTACAAATACTCCTTTTTCCCTAGCGCTATTAGAGCATGGAATATGTTGCCTGAGCTAGCCAGAAAATTGACTCCCGTGTGTTTAGGTTTGTTTGTAAAATGTTTTACATGTTTCGGATGTTCCTTCAGAGTTTAAGATAATTACTTCCTAGTCCAAACCTCTCGCAGGACGACGGGAGCGGGCAGGGTTTGAACCCTGGACCATCGATAAATCTGAACGATAGTCCAGCGCGCAAACCGCACGACCAGGCAGCCATACAAGGTCATTGGTTAATATGCATGACTAAATGCATGACGCATAGGTCATAAATGTTTAACAAATTTAATGAATATAAAGAAAATTGAACATAATTTTAACATAATGACATGCACATTTATAAGTTGTTTGATTTTTTTTTCTATTTGAAAAAAGTGTTTAAAATATACCATGTTTAGTAGATGGTAAGTTTTGAGTCAGTTTTGATATCAATTTCATAGTTTAACCGGATCAAGGCATAGGGAGTTAGCGTGTCTATTGCTTTATGTTTAAATCATCAAGAAAATTGACTAAACATTTTGTAATGCAAATACTTAGGGGGAGATAATGGACATTAACATAAAAAACTGTTCATTAGTGTTCATTGTTGGGAAAAAAAAAGGCTGAGGTTTATTTATGCATTTCAATATTCATTTTTTTTTATCTACAAATAGTAAAACGTTACAAATTGACAGCTTGTGCTTTATGCTTTGTATTCATTAACATATTTTAGTCAAATTATTGTTTATATTAAACTTTATTGGAGTTATTTAAAAATGTTAAATATATTTTGAATGTAATCGTTTCCGTTATATACTCAGATCATTTACATAACTCAAGACAAATTTTGAATGCCTAATTCTAAAAGGCTGTTTAATTAGAATAATATAGATTGTTGTTTATCTACAACTAGAGAATATTTTAATTCCCAATATATGCTTAATGTCTCTTTGACCTTATTTAGCCATGACTTAATGCATAGGTACTAAAGGATTTCAAAACTCCGACATAGGCCAGTTATCAAACCGTTATATTTTGGACTTGTTCGAAGCCTTTGACACACTTGATCACGAGATAATTGCAAAAATCTTCCAAATGTTTATCCTACCTTACTATAAGCACCCAAAGTGCCATGGTTAACAGGGCAATCTGAACAGGCCTAACAGAGTACACCAATGGTCGGTGCTACGCCCAGTACCTATCGCTATGTACAAAAAAAACATCCAAATGATGTTATACAGCCAACCGGCAATTTATAACACATCTTAGATGATGACTTACAATTAAACGGCTTATTATTTCCGTCAGAGATGTCACATATGGAAACACAAAATCAGTAGAACTTGGTAAACTAAAAAAAAAAAAAAAAAAAAAAAATTCATTGCATCCCTTAGGAGAATGTCTGTGTGGAACAGACGAGGCTTCACACAGCAGAACATGCTAGGACTCCAGCGTGCTGTCATTTGCCTAATGCTATTTGCTGAAGTTATTTCTACATTGTCTGTTCACGTGTTTAGAAACTCAAAGGGAGAGTGCAGCAGAGAAATCGTCTCATTGTTACAAGCAGTACTATGTCACTCTAAGACTTGTTTATGTTTACCAACATTTATCTTAATGGAATGTTCGGAAATTAAACATTTACAAAACCTGTAGATTGACATTCTAAATTATATTATTTATTTCTTTAACATTAAATATAAGTTATTTTGTTTAGTTTATTAGTTTAATATAGTTCGTTCACTAATTTGTTTTTTTACCAGACAGACAGACGACAGAGTGAGTTAATATTAATTTTGTAAAAATGAAACGAAGATGCTCTATCCAAAATCTTGCCCAAAGCCACCATTTTCTGCTCGTGTCAAGTCTGACTTTTTTCTAGTATAAATATTAGAGTGACTTTAATTTTCCTAAAGGACATGCCTTATAATCTTAGGCGCGTAGCCTATTGAGCGCGATTTTTAGTGACCTCACGGATAGTGGTGTTTGATGAATTGATAATATTTTTATTACAAAGCTTGTATGGACTCCTTCCATCTGTCTGTCTGATAAAACAGTTTGTACACGTCATTTCCTCCACACCCATTCTCGGCTCATGTACATCTTTGCACATTTATTCATTGGCATAAACAAGACATGATCAATTTCAAATACCAATAAGAGAAATGAATCCTTCGGTTTTCAGAGATGCGGCTAAATGTGTTGGGTTTTCGCCCCATTGACATCTGAACAAGTGATTTCTCCCACACCCATTCTCGGTTCAAGTTATGACTTTTAAACAAATATAAGCTACTCAACAAAACATAAATCAATTATAAAATTAACTAATTAGTCAATTAATTATTGGTAATTTATCATTTTGTTTGATATAGAATCTAGGAAATAACTTCAACATCATTGTGAGATATAGTTGTAAGTGTGTAGCTCTTTCCTTTAGTTAAGTATTTTATTTTCCTTGTTTGCCTCTTAAACCTGAACACGGAAGTCACGTGCGAATCACTGAAAAAGTCTGAACGAACAAAGTCTTGTTATCCACGTGATCACACTTGCTTTGTAGGGGCCCGAATATAACCCGCGGGCTGTAGTTCAGACTTCACTTTCATAGTTTATTAGAACAGAAACATTATTGAAGCTTAGCTCGATCAATGCTTTATTCTTTCTAAATTTGTCAGTGGTCAGTAAATCTCGTTATAAATTTGTAATGAAGTTGAGAGGAAAGTCATTGTTAACATACTGTAGTGTCTTTAGTAATTCACGATTTAATTAAAATGCTGATTATATTAACGATTTTTCATTATTTAATTTCACTTCAAATACTGTTAAATTTAAAAGAAAACAAAAGAAAAGCCAATCCTAAGTCTAGACATGGTCGTGCTACCACGCCTTGTCAGACCCTTAGATGTGGACCGCCACCTGACATCCGCCACAATCTGCCTGAGTTTATTGTGAGTCTCAGCCTCCCATCGATTGCTGAAGAAAGAAGAGCCCCCACTTTGTGAGTATTGTGACTCTCGCCTCACCGTGGAACATATCCTCATTGACTGCCCCAGATACCAGGATGTCAGGGGAAAATATTTTAGAGCCACTAATTTAAAAACACTACTCAATAATGTCGACCCTGGGAAGGTACTGGGCTTTATCCGGGAAGTGGGATTGTCTACGAAGATCTGATTTCTAAACTCTGTACTTTTTACATTATATTTTTACCAAATTATTAAATTTTTACTACCTCTACTATTTTAATTGTAAATAGACCTTGATTTTAATTATTTGACGGTATAGAATCTGACCTTTGTTGTGTGGAGGGAGAGTGACCCTTGAGGGACTACAGGCACGACATGGCCTAAATTGCGCCGATGTGCCCAAAACCAAAAACCAAAAAACCAAACCAAAAGAAAAGCCCCTTCATTTTTTATTGATATTCATTTTTTTTTCTAAACTATATTAATGTAACTCAAAGAAACAAAATAAATATTGAAATTTCACAAGATTCTTCATCTGTTATAATAATTGAAAGAATAAAGTATGTTGAAATATATGAATGCCTATCACTACCGATGGCCGCTTATGTATGATCTTGAACTTAGCTGTATTCAAATTTCTGCATCATGTCTCTAACTATGCAAATGTGTGAGGGTGAGGTCAACGTTCTGATAAAAGGAGGGGACATAATTACATTTGTCATGACACATTTGTATTTGTCTGTCAACCAGTTGTCCTGGAATTTTATTGAATTTACTAATATACATTTGTTTAACAGTGTCTATCCTTTATCAGCCACTAGCTCAGAAGAATTTCCAATACCCGTATCAAGGATAAATCAAAGCGAATCTTCTCAAGTCGATGAAACCAAGTGTTTGCGGTTTCAAATCCTCCGTGAGAACAAATTCCTCATTAGGGCCGGATAACAACGCATCAAAGGTTGTCCATATGGTAAATGGTCCGTTAATGTCACTGTGACATTATTTGATTATAATATTTGATTATAATAACTACATATTTTTTTAGAGAACTGTTAACAAACATGATGTAGGCTCATGTCTCACTAAGACACAAATAAGATATTGAAATGCGATGTTAACTGTTACACATTTAAACATTCACTGGAACAACAGGGTTGAAATTCAAAAGATTAACAGAGGTACAAATCATATGTGTGTTATTTCCCTTTTAGGAAATACAATCTAAAGACTCGTCCTGCTTGGATGAGAACCAATATCGTAGACCCCCATTTACATCCCTTAGACCTCCCATTTAAGCATTCACTTACGTGAAGTCTTAGACCCTAGGAGGTCAATATGGACCACTTTAAGGATCACTGCATTAAGAGGTTAGCTCGTTCAAAGATTGAATTTTTTTTTATTTAACAAGAAAGTTAATCATTAACTCCCAGCGCAAATATTAACATTTAAATCATCAATAACATATTGAAATAAACAGAACTTACTTGGGAAAACAAAATAAGGCTGACCTATAAATGCAAATGCAATCATTAATTTAAATTCACAAAAAATTAAATGCTTTAAGGCTTATAAAGTTCATTGACTGTATTTTTGCTGCAACAATAATTGTATAGATTAAAACTTTATTGAAGTTACCTTAATAATCTATACAAGCTGGTAAATCTTACTAACAATTATATCATCCATGAAAATAAAATAAATTTACAGAGTAAGTTTTTAAATACCTATTCTCAATAGGTCACTAAGTACTATATGGAATTGCGTTCCCTTATATTAATATTAACCCTATCAAACAAATGCGTCCATAAAAAGAACCAATCAACTATAATGAACTAAAAAATTATTTCTTGAATGTCTTCAACAATAACTTTACTACTAATACAAGTGTATCCTTGATGTCGCTCTAGTGTCGATCTAAAAATAGTTTACGTCAGCCAAGTCTTGTAATGTCTATGCCACACAGTTTCTGCCCTCTGTGTGGGGTCATATAGATCTGAATATGTGAATAAAGTGTGCGAAAATTAACTTTCAACTTAGTGTATAGTTTAATCTTATAAAATCAATAATAATCTTATTAAGCGTAAGTTACTCTCCTTTAGCAGGGGGCGCAGTGTAATCCTTTAAAATTAAGGATAGTCTTATTAAACATAAGTGACTTTCCTTTATCAGGGTGGCGGCGTGGCTGAGAGACAAAGCGCTTAGCTCCTTGGATCGAATACTGGTGATGAAATGGATTTTTAATTTTCAAATTTTAGGACCTTAAGGCCCCTCTGAGTCCGCCCAAGCTCTAATGGGTACCTGATATTAGTTTATAAAAAAGGGGGCTGGTCGTTGTGCTGGCCACATGACAACCTCGTTAACCGTGGACCACAGAAACAGATGACCTTTACAACATCTATTTCATAGATCGCAAGGTCTGAAAGATGAACTTTACCTTTACTTTCCTTAGTGTACAGTCACTAATTGCGCTCACATTCTATGCTCGACATTCCAAAAGTCAATTAAAAAAAAAACTTGATTAGTATGTAACTATTACTTTATTACTTTTAATAAATGAATATACAATGTAGTTATTTAGTTCTATTGGTTTTCACAAGAGTGTAGCAGTAAATTTTCATTACTATTTGCGTAGGCCTACATTGTAACATGGACAATGTTTATCTAATGTGTTAATATATTTTAGTGCGCAGTATTTAACAGTCAAATCAAATGTAAAATTAAGCGGTAAGGAAATATGTAAAAAAAAATAATACGTGAATTGGCATTCTTAAAAAGAGTTCAGTCCTGTATCACAGTTAGTTGGGGTTTCACATATGATTAGTACACTTTCACTACTCATTTACTTATTAACGCCCTTATGATAAGGTTTCAGATTTTAATTTTGGTGCGGTCCTTGTACTATCTTGTATCCGTATGATTTTTAGATTAGGTATTTTTTTCGGTTGGTCAGATTAAATAAGCTTCACTATCGCTTTATACTATAAACGCTAAGATGAAATGAAGACACCTTTCTAGGTAATTGTAATCATGGTTGTGTGAAAAGAAAATTTGAAAATATTTTTTTTCTCTCACTACCTCCACTCCCCCCCCCCTGCCTAAACTTTAGGAAACACAAAAACAAAATAATACAGAAATGTTTAAGTTTCATTGAAGTTGTCTCTGAACAAATGACCTTCTTTTACCCTTCAAATGTTTCAATAACAAACTTTTTTGTTTTTATTTCACGACAAGGAGAAGAATATGGATGCGAACTTAACAACACAACAGAATTTCCTATAAGGATTAGTAAAACTGTTTTTCAGCAAGAAATTTAAAGAATAAAAAAAAAAGGTTTTGAGTATCGGGCATATACTAGATGCTTAGTGTCTGAAGAAAGATGAATAAATTAAGTCTCTTATAATGTCATGGCAGTTAGCTTAATGTTGTTTTTCAATAAAAAAAAGATGGACTAAGTTATTATTAATGTCTTGGTATTGTAGGATAATTAATCCCCCCCCCCCCCAACTGGTCCACAAATGAGATTGGACCAAAGCGCTCGGAACATGCTATATGATTGAAAGTAGCGCTATATAAAAGCTATAATAATAATAACAACGCATCATAGGTTGTATATATGATAAATGGTCCGTGTATGTCACTATGTCAATATTTGACGGTAATTGAAATACTACTAATAATAATTACATTTTTTAGAGGGCTGTCAACCACCATGACGTAGACTTAAGGCTTTCTGATTGCATTAAAAACTTAAACACGACAGATATCATGACAAAGTCAATCTAAAAAAAAGTTTTGAAAAAATAGGACTTAATGTCTTTCTTGAATGTAGTGAAGCGTGTTGTCTGTCTGAGATCCATTGGATGTGAGTTCCAAACCTTTGGTCCATGAACTGAAAAAGTTCGCCAAACGTAACTTTTGAGTGAAAAACGTGGCACAACTTAAAGTGTTGGGTCCATGAAGTCCGGTGGTCTTTGAAGGACATATGGAGTGTCAGGGCTTTTTAATTATTTAAGTAAAAAGTATTATGTTGTCTAGGTATTAAACATGTAATTTTGATTTCAATGTGCGTGTGTGTTAATATTAATTATAGGTTCTATTTACATGATAAATGTATCACTTCCAAAGTTCATCTTAACATACACACCATGATGTGCATACATTAATAAGCGATGTGTATGATGATTTGCAGTCAAACTATGGATTCAATTCAATGATATGTGTACATTGACGTGACAAATTGACTAACGTAAATGGAAAGAACATACAAATACATATGATATAATATAAAGTTAATACTTGTGTCCATAGCCCCAATTCCCTCCCTTAAATTCGGCAATGATCAGATGGAATGCATGCATATTATATCGATACTTGGTTTTTGTATTTAGCTATTAAAAGCAACATGTTTATGGTGTAACTATTTCAAGGGAGATGATTGTGCTAAAAGACTATTTTATAAATAAAGATTGCAAAAAGGTTTCTGTACTATATTATTTACTTAAGTAGTTTCATTGCATACATAACAAAATTAATTTTTAGCAATTCAATTTTTCTTGTAATGTCAAGTATATATTGAAAACATTTTTGTTAAATGAATGTTACTTCGTATGTAAAACTGTATCTTTATTACTTTCATTAAACGAATATACATTATAGAGTTTAATACCCCATTAAGGTTATTGTATTTTGGAATTTAATTTCAGTATCTTTGAAGACCTATTAGGGTCGGAATTAAAGTCACATATATGACAAATGTACCATTTCAGGTCTTAGGAAATTTAAAATGTTCTCAGTTCTGTATAAAGTTCCTTTCCGTTTGTAAATACTTGCTTTCCCCTAGGATCAGTTACATTTCATGTAGCATCAGAATTATCAACGTCATTGTTATCATCATCATCATTATCATGTATCTTTTTTTTATATTATCGACGGCGTAATTAAAGTCATCATTATTAACATCATCGCCATCTCAAGCCACGATAAAATTCTGGATAATTTCTCAGTCTTTGAAAAGGTAAAACCTTGACTTCACTGTGATAGAATCGATCATTGACAGAGGCTCGACTGTGGCCTTTTAAGAATGAAATATTGTTTCAAGTTATCTAACAGCCTGGGGTATGTTATATACTTCTTCTTGTGATCGTTTGACTTTGCAAAGAACTCCAATAATACGCGACAACTCAAACTTTTGATTAATTTTTTAAAGTTAGAACTACATCATCTATAACATTAGAATGTATTTTTCTGTACTTCACTTGGGCAAAATCTGGGACTTCGTTTGTCTTTGCAAGGCTGGTAACGCATCACGGGCTGAGTATGGTTCACGGTCGGTAGTTTTCACAAGGATGTCAAAAGTGTTTCATGGAAATATTGGAGGTTAGCTCCTTCATGGATTTAATTTTTAAGTCAACAAGAAAGTTAATCATAAATTCGCTCTGCAAATTTTAACATTATCACAATAAATAATTAACTGGAATGAAAATAATTTATATAAAAAATAAAAAGGCTGACGTATAAACGCAAAGGTAATCATTAGTTTAATTCAAAACAATAAATTTAGATACCAAAATTAAATGCTTTTAAGCTTATTTTTTCATTGACTGTATTTTGCATTGACAATATTAGTATTAATTAAAACCTTATTGAAGTTACTTTAACAATAGCGATATACGTTTTATTTATAACAATTGGCTATTCCCATACAGACAGATTAAATGTATCATTAAGTTTTTTGAATAGATATCATAATAGGTCGCTTAATTAGTCGTTCTTCTCCCGAATTAGTAATAGCCCAGTCTACACAATAAAAACCTAATACAAACTAATGCGTTCACAGAGAGAATCGCATTTAACACATTAATAATGAACAATAAGTACAAATCTTCCTGGAATGCTAACATCCCTAATGAGACTATTAATACAAGTGGAGCCTCGATGTCGCTCTATTATCTTTATCAATGATGTCTTGCGTCTCTTTAGTTTACATTGACAGAATGTCTATCAAATCATTTCTGTGTTGGGGCCAGATATATATCTGAATGTGTGAAAAAAGTCTGCGAACATTATCTTTTAACTTAGTGTATATTGTAATCTTATAAAATGAACTATGAAATAGTTAATTTTGTTAAGTAAATAAATAATGATAAAATATAAGCTTTGTATTGCCAAATTCAATGTTGCTATCAGTTCATTAATTTTCACGACCTATCCTAAGGTCTAGCTTTAAATTATTAATTATCGAAGCTAAACATATAGACCTATATATGGTCCTAGTAAGAATGTAATTAAATTCTTGACATTCGTCAAAAATGTAATCTTCTAACATAGAAGTCCACGTTATCACGTCATAACTGAAGGTCATCCAGGTACATTAACATGCACATTATGTAGGCGAACATTTTCTACTCAGACCTCGACTCTCATTTTAGGAGTTGGAACATTTCTGCCATGTTTTATTAAGATTGGTCAAGCGGTCTTGATTTCTATTCGTAAACATACATGCATACCGACGCCTCACTTTCTACTTTATAAAGTATATAAATACATGTTTAAATTATGTCTATTTAAATAGAGCCCATGTGCCGATCTATCTATATAGAGATTCTGAATTCAAGTTTGATGTATCAAGGCATTGGACGTTAGCTTGTCTGTTGCTTTATGTTTAAGTCATCAAGAAAGTGAAGTAAATGTTTTGTAATGCAAATACTTAGGGGGAGATAATGAACATTAACATAAAACAATTTATTGTTTGTGGGAAAAAAAAAACAAGGTTTATTTATGAATCTCCATATATTTATTTCTGATCTTCAAATAATGTTATGTTTTAAAGTGACAGCTTATAATTTATGCTTTGTATTCATTGACATATTTTAGTCAAAGTTTTTTTATATAAACTTTATAGTAGATACTTGAAAAAAATACATATATTTTGAATGTAATCATTTCCTTTAGACAATGCCAGCATACAGGGTTTTTATTCACATAAATTTTGTACGCCTAAATTATAAAGGCCGTTAAATAAGAATAAAAAAAAAAGACTCTTAGTTACTTAACTGTCCTACCACTAGAGCAGCGTTTCTCAACCTTATAGCTCATCGCTATGCCACGACCCCTAACAGTTAAAAAAAATTTAGTACAGGTCATTGTGTTTTTGCCAATGTTATGTACTTACACCTGCATTGTATATCTCTGATATTCATTGTCAAAGCTTTATATCTTTAACCACGAAATATTATTTAATTACATTCTTAAAAAAATATATTTGTTAGCAAATAAATGAGATTTGATATTCGACTAAATACATTTCTTTATTCTTCTATTTCTTAGTCACTATATTCATATTGTTGGTTAATGTGACTACTAGCCATATATTCCCCACGGCCCACGGGTCTTAGTTTTCGTATCACTAAAATAGTTACTGATATAGTGCATTAAAAACAATTCAAGAAAATGATATGTTCTAAGTGAAGCGAATGTATGAATTGAAGAATCTACAAATATTAGGAATGGAACCAAAAAAAAAAAGCTATTCGACCTAGATATCTAAATCCAATTATTGAATAAAAACATTGGGCGTAGCCAGGATTTTTATTCGCCCCCCCCCCCGCAAAAAAAATATTTATATATGTGTATGTGTGTGTACATAATCTTTATTACATTTTGACGCTTGTTTTTTTTTTGTTCCATTTAATAGTTGTTATTTTTACCGACAATAGTTGAAATATTACGTTGGGCAACACTGTGTTGGTTAAGAAGTATCTGCTTGTAGCTTCTCTATGACAGTCGCATAGAGGCCTAACCTGTCTCAAGCACTAGGGAAACATTTTTTCTGAGCTCAATCGGTCTCAAACTATCTGCTGAAAAAGTCCACGAACCTTTACGTTTTGAGGTAAACCAAGACACAATAAGAAAATAGGAGTCCATGGATGGAAATTAGTATTTGTTTTCCTAGTTACACTAAATACATGTTTAAATTATATAGATTATATGTTTTTTTTTTGACACCAATTTTATTAAAAATATCAAGTTGGACGCCCTTGCATTAGAGAACCTTTAAATGGTGTCATCATTTCACTTCCTTTCCATGCAATCTCTATCAAGGCTTAACCTTCACACCCTTCAGTGAGTATAACCTTCCAATCATTCTGTGAGTTTAATCTTTGCATCGTTTAGTGTTTATGGTGTAATTAAAGGGAGACGATTGTTCTTCAATTAACATTCAGCTAGTACTAATGCCAAAATGTTCCCTTAATATTTACTTTTTTTTCTATTGTAGTAAACTCGCAATACATAATTAATTTTGTTTTAATACATTGTTTCTATTAATATCAAGTCCGTATTGACAATCTTTTTGTTCAATAAAATATTATTAATATTAATCATTATCAAACTCTTTATTAATTACTTTGTTTAAATGAATATACATCGTACAGATTTCACATCCACCCATGACAACTTTAGAATTATATTTTCTAATGTCTATATTGGAAGACTTGCTATTGCAAGTCACTACATCCAGATTCATGCAGCTAGATTGAAAGCACCTCTGTTACTCTGTAAGAAGCAATATCATTCCACCAAGACGTCAGTGCCCCTCCCCCCCCCCCCCACCACCCCAATCACCTCCAATGTCGCAGACTCTACAGTCTTTCATTGAAGTTATAACACTCCTCCAATAAATATAATATAGCAAGTGATAAAGCATACAAAAGTTGAATATCTTCTACCTGCAAATATGTTACCTTCAACACATGGGGGGTGGGGGGGGTGCGCTAAGAAGCAAGTACAAGTGGCTGAGAGATAGATTCGATGCCTAATCCTCGTTAATCGAATCAGAACGAATTTTTTTCGATAAAATAAATAATATTTGCGTATGGAACTAAAGAGCCGCAGCTTAACACCCAAAGAGCAGAATGTGGCTCTCGATCCGCAGGTTGCCTCACCTGCACTAGTACATTGATACCTAACGGTATTTGTTGCCAATTCTGTGTACACAAATCTGTAACTATGTTTCTACTGTTAAAAGGGATAGGATCGTCCTCAAAGAATATCAATAGAATGTAGATTTTAAAAAGGTTTCTTACACCAGTGGCGTCACTAGGGGGGATGCGGGTGTGCGGCCCGCACCGGTTGACACCCATTAAAGGGGTGACACCCGAATAGAAAAAAATGATATTGGTATAACCTATATATTAAAAGCCCGAATGGAAAAATAATATCTCGAAAACTAAATAAATCTCAAGATATATACCCAAACGGCATTATCCCGTAATTTTAAAATTTGGCGAAAAAAAAACTTTTCGCGCCTTAAACTAATGAAGAATTACTTGAGGTCAACAATTCTTGTATATAAATTGAAACTTTTGGTAATTCTTGCTATTGAGCGTGATCTATGTAAGAAATATATTTTTTACGATATACTGTATGACTTCGCTACATTCAAGGCTCGTGAAGTAAAGTTCGTAAATTTCACTTATCATCCGTATCCCTACCCAAACTTGTCCCTGCGAAATCCTTCTCGTAAAGGGCCCCACGATCGGTTGAGTCCGGCCCTGCTTTTTAGTGAATGGTGAATGCTGAGTAGATTACTTGTCTCCCCCCCCCCCCTTTCTATTTTCGCTGCTACGTAAGGTAGAAATTTAAAAAAAAGAAAATCTAGCCATGCCGTTAAGAGACGACACGTGAACCATTGACCGTCTTTCTGTATTAGCCTTGTAAAGATTCTCTTATTCCAGCCCCATCCATTCTTTGTCTTCCTCTAGCTTTTTTGTCTACCTCTTCTTCTTTGTCCTTGTACTGTTTCTTGCAGGAAGGTCTTTAGGAGGCCAGAGGATCTCGTGATATAAACTTATATATATAAACAAAAGTAAAATAGCCACATTCAGACCTTGCTATGTATCGGGCTTCTGTTTCTATGGCTTACGGTTAACGAGATTGACATGTAGCCGGACAACAACTTTCCCAACTAATGTTGGGTACACATTATATTTTGATGGATTTGAACATGAGATCTCTTAGTTCGGACGCCAAGCGGTTTACCACTCATCCACCATGAACCATCGATAATCACATAAAGGTAAAGGCACATTCTTCATTCCATATGCTAGACAAATGTGTACAAACACCCCTTCTTCCCTAGCGCTATTAGAGCATGGAATGGGTTGGCAGAAAATAATCATTGGATAACATGCATGACTAGATGCTTGACCCAAAGGACGTAATCATCTTGGTTTTGAAGTAACGTCTGAATTTTATTTCATATGATAAGATAAGATACGTGTTTATAGAGAGTCTCAGCAAATTATGAAGTGCTTTTACATTCAAGCTTGACGAGATGAGGAGCATCACAAAACTCCAGCTCGGGGCCTCCACTTATTTAAGTCCGGCACTAATATTTCCCTATCTCATCTACCAAATGTTGGCACCTTTGTGCGCTAAAGAAAAAAAAAACTTCTAGGGAGGAAATTGGGAGGGATGGGGAGTTTCGTTACTAGTAGAGGAGGAGAAGGAGGAACGAACTCTTCAAACAATGTCAACTTATCGCGACTACCGACTAATTGTAAACAGCTGTATATAGGATGGGAGGCACAGGAGGTAGAAATACAAAGCAATTCGGTGACGGGTGCAGATTTAGCCAAGCCATGGTAGATCATTGAAAATAGAAAACTATGCAAATAAGAAGAACTAGAATCTATTTAAGTTCTAAGATAATACAAGGTGAGTAGAGAAAGGGGGAGGGGTGACTACTTTCAACGTGTTAAAACAACATGAGCGTCAATAAACACAATGATTTTATGAGTCTCTAGTTATGTTCTTTACTCCAGCCTTTTGTTCTCTAAAACTGACTTCCTTTTACACACAGTCCAGACACACTGCTGTTCACTCAACCATGTACATTCAAGGTCCACTGGTCATTTTATACACAGGCACACACACTGCACTACCAGCCACTCAAAACACATACACTTACTATCACAATGACTACACATGACAAATATGTAAAACTTTCAACGGAAAAGACAGGAAAGACAAAGTAAATAATGTTTTAATCCATGTCTCTGTGGGATAATTTTTTTTGGCACCAAAAGAAATAAATGCACCGTTCGAACATGATCCCAAAGCAGAACAGAGCCGGCTTGAAGGTGTAGAGATGTGGCAGCCACAGTCATAGAATTGGTCAGCTTGTGTGTGTGTCTGTTTACAGTATCGTTATGAACTGTTTTGTCATTTGTGTGTAGAAAGACTTAGTGTTCTAAATAAGGTGATTACAATCATGTTGTTCCACTGCAAGTCTATGTCGGTGATCATAAAAAATGTAAAAAAAAGGCAATTCTTTTTATAAGAGAGTATGATACTATTTTAAAAAGGGGTCAATCATTTAAAAAAAAATCATTTGGGAGGTGTAATTTTTTATAATTAATTTTGTTCTTGTGGATGCCCTCTCCTTTCGATGTTTGTTCTATTTGTAAGTATTAAATACTAATATCGTGTCTAGGTATAATTAGGATTATTGTATTATTAAATAGAAATGTTAACAAGACAATCATGACAAGGATAAAAAGAAAACCTAAGAAGGCCCTATAACTGCATTGCTTAGTTTATATAGTTCGTCCATCGTGGTTCGATAATGACCACTTTTGTCATCCAGAGGGCTGAGGGCTTTGCACTGGGGTTTGGTGCCTCCTCATGTGGCTGGTGAGACCTATGTGAGCCCGGAATGTTCGGCCGCACACTGGGCAGGTTATTCCCGCTGGAGCTAGTGTCGTGGGCCTTGCTTTTCTTCTCTGGCGTTTTTCTTCTGCCAGCGTGGTTCTCTTTTCCTCAACAACCTGTGCGCCAGTTTTCACCTCGCAACGCCATGAAGCTCTATCATGTGCCTCTGACTCCCAGGTGGCTGGGTCTATGTTGAACGCCTTCAGAGAAGCTTTGAGGGTGTCCTTAAAGCGCTTTCTTTGACTACCTTGTGAGCGCTTTCCTTCGCTTAGTTAGCCATACAAGAGTCGTTTAGAGATGCAGTGGTCTTCCATTCTGCAGACGTGTCCTGCCCATCGCAGCTGGGACTGTGTCAGGATTTTATGGATGGTTTTCAGACCCGCATTTCAAAGGACTAAATCTAGTGTTGGTAACAATGTTGACTTTAAATCTAAAAGGAACAATATAAGTGGAGATAATCGGAATAAATGAAATAAAAGAAACCAAAAGAATATTAGTGAGATTTAAAAGGCTTACATATTAATGCATTCTATTTTGTTTATGTGAACTGTCGTACTAGAGGTTAGTGTGTAGTGAAATTTTTTAAACTTCTTTCTAGTTACACTAAATACATGTTTAAAATAATGTAGATTTATTACAGCATGGACTTTCACAATACATAATTTACATCTACTTTAATTTTGAACGCCTTAGCATTAAAGGCTAAATTAATGGTGACAATAGTTCTGACTTCATTTACAACTAATCCCTATCAATTGTTCAATCAATGGTACTTGTATATCAATCCATAGAACTGTCTTTGTAACTTTGTTGTGTCTAAATTTGTAAGTAAATCTCGTTATAAATTTAGAATGAGGTGGAAATAATGATAGAAATAAACACTAGATATTCTAGAGTAATTATTGATTTAAAAAATGCTGACTTGCATTAACCAATTTTCATTATTTAATTGATATTCATTAACTATCTTTTTTTTTCTAAACTCTATTAGCGGTATTTAAAGAAACAAAATAAATATTGAAATTTTATAAACTTTTGTCCATCAATTAAAATACCAGAGAAGTCTAAGTATATTTTTGTATGCACTTACTACCGAAGGCCGCTCATGTATAATTTAGCTCTCACCTGTAGTCAAGTTTGTGCATCATTTCTCAAACTTTGTAAATATGTAAAAGTGGGGGGGTTGAGGACAACAGACGTGTTCTGATAAAAGGAGGGGACAGTATTACATTTTGTCATGACACATTTCTATTTGTCTGTCAACCAGTTGTCGTAAAACCCAATTGACTTGACTGATATTCAATAGTTCACCACCTTTATCAGCCTCCGGGCTAGAGAAATGTCCAAAATGTCTTGAAGGAAGTCACATGATAAAAACGTGGAAGTCTCTGAAATCTACAGATTCTGTAGGTCAGAATTTAAAAAGTTTCATGGCAGTCAACTTCATGTTTGACTAAAACCCATCTTTATCTCTTTTGTTAGCCTGTCAGTGTGTAATGTACGAGGTATAAGATTGTATCAGATCTTTTGTTAGATACTTTTCCATTTACATAGAAGGTTTCGTTATTACGTCATAACATAAAGTAAAAGTCACCGAAGTACAGTAACATGCACATCATGTAGCCGAACATTTTCTGCTCAGACCTCGACACTCGATTCGCGAGCCGGGACATCACAAAAACGCATCCGGTAAAAAGTATCAAAGTCTGGTTTTGAGGGGCTGAATATGTCCCTCGTGCCGAAGTTTGGAGGTTACTCTCAAAGTTTATCAGTATAGAAACATTTTTAGAGGTTAGTTCGATCGTCGCTTTAATTCTTGTATTTGTATGTGAGCCATCAAAAAATGTCACCATAAAATAAGCATCTATTTGTTAAAAGGGAGGTAATGTAAATGATCATAACTAGATAATCCAGGTTAAAATAAACAAATTATGTCATTGAATGAATGAGTATTTAATTTAACACCATGAAATGTTGGACTATCCTGTGGGAAATAAAAACGTTCAGTATTTCCTATTAGTTTTTATTTAGTGTCTTTTTTTCCTTTAAATTTATTCATTATACTCAACATTTGTATAGTTACTTTGAACAAGTAAATAAATATGATTATTTTTATATTTCGATTTTATTTATGATCTATGAAAAGTAGCATTTATACTAACTTTTGGATGCCTTCAACTGAAAGGCCATTAATTATTAAAGCGTGTCCCCTATTACTATAGTGCAGTGGTTTTATGCGTCAGTCTTAAAAAAGATAGTGAAAAAGGGCAGAACAAGGCTATACACATTGAGGTAGATGAAGACGGGTTCGAAACAGCAAAAAGTAAAAAAATAGGTACAACACCTGAAAAACGTATGGAAAGTGGGAAGGGTACCCTTTCCTCCCCCCCCCCCCAAAAAAAAAAAGGCGAAAGTAACACACACACAAAAATGAAAACTACCGGACACGCTAGATCGGAGCCCAGCTCTCCAAACAAAACAAACAGGAAAAGAACTCTTTCTCTGTCCTCTACCTCAGATGACCAGGGGGACGGCTCTGAGGTGAGAAGGAAAAGGGGGAGAACGGGAGAGGAAATGGAAGTTTTGGAAGATATCCCCAGCTCTCCTGCACCTCTAGTTATTGACGAGGGGGAGGACCCTGACACACCGCCAAACACAAGAACATTTCATAAAATGATTACACACACCCACACACACACTCATATACACACAACCCATCATCACGCAATCATGGCAGACATTAAAATCTTAACTCTTAACATCCGTAGATTAAATAATAAACATAAATATATAGTAAATCTCGCTAGAAAATATAAAACGGATTTTATTTTCCTTTAAGAGACAAATACTTCTACCACATATCAAGCAAAACAAACTACAACACACATGGGATTCATGGGAGGTTATTTTAGCTTAGGTAGAGACTATAAGGGAGTAGCCATCTTACAAACATCCGATAGATACAAAATCACACACACTCACAACGACAACAATGGGAGGGTAGTAATACTTAGAGTAGCTTCACAAGAACAGAAATACACACTAGTCAATATCTATGCACCCGCTCAGAGAGGGAGAGACAAAACGTGAGTTTTTCCAAAACCTCAGTGACACACTACAAATCACAAACATAGGAGAACAACTAATAATAGGAGGGGATTTTAACTTTATAGAGGCACAACTGGACAAACAGCACACACACACACACACAATATCCACCCTCTCAGCCGGTAACAGAAACACACAACTACATGGAAGAAATAGTAAACTATTTCCACCTGGTAGATGCTTATAGGAAATTAGAACCGAATGGCAAGGAAACTACATTAACACACAGGTCCTACCAGGTTGAAACCAGAATTGACCGTTTTTACATACCCACGGACACCAACATACTGAGTGTGACACCCTACATTACTCCGACCATAAAGGTGTACTTTTGGAACTTGGAAAAAAAATAATAAAAAAAAACAGCAAAAGAATTCCATTGGAAGTTAAACAATAACCTTTTAGAAGACCCACTAATCAAAAGAGTAATAAACCAACTCCTGCTAGCAACAGCACAAGACATAGAAAACGAATACAAATTAACCAAGATGTGGACAGTAATAAAAAATTTAATCAAACAACAATTCAAAATCTTAGCAAGAATCAAACAAACAAAGAGGGTAAATGAAGAAAACAGAATAAAAAATCTGCTTACTCAAACGCAGGATGAAATTGAAAAAACAGACCTAACCACACAATTTGAAGAGTTATACAAACACCAATATAGAGGAGCCGAAATCAGATGCAAAAACATCCAAATATCAGAAGGGCCAAACAAATTATACTTGGCGCTAGAACAAAATACACACGAAAATAGAATGATAACCAACATAACAGACAAAGAAGGGAAAAAATACAGGAGAGTGACAAAATAATATAAATTTTTGCAAAACATTTTGTCAACATGTATAATGAAGAACAAACAGATACAGACGCACAAAACATACTTCTAAAACACTGTAAAACATTACCTCCATCAGAAAAACACAAGACAAATATACCCTTTACATTAGAGGAGCTGAGGGCTGCTTTAGACACAACACAAAATAACAAATCCCCTGGCCCAGACGGTTTGACATATGAATTCTATAAAACTTTTTTCTCCCAAATAGGACCCCTACTACTATGACTATACAATGACATGTTAGAAACAGGACAGACGCCTACAGACTTTAATCTTGCATACATCACACTTTTACCAAAAAAAAAAAAAACAACTGAAAACAACACAACACCTAGTGACTTTAGGCCCATTTCCCTTTTCCTTTTAATAAACTGCTGACCAAAATGATTTTTTTAAGAGTTAGGCCCCTTATACCGCACCTACTAGGACAAGACCAGTTCTGTAGCAACCCGGAAAAAAGTATAAACGAACTGAACCACTTTCTACGAGACATCATATATTACTGTAAAGACAAAGACTTGAAAGCAGCCCTCATGTCCATTGATCAAGAAAAAGCTTTCGACAGAATTGACCATGATTACTTATTCAAAATACTAGACAAGACAGACATAGACAAGACTTTGATAACATACATAAAGCTAGTCTACACCGATGCCACAAGTCAACTTATAATAAATCAAACACTAAGCAACAAGATTTCTATTAGAAGATCTGTTAGGCAAGGTTGTACCCTATCTCTTTTTTATACACTCTTTGCCTAGAATCCCTGTTAGAGAATATTAGGTTAGACAAAGAAATTTTAGGAATAAAAAACCCCGGTAGTCAAAATTAAAGCTTATGCCGACGATACCACACTTTTTACCACCTCAGAAAAAGACATAGCTAAAATTATAGAGAAATTTACATTATTTGGGAGGGCGAGCGGGTTTAAAATAAACATTAATAAATCCTCAATTATGGGACTGGGTAAGTGGGAAATCCCCCCAACATTCCCTTTAACCTTAAACTACAGAAAGAAATAAAAGTATGTGGCATCGTGTGGACTAGCAACCCAGCACACTTTTGCTATGATCAGTGGGCGGAGATTCTGGCCCAACACAAAGAACGTGATTAGAATGTTTCAATACATGGCGACAACCATATTTGGGAGAGCCATAATTATAAACAACTTGGTCATCCCGAAGATAATCTACTTAGCTAATATAGTAGAACCTCCTCCTAATTTCATAAATAACATCAATACCACAATCAGAAATTTTATTTTCAAAAACACAATAAGGAACATAAAACATACAACACTCATACAAGACACAAAAGAAGCAGGTATAGGCTTACATAGACATTCACACAAAAATCAAAACGCTTAGAATAAAATTTGTAGGGAAAGTAGTAAGGTCTCCCAATAACTTCCCCTTAGTAGTATATTATTTTGTTGTAATTGTTTACTATTGTTAAAAAAATATAAAAAGTCTCCACCACCATTGTCAATATTGCGCATCCTTGTGCAGTCTACAGAGAAATAATATATTAAAGAGGGGAAGAGGAACAATTAAAAAAAGGGGGGGGGGGAATATTCAAGGAAAAAAAAAATTTATATACATATATATATATATATATATATATATATATATATATATATATATATATATATATATATATATATATAAGAGAGAGAGAGAGAGAGAGAGAGATAGATAAATATAAAATAACCTTCAGTACGACTCTAATTGGCCCCGTGACCAAAAAAAAAAAAGCCACAGAGAAATTGTCTCTGAACAGAAACTCCCGAGATACTGACTCTAGCAGAAAAGATTTCCACCTCGATGATGAGGAAGTAGTTTTCCAAATCTCAAGGGAGGAAATCAAAAAATGTTTATTAAAAGAGAGAGAATAAAAGAAACAATATAAATGTTTAAATGCCTATGTTCGCATAAGTGTGTACACATAGAGATGTGTATGCACGGTTGATAGAGGTGAATATAAAGAACTGGGGTAATGTAGCAAAGCACAAGGGAAACAACCATAAGCAATGTAGACAAAGTGGGAAAAAATATGACTACAATGTTTAAAATGTTTTAATATCATTTAAGTTTCTATTTTCACTCTTTGATTGTTTCTATTTAATTACCTATTGTTGATATTATCACCACATATATTTTAAGAGCTTTAAATTTCAAAAATATGAATTATATGTTATTGGAAAAAAATAACGCCATATACAAAGCAATTTAAAACGTTAAAATATTATGACAACCTAAATGTAACTATATGCATTGCTATGTTTTGCAAACATTGTACTTTAAAATGTAACTACCTAATGTGTACGCTTACTAATAAAATATGCATCTTAAAAAAAATAAATAAAAGCCCAATAAAGAGGCCAATAGCCCAAAAAGAGGCGATGCCCAAAAAGAGGCAAACAAAAGAGGGAAAGAACCAAGGATTCCTAGGATGTAAACAGCTCGACAACTGAAGTCAAAAGCTAAAAAGCTCAGGTATCGGAAAAAAAAAATAGATCAGTGGTCGGCAACCTTTTGAGTAGGAAGAGCCAAAAAATGACAGTTTATAAAATTTCAAATGCAAAGAATTAACTCGCTGCATTCCGTTTAAAGCTGTCAACTTTTGTTGCGTTATGTACATACATTTCTGGACTTCCAATAATATTGGCGTATGGAACCAAAAAGTCGCAGCTTCACATCCAAAGACCTGCATGTGGCTCGCGAGCCGCAGGTTGCCGACCCTGGCTATAGTGCTTCCTAAATTTTGACATATGTGTATCCCTTTTATATTTTTTACAACGCGGATTACCCTTTGCCCCTTCCTCTGAATGTAGGTGCATACGAAGAAAAAAGTCTGTGTGTTGACATGACAGATCATTGTATTGGATTCACTGGTTGTTAATTTTGATATGAGATGCGGTTCCACGTTTAACAGTCTGTTCCATATTTTTGACTTAACTACTAAAGTTGAAAACACAATTTCAAGGCAAGATGCATTTCAAATTCAAGATGCTGCATTTGTAACCCTATGTCTATTTTTTATTAAAATAAGTCTAAACCAATTAGTGACCATATTTTGCGCAGTTCTGGGGTTAACCGTCTTTTTTTCATCTTTGAAATATTTGATTTTTAACTATATTAGTGTTACTTAAAAAAATAAATAAATATTCACATTTCATCACTTCACCATATGCATATTACAATTGAAATAAAGAAAAAAAGTAATTGTAGAACTTTGTCTTTTAAGGCCGCTTAATACAAACTTGGTGCTTTTGTTAGCAATTTTTCTAAAACATTGTGTGTCTATGGGGTCAATATTCTGACAAAACGAATGTTGTATTTCAGACGTTTCAATGGCTAACGTATAACGAGAAAGTCATGTAGCCAGCACAATGACCTAATGCAGTTTGGTACTACAAGCCAAAAGTGGTCTCCACGTTGTTGTCTCTTAACATCTGTAATTTGTTTTGATTTATTCTAGCACATTGATACATAACGAGAGTTGGCCACAATTCTTATACAAATTTCTCATTCAATTTTCCAACACTGACTTTAACTGTTATTATTCTCTCTCTCTCTCTCTCTCTCTCTCTCTCTCTCTCTCTCTCTCTCTCTCTCTCTCTCTCTCTCTCTCTGTCTATCTGTCTGTGTCTCTCTCTCTCTCTAAAATATAGAGTTAACTTCTTATCATTTACAAAGGGACATTAAAGGACTGAATTAAAACTTGCAATAAAGGGGCGTTAACATTTTATTTTAACCTTAGCATTTCCCATGCTCTCTGAAATAGAACATAAGTAACTTTCCTTGGCTTGACCAGTGTACTTCTCTGTAAGATAGAACATTATTAACTTTCCTTGGCTTGACCAGTGTACTTGTCTGTAAATAGAACATTAGTACCTTTCCTTGGCTTGACCAGTGTACTTCTCTGTGAGAGAGAACAGTGGTACCTTTCCTTGGCTTGACCAGTGTACTTCTCTGTGAGATAGAACATTATTACCTTTCCTTGGCTTGACCAGTGTACTTGTATGTGAGATAGAACATTAGTACCTTTCCTTGGCTTGACCAGTGTACTTCTCTGTGAGATAGAACATTAGTACCTTTCCTTGGCTTGACCAGTGTACTTGTCTGTAAAGAGAACATTAGTACCTTTCCTTAACTTGACCAGTGTAATTGTCTGTGAGATAGAACAGTAGTACCTTTCCTTGGCTTGACCAGTGTACTTCTCTGTGAGATAGAACAGTGGTACCTTTCCTTGGCTTGACCAGTGTACTTCTCTGTGAGATAGAACATTAGTACCTTTCATTGGCTTGACCAGTGTACTTGTCTGTGAGATAGAACAGTAGTACCTTTCCTTGGCTTGACCAGTGTACTTGTCTGTGAGATAAAACATTAGTACCTTTCCTTGGCTTGACCAGTGTACTTCTCTGTGAGATAGAACATTAGTACCTTTCTTTGGCTTGACCAGTGTACTTCTCTGTAAAATAGAACATAAATACCTTTCCTTGGCTTGACCAGTGTACTTCTCTGTGAGATAAAACATTATTACCTTTCCTGGCTTGATTATTGTAATTGTCTGTGAGATAGAACATTAGTACTTTCCTTGGATTGACCAGTGTACTTCTCTGTGGGATAGAACATTAGTATCTTTCCTTGGCTTGACCAGTGTACTTCTCTGTGAAATAGAACAGTAGTACCTTTCCTTGGCTTGACCAGTGTACTTGTCTGTGAGATAGAATATTAGTACCATTCCTTGGCTTGACCAGTGTACTTCTCTGTGAGATAGAACAGTGGTACTTTTTCTTGGCTTGACCAGTGTACTTCTCTGTGAGATAGAACAGTAGTACCTTTCCTTGGCTTGACCAGTGTACTTGTCTGTGAGATAGAACATTAGTACCTTTCCTTGGCTTGACCAGTGTATTTCTCTGTGAAATAGAACATTAGTACCTTTTCTTGGCTTGATCAGTGCACTTTAGTGTGAAATAAACATTAGTACCTTTCCTTGGCTTGATCAGTGCACTTTAGTGTGAAATAAACATTAGTACCTTTCCTTGGCTTGACCAGTGCTCTTTAGTGTGAAATAGAACATTAGTATTTTTCCTTGGCTTGACCAGTGCACTTGGCTGTAAAAAAAGAACATAAGTACCTTTCCTTGGCTTGATCAGTGCACTTGGCTGTGAAATAGAACAATCTTTGCCTTCTTAAAAATCCTTGAATCTTAGATGAAGAATTTTTACTTGTTTGGCAATAGATTGAAGAATCACTGTTTACATTTGTTTAAGCTACTTATGTTTCATTATAAAACTAAAATGCGAACAATTAAAGAGAAGATACCTAATTGTACAAAACTAACGTAAAATTTTTATTCATTAACAATATGAAAAGCTTTTGTACAGTAAAACATTTGAATATATTTCTCTAGACAACACTTGTGAAAAAATCTATGAAATGATTTCATGTTTTTTTGAGTTTTTTTTTTAAATATATTATTTTAAATTAAAATATGGGCCTTTTTTAAAGTTTATAAAAATACTATGCTTTAAATAATAAATATAATAACAACAATAACAAGAAGGATCAAAATACAACAAAAAGTAAACACAGAGACTCATTATTCTTGAATAAACTCAAGTGTTAACAAAATGTCTGCCTACGACTGGGGTACTGCTGTTACTCGTAGTTCTACTACGTATTTTAGTGACCCCGAAAGGGACAAGCCGTTATTAGTTTTTTTTTTTTTTTTGTCAATCTGGTCGTCCGTTCGTCTGTCACACAGATTGCAAAAACTAGATGAGATATTGAATATATCAATGATATTTTAGATTTTGCAAAGTTTTGGTAAGTGCGTCTTGCATGTGGAACTATATGATTCTTACGCTGCTCTTAAAATTAAAAGAATTCCAATATAATTTTAAAAAAATATTTATTGACCTGTTTTTTTATTTTTAATGGAATCCTTAAATTTTTACATACTCTCATTCAGATTTAAGCTTAAACACTCATACACATTCATATATAAATAGACTTTTGTTAATCACAGCGTTAACATTTGTTTTGTTAAGTATTCCTCTGCTTCGGGTGCTCTTAAACTAGAAATAATTTAAGTAATTTGTTTGTAAAAAAGGGACGGTTCTTGAACTCTATCAGAATTGTACTAATGTGCTTTCATTTTAACGTCTTGATATAAATTCGTTATACACAACGAACTTGCACACAAACATACTTTTCTACATACACTTTTGAATACACTTTTGCATAGCAGTGATGTTTTTGTTCAAATAACATTTTTTTAAGCTTTCCTGTTCGTCAGATAAAATTACTTCTTTCTGGTTTAATATTGCTTTCTAGCTCAGCTGCACAGGATTTGTAAACCTCAAAATGTTCCAATAGGTAAGGCGATAACGTAAGCTTAACACTTATAATGTCCTTTTTCCAAAGTCAGTTAAAAACTTATAATGTCCGTTTTCCAAAGTCAGTTTAAAACTTATAATGTCCTATTTGCAAAGTCAGCTTAAAACTCATAATGTCCCTTTTACAAAGACATTTAAAACTTATAATGTCCCTTTTCCAAAGTCAGTTTAAAACTTTTAATGTCCCTTTACCAAAGTCAGCTTAAAACGTATAAGGCTACAATGACCCTGTCAACCTCAGAAGATGTCCTCTTGCTAGGTTACAATGACATTTTAAATCACTTAAAGAAGAACGCGGAAATCGCTTTGCGCCCAGACCTCCATGCTAATAGGTGTATCTCCAAAACGAGTTTCAGTATGAACTTTTTCTACTATACAAACACCATTTAAAGAAAATATATATGTATCTATATTTTTAAACCAGTCGAAATTAGAATGTATTATTATCTCATTCGTGTAGTATCGATTGCGTTCCCTAAAATTCCGTAGAAATGTGTAACCTCTCTTGATTAGTGCTCTTGAGATTAGGTAACTGTAGTTTGCTTTAGATTTTATAACGAAATAGGATGTTTTATCGTCTTAAAAAGTGTAAATAAATATTGCAAAAAATAATATTTATTGGGTGTGTATATGTATTAATTCTTCATCTTAGCCTTCTTTGCATACCTATTCCTAATAGGTCGCTTTTCAGTATGAAACACTCGACTAATTAAAATTTAAATACGCAATATAGTGCAACCTTTTACAATCAAACGCCTAGTACATTGATAGCAATCATAGAAAGAACCACATTTATATCTCCTCCTCTGCCCAAACCTGCCTCACGTGATCGTCGCCCACACTTGTCAAGCCTCTCCTTATTCTCTGCATCACACCTGCATCTCTTGACAATTTAAAGTTTATAGGGGATCACCTTGTCTGTCTGTCTGTCTGGTAAAAAGCTTGTACTAGTTATTTCTCCCAACACCTATCTCGGATCAAGATGAACTTTGAACAATTATACCTTGTACCTGGCAAAACAATCAATAAATGTAGAGAGACTTTAGGACAGTAGTTCTGTACATATAACTAGGGGTGCACCGGATATTACTTTTTGATATCCGACCGGAGCCGAATAGCACCAGATAGTAAAAAATTCCGGATATTAGGCAGAAGCCAGAGCCGGAGCTACTATCCGGTGCACCCCTACATATAACCCTCGACTTCTACACGGTGTTACAAACGAATGACCGCTGTGCAGGGGAGACAATAGTTGTGGTGTTTACAAAATTTATTTTACGCATAAACATAGCATAATGGAAACTATGGACTTTCCAGTTTGTCTTTATACCTCACATAGTTCGCTGTGTTGTTATGAAATACAGGTTGGAAACATCCCATTATATACCTCATGAAAACAATATGGTACCGATGATAGTACTCAATGTATCGGTACTTAACGGCAAGTCACGTTTTGCACTTGCAGGTTCTTTAACATGTCTTAAAGTGACTAACTTTCCTTGATTCAGTTTTGTAAAACATTTGTCGGCTTTCTCGTCTTTTACATGTCGACACGCGATTGACGTGTGACTAACAGAAAATGTCGAGTGTCAATGAAACAAGGTCTCTGTTATCCACAGTGAGCCCTATTCTTTGGACTGGCTGAATATGACCTACGTGCCGAAGTTTGGACTTCCCCTCCAAAGATTATCAGGATAGAAAACATTAGTTATTGTCGTTTTGCTCTCGAGAAATTTCACTGTAAATTTAAAATAGCATTTGTTTAAAGGGAGGCAATGAGACTTGTTAACATGTAATTATTTATTATAACAAATTTAGACTTATTATAGAGAAATTGTATTACAATATTTAATTTAAAACCACAAAATGTATTATACTGCAAAACAAAACGTTTGGTTCAAGTATGTTTATACATTAAATTATTAGTTCTTTTCTTTTCAAAATTTGATTGCGAAGCACTTTAAAATACGATAAAAATTTTTATAAATAATTATAAATTACAACACTACTTGATCTCTTTCCTTGAAATGTAAAGATAAAATTGTTTTAGGCACAATTTCGTCGATTATTCAATTATTTAATTTACTGTGGATAAGTTCTTGCTTGACAACACAGGCTCTCTTTATAATTTCGTGTTATATTGAAACTGCGCTATCTGTGGACAGGAGTGTCTCTCCAAAATAGGGCTTCACAGCCACATGAGGAAGTGTGCTCTGAGATGAACCATAGTCGTCCTACGACTGAAGGAGGCCAATGATGATATTGAAACTCAACAACTGTGTTTTTATAAAAACTACATTAGTGTTACTTAAAGAAAGAAAATAAGTTATATACTTAAGTACTGCAATATAATTGGGAATAGAATCTATTTGTGTGTTAGTATGTTATAGAGTAAGACTGTATTTAAATTTGTGCTTCGTTTCTCAAGCTTTATGTGTGTGTGTGGTGTGTGCAACAGTCAACGTTCTGATAAAAGGAGGGGACATAATTACATTTGTCATGGCACATTTCTACTTGTCAGTCAACCAGTTGTCCTGGAACTTTATGGAATTTACTAATATACAATTGTTCAACAGTGTCTATCCTTTATCAGCCTCCAGGCCAGAGAAATTCCTTATACTCGTATTACGGGATAAATGAACGCAAATCTTCTCGAGTCGATGAAATCCAGTGTTTGTGGTTTCAATATCCACCTTGAGAACACATTCCTTATTGCAGGCCAGATAACTTATCTGGATTAGACGCAGGGCCGGTCCTAAGTATGTGAAGTCACCGGGGAGTCCTTATGGAGGCTCCTACCATTTTTAAAAATACTTCTAAGACCAAGTCTGCTTTATTGATTCTTGTGAAATTTCGATGTGATTACAAGGTCAACGACTCTTTTTTCGAAAGTAAATACATAAACAAAAACATTCACATAAATAGAACAGACATAGAACAGACAAGAAAAATGGCTTGTCTACTAGTCCGAAGATTAATGAGGAATGCGACATTTCCCGTGGATACGTAGTCCCAGCTGTGACCTACAAATTTTGCCACCGTTAGAGCAGACATAAAAACTGTCTACTGGTTGTTGATTTACATTTCTCTTCGCAATCTATGTATGTCTTCGGCAGCGGATTTTCGTTTGGTCTCAAATGTGTATCCCTCGGCCTTTGTAAGTGATCTGTCTCGCCCCGAAGCCTCCTGCAACCAGGTTCTCTCTTCTATGTCATTTAAGTAATTAAAGTTTGCCTTTAAATAGTTCCCGTGGGGCATCTCTGTTACGCTGACCACTTTCAGCTCAACAAAAAAACTGCCTTGGGCACAGATAATAAAGCAGTGTATTTGATTTAGATAGAAAGTGTGGCTGTTTTAAAAAAAACAATATAAAAACGGCATTATAAAACAAATATAACGGCATTTTTTATTTAAGCCGCAAATAAAAAATTGTTAAACTACGTCTAGAGATTGGAGGATTGATGAGAATATTCTTCTAAAAGACAAGAAAATGAGTCGGTGAAAAAGCTAGCTACAATGTTGCTCACATTATAAGTAGAGAAATGAAGCCTTTTTCTGACGCTTACAAGAAGATTAGGTCTAAGTGACCCGCGACATTAATGTCGGAAATTAAAATGGCCAGTAGGTCGAATTAAGTTGGACATCACTGTGATAAGTCATGATTATCTTATCTCTGCATTCCCCGTGGAATATAGAGCCTCGAATGTAATAAGTAGAATTAAGTATTAATGCAATGAAGAAATAATACAGTGAGGACTTATTTAAAGTACAAACTGATCAACAATAACTAACAATGAACATTAAACCCCAATATCTTGCTCTGTCCTTCTTATAAACTTAAAAAAAAAGAAAACTTTCCAAAAACTGAAATATTTCTTGACCTAATTTCGTTGAATTTTCTTTTTAATATTTTTGTCTGCTGGTGGGCGAGTTCTCAACAAGTTGTTTATTTTCTGACCTACTTTGTTGACTGGACTGAAGCGTGATCGGCAGAATTGTCATTGTGTCTTCGTATGTTCCAAACTGAGAGAAATGGAGAAAGACAGTCAACAGATCTTATGTGGTGCCCCAAATCTCAAAGTAAGATCTCAATATATCAAGCCAGATAGCCCGTTGTTTATTATTATTTATTTTTTTTAATGTAATGTACCAGTTACATCCATATTACTTCTCTTGTGTCTTGATTTGATTATTTTAGAGTATGTTAGATGTATACTGTTATTATGTGTAATGACTGCCTTGGTAGCATTTGTGCTTTGAAAAAAAAAAAAAAAGTAAAAATGTTCCAATTGTTCCATTGACCATTGAGATCAACTGCAAATACCAAATCCTGAACCCATTCGTCAGTTTGGAAATACTCAACAGGTTTTAATAAATTATAACGAGCGACCCTTTTACAAAAGCTTTCATTATAAAAGAATACTTTAATTTTCTCCTGTGTGTGACCGAATTATGTGTGTATTGTCTCTAATTACATATACATATATAGCTTTTTTTGCCGGTACTCAATAATAAACTGCCTGACTTTGAACTACTAATAAATCAAGAATATATGTTAAAATACAAGAAAAGTTATATTTTTCCCCACAAAGAAAAAAGGTGCCGCTACGCCGCACCGGTGCACACCGTCACAAAAAAGCACTGCATATATATATGTAATATGTATATGTAAAACAGAGACAGGTACCAATAGTGAAGTAAATATTTTCCTCGCTCATATTTTTCTCTCCATTGAAGATGTTGAAAACCATAAAAAAAAACATTATGACTACATATTTTATCAATTTATATCGCTTGTAGGACCTAATAGAGTGAGAAATATTAAAGGATAAAATAGGGATTCTAAGATACGGTGTGTTATGCCATGTAAGTGTGTGTAGGCATGTGTTTTGCTTTAGTTTACTTTTCTAGTCTGACACTTAAACATAATGACGTCAGTAATCGGTTGTGCAAATATATATTTATAGAAAAAAGTTAAAATATTAAAAAGGATTTTTTTTACCCGATTAATCCTCACCGTAAACTAGAATGTCTGCACTTCTCAATTAGGTGAAGTCTGATGTTCAATGATACTTGTTACGCTAATTATTCCTATTTAAAGCAAGCGTAAGATTATTTCTTTTGCGTAACAGTAGAACTACAAGTATTTTGACTATTTACTTGTATTTATACATACTTTAAAGACTCATGTTGCAATTTTAGGTCATAGAATAAGAAAAAAAGAAAATAAAATGTACATTTTTTAAATATTCATATACAAATATACAAATTTTTATCTCCCAGTGAAATACCTTTCTTTGTATTTTTACCCGGTGATGATATATGAATTATTGGAGCATGACCTCCATTCATCTAAAATTTTATTTTTCTAAATTATCCATTCTATAATTTACAACAATATGGATCTTATTTTAGCTCATGAATTGAAACTGTATTTTTTTTTCGTGGAAGTTTAAATTATTGTACAAAATGTTCTAACACTTTTTAATGATGATTTTCTTATTCACGCTAATGTTGCTAGACACAATAGTATCAACTGCGTTGTGGTGTTGTTAGTTGTTTTTTTGTGATACTGTGCATTTTATCCGACAAGTTGTTCTGTCTTTGTTGCAATAACTTCATTTTCATTCCTGTTCCTAATGAATGGCTTAGCAATGTAACCTTGTACCCAGATTCAAACTTATAAGATTTTTTTCCACATTCCTGTGCCTTATTATAAACAAATCTAATATCAATAATGAATCAGTAGATTGACAAGAAAAAAAAACGCGTTCCAGCGCATGGCGATTTATTTACTTTTAAAATACTACATTTATTAGCACTAAATCAACATGAATTTTTATGTAATACTTAATATTTATATGGTCATAGCAGGGCCGGCCTTAAATAATTCGAGGCCTTAGTGAATTTGCTGGCCCCAAATAAAATATAAAAATAAAAGATTAACAGCGAAAAAAGTGTTAATGCAAGGTTTAATAAAAAAACAGTTAGTGAGAAGGGGCAAAGGCGAGTATCTGGCGCCTTTACCAGTAAGCTTCGGGCAGGAGGGGCTCGTTAACCATGGCTGGCTACCCACCTAGGAGAAGGAAAACTCTGAATTCAAACCTCAGTTGCCTTTCAGCTATACCCAATCATGGGAAAGGCTTTGGGAGTCTACCCTGAGGAAAAATCAGAAGCTGGCGACCCTAAGGCAATTTGCAGCACCCAGTGCTACACTCTGGCAGAACCTGCGACGCCGCTGACCCCAAACTGTATCGGCACTGCCGTTCCTTTTGGATACATCAGCTGCTTTGAGAGGGGGGAACTGATCTGTGGGCGACATCGTTACGACCACAGCTAATGCCCAGGCATTCATCTCACCGAGGTGATTCATAGTCGCTTCGCGATTGAAGGAGGCCGTAGAATAGAGTGTACCCCAACAATAACACTGAGGAAAAATTTTGCTATTTATTCTGTAAACAAAAAAAAATTACAGTCCTGTGCGCGGCTTTCACCAATAATAGACCTCAGGCGGATTCCTAGTTTGCCTATGCCTATGTCAGGCCCTGGTCATGAGCCTCGGTTTCGGTGATGGTTTTTAGGCAATTTTATATCATTTATAGATTGCCGCTGATATTATTCACCATTCTAAGTTATATTTAAAATGTTACGCTACTTTCCTGAACAAAACGTGCTATAAGCAGATGTATTTATTTATTTATTTATATTGAATCTTCTGTTGTTTAAATACACTGCATGACAGGCATACTGGTGTCAGATTTATCATGTGGCTGTTATTATTAAATATTTCAACTTTTCATAAACCTACGCATATTTGATATGGTATCTATTTGCTTTTCTCAATTTATATAGTGATATTAAAATAGATTGTAGAATATATTTTATACGAGCTTTTATTAATGTGATTAAGATTTATCTATCAAAACAAATTTATTGAAAATAAAATATGTGTCTGTCATTCAACGATGTTAAAATTATCATATTCTCCTCTAAAGTGCACACAATCCACTTTGACTAGATTCTTTACTCAACTCTAGCAAATATTAGTATTACAGACATATGAACATTTGTAGTGGTATATATTTAACTTTAAAAAAAAAAAATATAGTTAATGTGGGGGGGGGGAATTGCAGTGGCTAAATGGTTTGGCTTCTGTACCTAAGTACCTGGGTTCGAATCTTTGCAGACATGGGATTTTTAATTTCGGGATTTTTAGGGCGCCTCTGAGTCCACCCATCTCTAATGGGTACCTGACTTGAGTTGGGGAAAGTAAAGACGATTGGTCGTTGTGCTGGCCACATGACACCATGCTCGTTAACTGTTGGCCATAAAAACAGATGACCTTAACGTCATCTGCCCCATAGATTGCAAGGTCTGAAAGGGGACACCTAATGTTTGACTTTTATAGTTAATGAAACTGTAAATATTTTTTAACCTTTTACCTTTCAAGCAAGTTAAGTTATAATGTTTATCTCTATTAGTAATACCTGTTTGCTTGGTGCCACTTTATGAAGAGAAAATGCTACATAACGATTGTACATGTTGTAATGCTGGCAGGAGTTTATGTCATTCTTTTTCTATAAATGTAAATGCTATCTAACAACTTTACCGAAACAATATTAAAAATACATTTCGAAAATAAATCATGTCCACTAAATAAAAAATAAAATATAACTGAACTACATTACTACCCAATAAGTGTAGTTGGCCAACACACACACTCGATTTTAAAAAAGGCATTATCGTTTTTTATTTGTAATTTATTTTTTAAGACAATAATATTAACTTATGCATACCATTAAAGTCTTTAATGTAAGTTATGATGTTTCATTTATGTGATACTTAAAATGTCACATTTGTTTTAAGATTGTTTGCTAGGAGTATTTATATTAAATAGCTAATTGCTTTTTATTAATGTTTATATTTCTCTTTCTATTATTATCTAGTGTCGAAAGTCTCAAATGTTATCTCAAATATCTTAGAAAAATGAAAACAAAACTAACTTAAAGCAATTTCTTCTTCTTTTTCCTGAAACTGTTTCCTAAAGGAAGATTTTTGCGAGCCCCGAAAAGCTATTAATATGACCATATATTTTAAAGCTTGAGGTTGTTTTTTTTTACGATAGTTAGCAGGTAATCATGAGTTCCAATTGCTGCATTAACCCTGTGATACATAGGATTCTTCTGTAGCAACTCAATACCATTGCGAGGATCTATGATGACGCTCTTTGATTTTTAAGCATGTACTCATATATGTTTTTATGTATACGTGACCTGTCACCGTGGTTCTATGTCCATATTATCCTTTGTTGTGCACTTTATTCCATAGATAGTGTTTATTTAGACACATTTCTTCTTTAAAGTAATAAAGACATGTTTATTTATTATTTAATAGCATTATTTTTTTTTTATAATTGGGAATGACATAGGTTTGTGATGAATGTGTCTATCTATCTATTTATCTATCTATCTATCTATCTATCTATCTATCTATCTATCTATCTATCTGTCTGTCTGTCTGTCTGTCTATTATCTATCTATATATCAATATATCAAACACAGTATTTAGTCTTTCAACAAGAAAGCGATCTTTATGTTTGCATTCCCGCCAGGACAAACGTGTCAGCTAATCTGGCTGTGTAGCGAGAGTAAAATAGACCAGCGCAGAATCATTACAAAACTTTCCACTGTCGGATACAACCAAAGAGACTCTTCTCAGAAATATAAACCTCCAAAAAGGCTAAACACGGCCAGACTAGGCAGCCTGAAAATTTGCTTAGGGATGAGATAGAGTCCACTTGTTTAGCTGAATCTGATGTAAACAAAAGCTGGAAATATTTCAAAGAGTCAACCATAGCACAGCAATAAGAATACTCGGTATCATGGAGAGAAAGCATCAGGACTGGTTAGATGTAAACAGTACTAAGATCAGAGAACTATTAGAAGAACAACACAAGCTCCACAAAATGTATTTGGACAACCCAAATTCCCAGTCCATCAATAATGCATTTACATACATTCGATAAAATGTAATAAACCAGTTACGCCAAATACAAGTTCAGCAAGAAAGTGTAAAAACTACAGAAAGTCAATGACAAGCACGACATGAAGACCTTTTTCCATGCCACAGTAGAGGTCTTTGGGTCCATAATGTTGGGCTAATCCCCACTAAAAAAATGCTGATGGGGTCCTAGTTAATTTGGTGGCCCAAATAAAATAGAAAAAAAAATAAACAGAAAAAAATCAAATTTCGCAATTCATTATAAAACAAGGGTCTTTTAACATAAGTAGTCTAACAAGTAGATTTAGACATTTCTCAACAAACAATGAGTCAAAGTAGAGAATTATAGAGCTAGACATAGAGCCCTAGAGCTCTGCTATATTTGAGATGCATGACGCGTAGGACGTAATCATCTTCTTTTTTGAAGTAACGTCTGTATTATATAAGATAAGATAAGATTTGTTCCAAGTTTTGCAATGTTTTAGTTCTATGCGATGCCGCCACAGATTGGAGTCCCTACATGGCTGAATAGTTTGCCTATGCCTAAAGCTGGCCGTGCTGATGGGACTAAAGTATTGATAGATAATGAAGAAAACCTAAATCGCTGGGCCGAGTATTTCCCATATGTTCTCAAAATACCCTCCGTTATCAATTATGTGTACATAAACAGGCTACATCAAGTACTAATAAATTAGAAAATGAATGACCCCCTACTATAAAGCAAACTGACCTTGCTATTGATTAGCTCACAAGTGGAAATAATTTGATTTGTGGTGTAACATTAACAGTGGATTAACTGAGGGTCATACTGAACAACAATTTAATCGTTAGGTTGATGCACTTTTTATAGAGTATCAACTGCATATTACATCATATTAAATAAGTCAAGAGATTGAAATATAAGAATGATGGCAATGTCTTTAATTTTAAAGATTAAAGGATGAGTGCAGCCTTTTACATGACTAGGCAAACCCAGTTGCGACCTGCATATTTTCCCGTAAATCATGCAGGTAAAGCCGTTGTACGCTGGTGGTCTGTTTTTTTTTTTTTCTTTCTTTCTTCTGCGTCTGTCTTCAATGATGGCTTTTCTTTGAGTCTTACAGGTTTGTCTCGTAGTCTTAGTGTAAGCTGTCCGAGTTAGCACACACTAAAATGTTCTTGTTCCAAAACTGATTTTGATGAAGATAAAAAGAGAAGGCTAAAAAAACTTCAATGGGAGGATGATGGAAATGCAAATAGAAACAAACCACTAAAAATATATAAGAATATAAATATATTATCTAACAGTAATTAGTAATTACAAAGAAAGTTTGTAACTCACTCATTTGGTGAAAACAGAAGTGAAAATGCAATCCTTGTTTAATATAAATTCACCAAAAAATGTTCGGAGTTTTCGACCTACAATTTGAGCCGCTTTGGTTATTGTCGATTTGCATGAATTCACAAGACATGGACATATAGCTAGACCAATAGACTGCCTTCACACAAAGTGAGCTATTTACTTCGACGTCTCCCCTTCCACAGTGTGTGTATGTGAAGTTAATAGTGAATAAGTCATCTACGTAAGGTCATATAGTAATTTAAAGTGTTTCTGTTTTCTACGTACGTGAGTTTGTGCATGTGTGACCTGCTAACAAATGAAAAAAAAAAGTCAAACTCTATGGCCACATCACACGTTAATGGCTCTCAAAGACCTTCTTTCATGGGACATTACAGAAAAGAAAAATTGTGATGTTAAGACAACATCGAAGAATTGGCAGTTGGCTAAAAAAAAAGAGATAACTTTTATGTCCTATAATGCCGAACAAGATCCAGGTCTTTATTTCTAGCTTCTAAAATGTATTTATTTTTATAATGTTTCTAGATTACTTTTGCAATGCTACCAATGCTGTTAGGGTATGAGCAAGAAGCAAGTCAACACTCTAACTGGCAAAAAAGAAGAAACTCCACATTACTGTGTAGAAACGAAAGTTGAGCTGGTTTGGTCATACTTTGAGACGCGACTCCCTCTCAAAAGTCATTATTCAGAGTAAAGTAGAGGGAGCTCGAAGAAAGCGGCGTCCAAAGAAAAGCTGGCTGGACAATTGTACATGAATGGACCAGCTTTTCTCTTGATATCCTGCTAAAAACAGCTGCTGGCCAGAAAAAAAGGGAGAGATTTTGGTACGTGAACTGTTACAGGCCCCCTTACGTAGAAAGTCAAGGGGCAGATAATGATAATGATGAACAAGAAATGTATATCCAAGAAGATATTTTTTTTGGTAATTTTTATTTCGGCTTTTGGGAATACAGCATTAGAATGTTTTAAAACTGATTCTGTATACTATTCGTGTCTGTCTGTCGTTCCCAAACTATTGAGGAATGTGTTAAATGCCACTGCACGCAAAAGAGTACTGAGTACAATGGTACCAATCCACTAGGGCTTCATTGTCAACTGTCAGCATAGGTCTAAAAAGGGTTGGATAGCATTTTGTCGCATACCGCATGTGACATGCTAGAAGTAGACTAGATATCAATGAAGCATATCATAGTAGTTTCATAATCAATTTCAATATGAAATGTACTACTTGAGAAAAGCGACTTGTTTAACATATGCCTTTATTTTTATATTGATTCTTCAAATTTCTGATTTGTAAACATGATATGATACATGGTTTTATAAACTATTTATAAAGTTGCATCATTTAATGAACATTCCTTTGGAATGATACCTTTAAAATAAATGCTTTGTTGAACCTGCTAACGTCAAAGGAGAAGTGCAATAAATAAACTTGCAGATACAATGAAATCGTATGAACGAAATATTTAAACTCAGTTCTGATTATAATCTAGAGACAAAAGTGTCGTTGACAGGCTTTGGTAAAGGTTCAGGATAAACTATGTGGATGCCTCTGGAGATAACCCTACACGAGATATACAGAGAACATGTCTAGAAATATAAAATATAGCTTTTATATAGCGCCAATTTCATGCTTATAGTATACTTAGAGCGCTATGGTCCAATCTTATTTGTGGACCAATAAAGAAAAGGGGTATCGGGGAGAAAGTTTTTCGTGTTGTCTTTAGGCGCTCAGAAAACACAACTCCGCTCGAGGCGGGTGTCGAACCTAGAGGCACCTTTCATAGGTAGACAAGCCAAGCGTACTTGATAAGCGTACTTAGCCTCCAGACCACTCATCTCACATATGTCTAGATGGACAAAAACACACGGAAATATATTGTTTATAGTATAAGAAATGACTTACGTTTGTTATAGACACTTACTTAATATTAGTATTACTTTTACATGATATAACTTGTCCATAGTGAGAGTCAGCGCATAAATCATTGCTTTGCAAAGAAATGCTGGGGAAATTAAAGTCATTAAAAGGTTATTTCTTATCGAAGTACTAATTATCTGAATATATGATATACCAATACAAACATTTTAAAAAATAATAAATTAAAATGGTTTTGTTTATTTTATAAGCTTCAAACGTTTCGTCATAGTGAAGATAATTTCATCCTAGTACAGACTTCTGGAATGCAGCTTGCAGGAACAAACTCTTGATCATCACGACGAGAGTACTGATAGCCTAGTTACCACACGAGTTACGATCCTTAAAATCCTTTAAATTAAATTTCAATTAAAGACCACAATAAGAAAAGAGGTTCTTTGAATACGATCTTTTGTCAACGTTAAATAGGACAAAAAAAATGTCGACATTAAAAATAGATAAATAAAAAAAAACAATTATAATAAATAGGAAAATTGTGAAAGTATCTACAATCGAAACTATAAAACTTAATACAATTCTTCTGTTATAAAAAAATGGCGAATGTCGCAGTTATCTATGTAACTGTATAGTAGAATTATTTCTTTAATTAATTGTGCGGCGTTGATCACTATATTGATGACGTCATTACACTATTAATATTTTACTTGTAGACTAGGGGAATGAACTTTTGTTGCTTGTCACAACTTCTAGTGACGTAAAGTTAGTGTGTGTGTGTGATTTGCGTCATTTATCGTCAAGTACAGTCTCTCCATCTTGTGCTGTACAGAGGCAAGACATGTTTTGAGAGCTCTTGAATTTCTCCTTGGTTATTGTTACTGGATAGCCTTAACATTTGCCTTGGACATTTTCTTGTAGGATTATCTTGACCCCTGTTTAGGGTGAGTTTTATTTTTCATTGTATAGTTTTTCTATTTGAATTCGTTCGTATTTGTAAGTCTATAATTAGACTAGATCTAGATGATTAGAAGAATCCTTTCTTTTATCTTCTATAGGGTTTTAGCAACAAGTCTAAGTTTTGGTCGTAGTCTCAGTTCAAGACTCTATTTTCAAGTCTTAGTGTCAAGTCTATGTGTTAGACTCAATGTCAAGTCTTGGTGTCAAGACTTGTTTATCCAGTCTCAATTTTCTATATTGAGAGTACAACTTTAGGTCTACAGTCTACAAGACTGAGGTCTTCATCTCACTAATCACAGTTGGTCACCTGATGTCAAGTGGATTTTTCATGAGTCCGAGGTTCAAGATTCCAGACTGCGGGTTGGCTTGGTCAGACCCGATGTTACAGTAGGAACTATAATTTTTTAGAATTGTCGTCAGTGAACAGTATTGGATCTAGAGGCTATATCTATGTGGATTGCCAGTTGGTGTGTTGGAGATCTATTTGAACAACTTGTAATGGATATATTAAGGTAATGATATTGTTCATATAAAGATCATTTATGTAGCAAAGAGAATAACTGGATACTATTATTATCATTCATCATACATCAGATCATTTGTAAATATATCACTAGAATAAATGTTTATTGTTATTTAACATCATACACTTAGTTTATTAATTTATATACATCTGCATGTGTATGGTGTGCTTGTCAGGCTGAACTTGGTCAGAATATAACTGGTTCAGAAAATTATAACAATAACACAAAAGAAATAATATTAATTTTAAATGAATATCCACATTTGAAATATATATAATAATATTTTTGCTAAGTACAAGAACACAAGAACCTGACAGTGAACTCGATGCCAATCTTTCCTAAATTTTGTATCTCAATGTGCACTTTATTTACTAATTAGAACAACGCTGGGAAATTTTTTTTGTTATCTTCAAATGTTTAGTGTGAGCAGAAAATAAAAAGGCAGATAAAAAGAAATGCAAACATAATTTTACCTGAGTCGTATTTAGTAGCTGTGAATGTCAAGAGAGATGTGTTGGAGAGTAATACGTTACTGCTGACGTTGAACCAACTGTAGGTGGCGTTGTTTGATCCCAAGCCTTTTATCTTACATGAGCATTTCACTATGGCGTCTTGTTCCACGTAGTTAAGGCAATTTTGAAATTGGATTGACGGTCTTTCTAATTTGTTGAAATTAAAATTCATTTACAATATTTTAATATTAGTATCTTGCAGCAAAGTAAGGTCACCTTCCATTCTCACACCTTTCGATCTATAGGACATAACTGTTCTTGTTACATCAGTGGCCCACGGTTAACGAGGGTGGCATTATGTCAGTTCAACGACCAACCACCTTCTCTTTTCCAAAACTAATTTCAGGTACCCTTTAGAGCTCAAAGAGCCCAAAGATCCCTACAGTATACACCAGGATTTAAACCGTGACCTTATACATGATCATTGATTGGTTAAAACCATTTATATTCTGAGGCTACAATGCAATAGAACATCATTACATCATTAAGAAGTGAAAATGAAGCTTCATTGGCTTGGTATTAAAAGATATTACATTGTATACAACGTTTTCATTTAACAACAGTTTATTGTATATATTATTTACAGTTAATCAAAATTAAATTTCAATTTCAAAACGAAAAATCATTTTCAACAGATGTATCAATACAGAAAAATGTTTATCTTCAATCTATTACATATTGTAAAATAGCAATGACTCATTCACTGATCAAAAAATTTCTTAAACTGTCGTACGAAGTCACATAGTATTTAATATGCATGTTCCTTCGACGTCCTAGACACTTGGTCATAACCGTTTTTGACTGATTCGAAACCTTAGGACTGCTAAGTGTTATTTACACAGTATTTAGGATGTGACATGATGTAATATTTTATTTCCTATACTTACCGATTGTGATGTTTAAAGTTGTATTTATTCCATGAGCTATATCAATCCGTGCTTCATTGCTAATGTTTGGAAACATTGACACGTGTACTGTATAATAGCCAACTGTTTCCATTGAAATATTATAACAAAACTGACAAGTAGCATTGTAGTAAAATACGTCATGTAATGAATCAGCAGGCCAGTATATGGAGTTGGACGCTTGCATAAATGTACTCAACACCTAATTGAGTAAAAATATTTCATTAGCTATGTTTAAGCGAAAAAAAATTAAAACAAATCTTATATTAATTTTAGTACATTTAACTTATATTTATATTGAAGTAGACAGCGAAAAAGAACATAATCGACCTCTGATGGATCATTGTAACAGTCCACTAGATGTGGCAAAATAAAAAGGTATATGTGTGCTCTCTTTAATCTTTGTACTCGAAGACAAGTCCTAGTATATAAAGCTAATATACTATTATTATTTCTGAATCAAGTCTTCTCTGTTTTCTAAAAAGCTTTTTTGAAAAAAAAAACTAGAATAATTTAACAAAATACTTTTTTTTAAAAAAGCTTGTATTAAGTGTAATTGTAATCAACTAGTTTGCATCAGCCATGTAATTAAACTTGTGATAACCCGAGTTCAAACTTCTGAGTTAAAACCATCTCCTGCTTTTCACTGTTTTTTCTCGCCTGTAGAAGTTAGACAGTTTAATTCTCTTATTATTCAAATAGTTTCGAGTGTATCTCAGAATCTTCTGTAAATAATTCTCTTCTTCCCTCAAGAGTTTGAACGAGAAGTAAAGGAAAGATCACTCTTTTATTTCTGGGGATAGTCCACGAGAAAACAAGAGTAGTATTCACATCACGGATGACTGGCTGTGCGCTTAACTGTCGTTTAAATGTATCAAACTCTGCCCGCTCCTATCCCCCTTAGTCCTTCGGGAGGTTTGGACTAATCTACTATGTACACACACACACATATATATATATATATATATATATATATATATATATATATATATATATATATATATATATATATATATATATATATATATATATATATATATATATATATATATATATATATATATATATATATATATATATATATATATATATATATATATATATATATATATGTATATATATATATATATATATATAGAGAGAGAGAGAGAGAGAATTTCTTAACGAGCCTTGCGTGTAGCAAAGTCAAACAGTATATCATGATAATTCTGTTCCGTTTCCTAAATAGATCAAGCTTGAATAGCAAGAATTACCAAATGTTTCAATTATCTTTGAGAATTATTTACCTCAAGTAATTCTTCATTAGTTTTAGGCGCGAGAAGCTTCTTTCACCAGATTACACAGTTAAGGCTAATACATAATGCCGTTTTTATTTCTTGCCCGTAGGATTGACGTTTTCCAAATTGAATAACATCCCAAAATGACAATTTTTGTCTATTTTATTCCATATATTTTTATTATTGTTTCTTATATTTTGCGATTTCGGGAGATTTTCAGGAGCTCCTGGTAATTCGACAGTAGGGCAAGGGAAATCTGTTTTATGTTATCATAATAATATTTTAATTAATAATTTTTACACCTTGAATTAGAGCGGGTCCTATTAAAGTGCGGGTCCTATGAAAGTGCTGGGTCCACTGCGGTTGCATAAATTGCAGGCGCCTAAGGCCGGCCCTCAAAATAGCGGCGATGCCGGTCGACTAGTAGAGAATATTTTTCTTGTTCCATAGCACTAGCGTTTTTTTGAGTGGGGGACAGTCATTATATTTTGTATTACCTCCAACTGTCATACTTTGTGGATCTTCTTTTTTTTATCTTTTGTTATCCTATGAGTATAAGGCCTTAGTTATGTGGTCGAGAGGCTAAGTGCGCTTGAACTTGGACTGGCTTGGCTACCTATGAAGGGGGCTAGATGTTTATCACCCGACTCAAGCAGAGTTGTGTTTGCTGAGCGCCAAAAGGCAGCACGGAAGAACTTCTCTCAGAACCCCCCTTTCTTTGCTGGTCGCAAATTAAATTGGACCATTACGCTCTAAGCATGCTAAAAGCATGAAAGTAGCGCTATATTAAAGCCATAATTTATTTATGTATTTACGATATATTATTTTTGTTTCTAAATTTAAACTTTTACGATATATATATATATTTTAACAATAAACTTGTACATTATTACTTGGTTACTACGATGGTTGGATCGATGGGAGTTCTAAAAATAAATAAAAAACAGTCTTTATCGAATTACAAACCCAAGACCCCACGGTTTGGAAGTCGAGCGCTTTATTACTCAGCCACGACTTCACCAACATGTCTAAGTGGTTACAAATAACGTAACAATAATTTTATTATGTTTCAATTTCAAATTAATTTTTTACTTATCTACTCGGGTATTACATCTAAAATATTTAATTCACTCTTTCTTTTGCTAATTGACGATGCCAATGTTGATTCGACTCTCATTAAACTAAGTGTGTTCTTGGATTATAAACTTTAAAATTTGCGTTGTGTATAAGTAGCATGCATTTTCTTATAACTCAATGTCAAATATAACATTTTCTGGTAACAAACAAAAAAGTTATTGAAGTTGAATCATAGCAGGAGAGTGAAATACAAATGAGCAAAAAGAATAATACTAGCGGAACGAGAAAATAGTTACAGAGAGAAAGAGTTAACGAAGGTAAGAGTTACAACATCGGACACACTTTCCTTACCTGATGAGAATTGCGGTTTATTGTAAAAGAACAAACTGCCTCGGGGAAAATTTTCGTTGTGGTACACAATATATTGACATTATCTTCAGATCTTGATACACAAGTCAAATTTTTAGGTTTACCTGTTTGTATTTTGAATTGAAAAAAAAGTTAACATTAAATCACCTATATTTGTAGACACGTTTTATTGTCTTACAAACCAGTATCACTCACCAGCATTACATGATAGACAGTCAGACAAGAGTAAGTAAATAGAATATTCCTAAAAAAAAAAAAAACTTAAACAAAGATAGGTTGACAGTTGATCAATTTTATTATTTGTTCTTTAAACAACTAGAGCGCACAACTTATACACAATGTTGTGTTATGCATTTGCACAAAAATATCTCCGCTTTTTATTTATAAATTTTACGTACTAAATTTTTATACGAGATTTTTTTTTATTGTAATTGTAATTTATTGTATGTAAGATGTAAGTATTGTTTTCATTCTCTATAATTCTTCATGGATAGTCGTAACTATTTTGCCTTTAACTTTTTTAAGGACTGTTTGACCTTTATTAGACTGGGTTGAAGCTTTCTTGATATCAGAGTTACACTTGATCGTTCGTTTTATAAGATAAGATAAGAAAAGATGTCAAATAAGTTAACCACACTTTGTATCTCCAGAAAAACGTTAAACCGTAGTTTCAGCCATATAGTAGCTGCATGGATATTCTTCATCTTCTTCTTTAGAAAGCGTTATGGCTGCAGAGCTGTGAGCTCTTTTGCAGACTGTGCCAAGGAATAAAAATGTGTGCTGTTTTAGCTGCATGAATATAAAATTCCCTGCTGCAGGGGTGAACTACTAAATAGAAAATATAATAAACATAATTATAAGTAACCCTACCTATATGTACGTGTATTTATTTTCTATGCATCGATATGGACTTGGCATTAATTTAAAGAATTGTTTTCATCAAAGCTATTAAAAAGCACCCTAACGTTAGGCAGCCGACCGATAATTTTTACCAAATAACCTTTAAAAATCAAATCATTCAGACATTAAGTGTCCCAAAAATCACGAGACATTTAAAAAATATTCATTTGGCTTTGAAAATGAAAAACATTTGCAGTTGGACTTTCGATACAAAAGAAATGACTAAGAGAATATTGCTATTCTTGACTTAAAAAGAAATATAACAAAAATGGAGGAACATCTTGAACAGGCTGCTTGATGTCACATTGTTTCTAGAAAAGCAGCTTCATTTCATTACCATATAGACAATGAGTATTTATTGAATAAAAGGAATTGTTTTGTTAATGTGATCAAGTAATGAAAGAATACGTATAAGAATGAAAACCAGCGATGCTAAGAAGACTTAGAATGAGTTTAAAAATATAATAGCTTAGCAAACTTCGTTAGCTTCTATACTTATCAGTTCACGACACTTTGATATCTGGTCTGACACTACACCTGAATTACCACACACTGAATTCGGACTATTAATTCTGATATCTTAAAATGCCCTGAAAAGGAAGAGCTTAAATTTATGATGTATCCAGCTCAGGGGAATGTCAATAAAGTTATAGTTTCTTATACTCCATACCTAAAAGTTTTTTTAATGGACTTGAAGACCATTAATTCAGTTTTATGTTGTCAACATTCTTTTTTACAAAAAACGTTTATCACAAAAATCTTAATCTGAACGTAAATAGCATTTATGTGTCAGACGCGAATAGCTCAATTTTTTGTCATTTCTCTATAAATAAAGTTACTAAAGTTAATATAAAACCACAAACCTATGTATTTAAAAAAATAAAAGTATTTGCGCACTATTTACGGTATATTTCAGGTAGGTTCTTTCAAGTATAGCACACCAAGTATCAGCATTGAGAATAATGCAGGTTCTTTTCTTTGTGCAACGCTATTCGCTATTACCATAATTACCGTATAGATCTTAATTAATCTATGTATTAGCATATTTAGATCTAGATATAAAGCTAATGCAATAGATATAGCCTGCACGAATGCGTTGGTAATATTATAGATGTAGAGCTACATATTATAGAAGTCATTTTTAATTGGCTTGTCTTGGCTACCTAGAAGGGGGCTCGAGGTTCGACACCCGACTCGGGCAGAGTTGCGTTTACTGAGCGCCTAAAGGTAGCACGGAAAACCAACTCCTAGATACCCCCTCCACCCCACCCCCCCCCGCACTGGTCCACAAATGAGATTGGACCAAAGCGCTCTGAGCATGCTATAATCATGAAAGTAGCGCTATATAAACGCTATAATAGTACAATAATAATTTTTGGAATTTTATAATAGCTATTAAAGTGTAGGCCAAGCTAGAATTGCTTCTTTTCCTTTTTTTTTTCTTTTTAAACACGACAGCAAAAATGTTACAGAGGGTTCTTCTAAAAATTAAAAAAAGGAAGAAAATGTTAGAATTATCTTAAAATTCCATACTTGATATTGAAGAAAAGTAAGAGATGTCAATACTTGAGTGCTTTTATCAGTATATATGCTGAGCTTCAACTAAAATTGGAAGATATCACTGATTTAAAAAAATATATTTAAACCGTATGTACTATTTTTTTAAATTTCAGCATACAAAATAGATGTGTTTATGTTCATTTTAAAACAAGTAGCTTTATATGCTGATTTTTTATTTGAATATAAAAATATAAGCATCAAAATTCAATCTTCAATAAGCAAAACACTGGACAGTATTACCATTATAACCTTTCGTTTCTTACCATGCTTGCGAAGTCATGTTAAAGATGCCTTTAAAATTGAAGTACTAACAAACACGACTTTCATATTTAGCAATATGGTCTATTGAATATATAATATTAGAAGGTATTAATAGGCTATGATAAAGTTATTGATAAGTTTGCAATTTTGAGATCCAGAAATGTTAAACTTATAAACCTTTTTTTTTTAGTTTTATACTTTTCAATGTATTTTTTCAAAAGTTTGTACTCATTCAGACGTCTTTACAACCATGACAATATAACATACACTATTTTCCGACAAAAACGTCTATAAGGATCTAATATAGACGTAAGTCAATGTTAGACTGTCTATTTTTCATAATTTTATAAATTTATACATGTATAAACTATTGATAAATTGTCAACAACTACTGATGAATTTTCCAAAATAAAAAAACACTTTCAAAATAATAGCGACCATTATTTAACCTTTATTTAAACAATCAATGACTCTTGGGAATTAGCTAACGAGAATTTTTTTTATTTAGAATTAAGAGACGGGGGATGGGGGGGGGGGCACAATGAGCTGACCCTATTGACACCACTGCTTCCATGTCCATATGAGAGTACTAGGCTAAACACTAAAATAAGTCATAAGATAACTTTTTTTTTTCAAACTTACTATATACTCGAAAACAACACTGTAGATCATGTATAAAGTCGCCAAAATACCAATAGCGGACTGACCAGCATACATTGTTATCTTTGTTTGTAGATCTCATAACATTTTGTGCTGCTAGTAGTACATTGTCATGAACATAATGTATGTTGCATGTTATGCTACTTCCTATATAACATTTCGCGTTATTTATATTACAATCACATACAAGAAAATTATTATCATAAACAGTAATATAACTTATGTTTATTTTTCTATAAGCATGTTCTGAAATGTGTAATACAGCTGTTGATCCTTCTTCGACATATTGTGGACATAATTGCGCATCTGTGAAATAAAGAAAAATGTTAAATACCATTTTTTTTAAACTTAATTAAAATCAATTTATTACAAGTTTAGTTTAAAGTTTATTATCTAACCTAATTTCAGAGGAAAAATATGTATTATACAGATGATTTTAATACACTATTTGAAATGATTATATCAATTCAATATGTCCGTTTATCGTCAAGGTTTGCACTAGTTATTTACACTCAATTTGAGATCAAGTCGAAATTTTGCACAATTATTTCTTCAATCGGGCAAAATAAAAATCAATATAAAAAAAACCAAGGTTGCAAATACACAAACACAAAAAACTAGCTCTCGGAGTTGTCAGCTCTGGCAGGTAAAAATGCAGGTTTAGTTTATTCAAAAAAAAATGTCAGAAACTATGAACAACAAACTAACTACTATCTCCTGCATCCAGTATTTATGTTTTCTGTGAGGTTGCTGGAAATGATTATTTGTTAAAGTCAGCTTGTGGGCTGTGCACATTGCTAATAACAATGCCCCAATTGCTATTGCAGTGACATATTCCGTGTTTGCCCAGAACATTACTCCAGGTTTTCCAGTCAGAGCCTCTCCTGTCATTGAAGTCGCCCAGTATTATGAGTTTATCTGTCTTTGGCGTATCGTTTATTGCAGAGTTCAGATCCGAGTAGGAATTTTCGTTGATGTTGTCTTGGTTGGACATAGTTGGGACATAGGCACTTATTAGAGTTGCAAGTCACCTTGAGGTCAGGGTAGGTGTAAGGTCATTAGACGGTCATGTATGCCTTTTGGTAATCCTGCTAACTTGCGGACTAATTTGGATTTCACCGCAAAGGCAACACCAGCTTTTCCTCGCTATTTTTGCCACTTCAGATCAAATTGTAGCCTGCGCCAACTTCTTTTAACTGTCCACGCAAGTCGCGTTTTACTCAGGGCAGCCATATTTACATTGTATCTGGCTAGTTCTCCAACCACGAGAGCCGTACTTTATTGACGGTTGGATTCAGCAGGGTCAAAGAGAGTCAAACATTCCATGCGCAAAGTGTGAGTTCATGTGTTTGGATTAGTGTCTTCTTGAGTTGTCTGTTTGATTTTTTTCTCTCCGAAAGACGCGGGAGACTATCCAGGGTCATGGAGGGCAGGCAATGTATCTTTTCTAGCCCCTTCCTCGTGCTTAAGAGGTAAGCAGTGTATTCATTAAAAGGGCTTCTTAGACGCTCAGACGGTTGCGGAGTTCAAGTGCTGTCTGGATCACTGGCAAGCGACCACATGGTATGGGCCGGTTTGTAGCTATGGCTGCCAGTGTATCCACACCTGCCACTTAACCACTTGCTTATCGCCGCAGAGCTTTTTGATTGATGCACATGGGAGACGAGAATATAGCTTGCACGATGAAAATGTATTAATGTGGGGGAGATTTTCAGCCTGACTTTATCGTTCTTTGCCAGCTATATCCATTGGCAGAGCTGAGTCTAGACAACTTGAGTAGGTTTGGGGTACAGTGGATGACCCAAGTTCTCTACATGCCCCACTGTGTTCAAAAACGTTCCACGACATTTCCTAGGTGTTGAGTGATGACGCTGGTAGTCCCATTCGACTTGAGCCCCATGCAGCCAAACTGTTCCAACAGATTAAAGGGTTAGGGTAATGTAAAAGTGAAGTACATGCACAGCTCGCCTACTGATGTAATAAAATGTTATAAAATTGTGTTAACAGCAAACCTCTCATTTAAAGTCTCAATAAATGAAAAAAAAAAGAAAATTTTGCCCATTAGTTACAAGTTTTACATTTGCTGTGCCGTACTGAAGTTCATGTGTATATGAAACACTTCTTATTAATTATTCTTTTACATTATATTTTGTTTATATTCATACTGAATATATGAATTCTCTTGTAAAAAATGTATTTTTTTTTGTAAATATAGGTAGAGCATGACAGTTGTAACTTAATTAAGTAGATATATAGATGTAGATATAAATAGATAGATAAATAGATAGATAGATACATAGATAGATAGATGCAGATATAAATAGATAGATAGGTAGATAGATAAATAGATAGATAGATAGATGCAGATTTAAATAGATATATAGATATATAGATAGATATATAGATAGATAGATAGATAGATAGATAGATAGATAGATGTAGATATAAATAGATAGATAGGTACATAGATAGATAAATAGATAGATAGATAGATATATAAGTAAACAGACAGATAGTTAGATAGATAGATAATTGATAGATAGATATACAATTGATAGATAGATAGATATATAGATATATAGATAGATAGATAGATTGATAGATAGATAGAAAGATAGATAGATAGATAGATAGATAGATAGATAGATAGATAGATGTAGATATAAATAGATAGATAGGTACATAGATAGATAAATAGATAGATAGATAGATATATAAGTAAACAGACAGATAGTTAGATAGATAGATAATTGATAGATAGATATACAATTGATAGATAGATAGATAGATAATTGATAGATAGATAGATATATAGATATATAGATAGATAGATAGATTGATAGATAGATAGAAATATAGATAGATAGATAGATAGATAGATAGATAGATAGATAGATAGATAGATAGATTGATTGATTGATTGATTGATTGATAGATGAGAGATATATCAGACTTTTTATTATTACTTTTTTTTACTTTGCCTAACTTGTTGAACTAATATAGATAAGTGTAAAACATTCTAGGTTCATAGTGTCTTAGAATAAATTGTCTTAAGGCCTCGTGTTCGTGATTAAGTCGTCATTGATTTAATTTGTTGTTTTTGTGTGTAAAAGAGATCAATATAACGTAAATAAAAGATGCTGATACTTGTTTATAATAACAATAATAACCAGTATAGTGAAAAATAAATCGGCATTCTCTAAGACTACATGATAATTTCAAGAAAATTAGAAAATGATTTGTCCATTCCGTACTTAGCCTAAACAATATATACATAAATAGATGGTACATAACTACTTGAACTCAGTTGCAACCTACGTAATTTTCTCACATATGTTGCATACAAGCCAGTTGTCCACATGGGTTTATTTAAGTGTTCTTTACATCTTTAGTGACAGACCTTTACATGGGCTCTCCTCTTGGAATCAAAAGTATATATATATGTGGGAGGGGGGCCGTCATTGCTAAATGTTTGAGAAACACCGGTTTAAAAGGTCAAAAGAATTCATTATTCGTTTCAAACAATTATTTTTTAATTACCATTGTCTCACTTACCACAACAATATTGAAGTGATGACAAAAGAATCCATATATACACACTTTTATGTGCGAACAAATGCTCCATTGTTCAAATGGTTTAAATAATGACAATCACTCCTTTCTGTAGAACTGATAAAAATAATGGCAATGTCTTTGATTGCAAGGATCAAGGATGATTGCAGTATTTTAGCCTTAGTCAACTAGTCTATTAGAGTAATCTTAGCTTATAATATGTTGAGACTATCACTAATTTCAGCATTCCCGATTCTACGAAACGACAACATTTTAGTTGTATCTAAAGCAAGCTTATGCGCTACTAGAAATGTATATAGAGACATAAATAATATCGGGGCCATTATATAGGAGATCTCTGATGAATCGTTCTTTTACTAGGTTAGAAAAAATCTCCAAAAAGTAACAGAACATCTACGAAAATTAGAGATAATAAAAGTACGTATTCTTAATCCAGCTATTATAATAACTTTAAATGGGTCCTCAAGCGTAAACGTGAGTGACTCATGATGATAGAGATCTTAATAAATATATCTAGAAAACACTTCGTAAAAAAATGCAAACGCAGGACGTTGACAGTACCTAAAACGTAATTTCGTCAAGTAATATAACCTTACTTTAAGAGCTAGTGAAAGATTTGATAAAGACACAATGACACCACTAGAATCTGAACAAAAATGGAAATAAACTTTAAACCCTCAACTGTTATAAAATGCCCGGAAATTCTGATATAAACTATGCCTAACAATTCACTCGAAGAGTCAAGTGTATAAATCACCAATCTCTCAGCAAGTGATAGGATAACATAATTGATCCTTTTAGCCGACGAATGACAGATAATATTCGTACAATTTTTAATATTCTTTTAATTTGTACTTTCTTTCTTTTATTAAATCCAAAAATACATAATGCACAAAGAAAACATTCCAATATCCTATATCTGTATTCTCAGTGTCTCACCTGTCTTTCTCAGTCTCTATATTTCTCATTTTCTATATTTCTCAGTCTCTGTCTCACCTGTCTTAGTAACTATATTTGTCTCTATATTTCTCAGTCTCTGTCTCACCTGTCTTTTTCAGTCTCTGTCTCACCTGTCTTTCTCAGTCTCTGTCTCACCTGTCTTTCTCTGTCTCTATATTTCTCAGTCTCTGTCTCACCTGTCATTCTCAGTTTATCTCTCTGTCTCTATTTCTCTTCAAATAAATGCAATAAGCTTCAGTGGGTTAATTAAAGTTACGTCAATTGTACGATCAACTAATTGTGTTAACCCTTAGCCCTATATCTTTAAAAGCCTTTGAAAAGAACTATGAATAATAGTGATGTGCTAAATGTATTTTCGGGGCCCAAGCCTGGAGACACAATATCTGATATCTATTTTTATATTTCTCATAAACAAATTGACTTAGTGATACTGAAAATACACAAAAACTTATGTTACTTTCTAAACATATTGCAAAAATAATCTGTTTGTTTTAGAATTGGTGTATTTTTATGTAAATATCGCTTGAGTAATTAATTTTATTAGATAAGATAAACGTTTTGCGTTAAGAAAGTATAAAATAGACGTTGCGTCTAAACTTTTTAAGCCACAACTCATTAATAAATGAGATTAGTCATTTCACTATAGTTTTTGAGATCCTAGTTTTATTTAGGCACACATTATATATATATATATATATATATATATATATATATATATATATATATATATATATATATATATATATATATATATATTATATATATATATATATATATATATATATATATATATATATATATATATATATATATATATATATATATATATATATATTATAAACATACCTTGCTTGAAATAATTTTTATAAATGAAAATGTAATAAATTTACTTTTTTATATACTTTTATATATACTTTTTTATATAGCGGCTCACTTATATATCGACTAAAAACAGAACTGAAAGTTTTAGTTTCGCTGTCGAGTGGTACAGATTAAATGTTACATTGTTGGAAAGTGATTCAACTAGAGGAAACTTATAAACGGATGTGTAACTTGTAGACCAGAAATGATTTCATTATACTTCTTTTGTATTACTGTTAAGAAGAAATAGTATTTTTTTCATTTCAAAGCAGTAGCATTACCTACCTTCTACGCCCGTTGATTTCCCCCCAGCACGGCTGGTCGTAGCTATTGCAGGGCCCTATGCGAAACTGATTGCGCGGGGCCTAGTCTGGATAGGGAAAAGAATAATAATTAAAAATTAATATTTCGTATTAAAAAAATAAATTCATCTTTGCATTTTATACATTCTTAACTAAGTACAAAATCACGATGAAATTAACTTTACTTTACTAGCCTTATGTGTAGCGAAGTATCTTTCATTAGTGGACAGATAGCTAAAATTTCTACCGGACTTTTAGTGGTATTTGGTAGAATATGCCTTAAAGATTCCATTCAACTGTTATTTCTCTCCCACTTAACTGGTCTGTAGATGACGTCAATTCTTTCCCGAGGCTCCCTGCAAACTTTCTTATGTCATCAAGCTGAAGGCTCTTGAAGCTGACAAAAATCCCAAACGTATTGTTGTATAAATTCAGCTGTTGAAGTCTCGGCTGCAAGGATTAAATTGGAGTGTACACAATTCTGTTGAAGCAATTTATCCTGTAGTCATCTTCAACTTTTCCAAGTGTAAAGTTTTCGACAGATTTATCATACTGCCTTTTCGTTTGACGTTTGGCGGTGATAATTGCAACAACTTTCATGTTTTCAGCCAACTCATTTGTTGTCACAGAATCTGAGCAAACCCATTAACTCTCAGTTTCTTTAGCCAAGTCATCAAATTGTTGTACGAGTCCATTGCTGTGCAGAAATGTATTGGCTCATCTTGCAGTTCTTTACTCACAAAATTGACTTGGAAGAGCACGTCGTACCATAACACAAGTGACACTAAGATCGTGTACTGATGTTATGTTTCATACAGTGTTTTTGATTCACTTTTAATTATCGCAACATTATTGTCTTCAACTAATTCATCGAGTGCGTCACAAAATTCAGGTAATTGATAACGAAATGCCTTGACACTATCTACACTACCACCTCGTTTTGCTTAGAGATTCTACAGACAAATTGGAAACATGCTTTCTGAATAATGACCATCTGTTTGTTGATGTTGAACAGATAGTGTAGACGCGTTGTATAGTTCCAATAAAGGTTAACGCATCTGGGCAAGTTTTGACCATGCCTGCTACCACCAGATTGTAATTATGACGCGAACATGGAGTAAAAATGATCTGTTCTTAACATTTAAAAGCCGTTTTTTAAATTAAAAATTGACGCCTTTCATGTTTGCTTCATTATCATAACATTGTCAACGAATTTTTTCAACATTTAATTTAAGCTTCTTAAGCTCATTCACTGGTACATCGCGTTCTGTCCAGTTGTACTTTCCACTGGAAGAAACTTAAAACGTTCGTGTACAACCACAAGCTCTTTCACATTAACCCTTATCTGAGAGATACCGGAAAGTATCTGCTCGTTGTTACTTATTTCTAGAGTACAATCCAATATCACTGAACAATGCTTTGCATTCTAGATGTCTCGAAGGATAACTTTCACAACAGCATAAGCTACTGCAGTAATTAGTTCGTTTTGAATCTACTTTCCCAGGTAACGGTCATAAATTTCTGCATTGGTAACACGTCGAAGATGTTCCCTATTGCTGGATCAAATTTTGCGAGTAATTCTACTACAGAAAGAAATTCACATCACATGGTTCTTCATGTCTTTTAATGATCCCTCTGAAAGCTAAATTTTGCACCGCTGGAAATTGTACACTTGCAGCTAGTCCAACGTTTAGTTTCAGAATAAAGAATCTCCTGGTGTACTTTGTCAATACCTTTTTTTTTACTTAGTCTTTCTCCAGCTTCACAGCAGCTGGTCATGGCTTCTAAATGCCATTGCAATTTTTTATGCCCTGCTAGCCTTGTGGTAGAGATTTGTCACTGGTCAAATCCTTCAATTAAAATGGATTTTTTTTGTTTTCCCAGTAGACGACAGTAGAAAGCATAGATCTTGTCTGCTTACTCAGAATATATCAGCCAAGGACGCAAACTACTTTCACCATTATTTAACTTTTATTTGCAATGCACTTTAGTCTACCATCTTTATTTTCGGAAAATTCTCCAATCTAATCTTAGGTTTGACCTTTGCGTAAATAGTTAGTACAAGATCTTTCCATTTTTTCTGGACACATGGCAGGATCATCCATATTTCTCAATGAATCGACCACAATTAGCTCATTATCTATAACTACATGTTGATCAGTTGTTACATTATTGCCTTCATTTCTGATGACATGTTGATCAGTTGTTAGTGTTACATCGTGTTCTTATTCTTTTACGACATTCACCACTGTAGTTTTTGCATTCTTCATAGACTCAGTTTCAGCTGCCTCACTAGCAGTGTTCTCATTTTTCGGGTTTTGATCGCTTAAGTTGTAGCCTCATTGGCTTCTTTATTTTTCTTTTCCCAGCCAGATACACAATTTCTACCAACATCCCTTGACTTTTTAGATCATTTTCTATTCCACACACTGAGCCCACCCTTATGAAATTGCAAACAATATCCTCTTTGAATGCCCCTTCCTAATTCATCTTAGACAGATCCCACTTCCACTACAGCCCAACATAACCAACACCCTGTACGGCAGTGCTGAACAACTGAAGAAAACAGCACACTTTTTCCCTTTGGCACAGTCTACAAAAGAGCTCACAGCTCAGCAACAATTGAGCTGGCTAGAAGAAGAAGAAAATAGGGTTATATAGACACAATCTGTGGGTTGAGGTAAAGGCTTGCGTTTTTGTTTTCTGAAGAATTTATGTACTAACAGACATTGTATTTGTTACTTGTGTTACCTAAAGATACTCTTCGGGATGACCACTAAATGAAAGTTTGTTGCATGCTAAAGTTAATACTAACAATTACTATGTGATGAATTATTTCAGTCAGTAATTGTCAACTTCTTCAATGCGGTCTTGTTTAAATCATCCACCGTTCTGAGTCGTTCATTAGTAGGTCTATCTCTTTTTGTTTCCGTTGGAAAACAAACAACATTGATGTTGTCTCCGGGTGTAAATCCAAAACCATCGGAACGACATTCCAGTGCACATACCAGACGACAAAGCAGCCATTCAAGTGAAAGACGCTATTCCATGATAAATGTAATTATCGCTCTATCTTAAAAATTTGTGTTATAAACCTCCTCCACAATTCAGTCACGATAAGTAGCTTAAAACGTCAACATCTTTAACGTTTCCTTAAGTAACACAATATGATGTATATTTTTCTTGTTTATAATTATATCTCATTTTAAGTCTCAATCGAGATTTCTGGTCATAGAAATATGAAAAAAAAAAGGCATAAAAAGGTCATAAAAATGTCACACACTATCAACGATTTAATTAACATAGCGGGGAAAAAAGAATGAAAAGGAGTATTGGACCCAAACTTCGAATCACCACCAACGCACCGTCACCACATTACGATAAATATGATTGTGTACAATGCTTTTTGACATTTTATGACTTGTTACTAATGCGTTTACAGTGTTTCCTCTTCCACTTTGTTTTCTTAATGAGAAATCTTATATTATATTGTTGTTTTCTTAATGAGAAATCTTATATTATATTGTAAATCTGGGTGTGTACTTAGCTATAGCACTTCTATTGGATGTGGGGGTTGTAATATCATAATATTTTCCGGATCGAAGGCCAAGGTTTGGTGGAAGTAGTAAAAAATATTTTGAGAGATAGAAGTGCGATTAGAATAATTATGACGTGCCGCTGATAACTTATCATCAATGGCCAAGGTGTTGTGAAAGTACGACCATGTTTCACTTCAGTTTATTTTTGAATCGCTCTTTCTTGAAAATGGGCGCGTCATTTTTAGCCTTGAAATAAGGTTGTTGTTTTTTTTATCTAATAAAGGCTGAGTTCACCCATCCTCGGGATATCATTTCGCCTGTAGAAGTTTTGCTTTTATTCCTTTTAAACATTAACGTGTTACAATTTTGTCATTTAAATAAAAAATGAATACATGAAATATTGGCTCACTTCATGATTTTTAAAATTACAATTTGTTAGATAAAAATAATCAGATGATGAAAATATCAGGGGATGACATGACCGGGGATGAAGTGACCAGGGGATGAAATGACCGGGGATGAAGTGATCAGGGGATGAAGTGACCAAGGGATGAAATGACCGGGGATGAAGTGACCGGGGATGAAATGACCGGGATCGTCTAGAAACTGGGTAAACTCTGGTGAGACTAATAAAACCGATTCTGGAGTGAAAGGGTTTGTCACAGTACATGCATCTGTATGCATCTGACTTACGGCTAGTTGACAGGACAGCTTTCTTTTACTTTCTCTTGGCTGATGCAGCTCCTTTTTTTTTCGCATTCGGCGAAGTTATTACCAACACGTACAGTCTGTCTCCATTCTGTCCGGTCTTGGTCTGTCTCCATTCTGTCCGGTCTTGGTCTGTCTCCATTCTGTCCGGTCTTGGTCTGTCTCCATTCTGTCCGGTCTTGGTCTGTCTCCATTCTGTCCGGTCTTGGTCTGTCTCCATTCTTTCCGGTCTTGGTCTGTCTCCATTCTGTCCGGTCTTGGTCTGTCTCCATTCTGTCCGGTCTTGGTCTGTCTCCATTCTGTCCGGTCTTGGTCTGTCTCCATTCTGTCCGGTCTTGGTCTGTCTCCATTCTGTCCGGTCTTGGTCTGTCTCCATTCTGTCCGGTCTTGGTCTGTCTCCATTCTGTCCGGTCTTGGTCTGTCTCCATTCTGTCCGGTCTTGGTCTGTCTCCATTCTGTCCGGTCTTGGTCTGTCTCCATTCTGTCCGGTCTTGGTCTGTCTCCATTCTGTCCGGTCTTGGTCTGTCTCCATTCTGTCCGGTCTTGGTCTGTCTCCATTCTGTCCGGTCTTGGTCTGTCTCCATTCTGTCCGGTCTTGGTCTGTCTCCATTCTTTCCGGTCTTGGTCTGTCTCCATTCTGTCCGGTCTTGGTCTGTCTCCATTCTTTCCGGTCTTGGTCTGTCTCCATTCTGTCCGGTCTTGGTCTGTCTCCATTCTGTCCGGTCTTGGTCTGTCTCCATTCTGTCCGGTCTTGGTCTGTCTCCATTCTTTCCGGTCTTGGTCTGTCTCCATTCTGTCCGGTCTTGGTCTGTCTCAATTTCTGTCCGGTCTTGGTCTGTCTCCATTCTGTCCGGTCTTGGTCTGTCTCCATTCTGTCCTGTCTTGGTCTGTCTCCATTCTGTCCGGTCTTGGTCTGTCTCCATTCTGTCCGGTCTTGGTCTGTCTCCATTCTGTCCGGTCTTGGTCTGTCTCCATTCTGTCCGGTCTTGGTCTGTCTCCATTCTGTCCGGTCTTGGTCTGTCTCCATTCTGTCCGGTCTTGGTCTGTCTCCATTCAGTCCGGTCTTGGTCTGTCTCCATTCTGTCCGGTCTTGGTCTGTCTCCTCCCACATACTTTGTTCGATGTATGCTATTTACATCTATATATTAATTGTTCATAAACATATTCTAGCTATACACATATTTTATAATTGTCTACTATTGCAATTGTGTAGTTTTTCCTTTTGTGTGTCTCCGGGTACGAACCGCACCCCACTGTAACGCCATTCGACACATTATATTTTAATTAGTAAAACAAATATAGTCTGGGAACAAATCAACGGGTGAAGCCGGTGGGTAATGCTAGTAATTACATAAACTTTAGTGATCATAGACAAATACATTTGAAGTTGATCAATTTTCAAAAATGCGTAATTAGCTAAACAAGGGTTACAAGACAAACAAGTCTGGGAACCATTGTTCTAAATTAATTAACAAAAGATTTTGCAGTGATTACATGATGTCAACATGCATGTTATTTTCGAATCATGTGTGATTTATTCTCTCTTTCCAACTTAAATGTACCAAGTATAAGTGTATACACTAGTTATAAAACTTTATTCATTTTATTATTTCCATATTTTGTTTCGTTTTGTTTTACAAATTAAAGTGAAATTATCGTGGACTCATTTGTGCTTACCACCTTTTTTGACTGGTGCCAAAATAAACAAAAAATTCGTCTGTCTTCTCAAATCTTTCTTCTTTGTGTTGGCATAGCAGATCTAAAGGAAAACAATTTATCTAATAATGTTGGCAATTTAGTTAGATCGCTGCCAGTTGATGTGTATTATGCGCTATAAACTGTTGTCAAGCTTTATATTTAAAAGACAGCTAAATTAGTAACGGACTTATTTAAAAAAAAAGCATTTAATGTTCTAATTATTTAGTAAACTTTAACACCTTGCAATCTATTGGCAGATGGTGAAAAGGTCATCTGTTTCTACGTTTGACGGTTAACGAGGGTTTCATGTGGTCAATATAACGACCAGCTGCCTTTACGTTCCCCACGTCACTTCTATCTTATATTCCTATTAGTAAGACTTATGAAGCTTGGATGTATGAAATGCATTATGTATCAATGTTATTATTAGAAATACAAATTATATTAGTAAATAGCCTTTTAATTGATAAATCTTTAACTAGAGAAAAAAGACACTCATATTATTCAAAATTCTTTCAAAAAAAAAAAAAAAGCTTTTCTAAGAGACAGAACGCATGCAATCTAAATATCTGAATAATTTACAATCTATTTTTCTTATTAGATATTAAACAAAATAATTTATTACCAATATTTAATTGACTAATATGTTATTTTTATATTGATTCAAGTTTTGTTTGAAACAATAAATAATTGTTTACAGTTTTTAAAGTTTCAGCTTAAACCGTGAATGCATGTGGGGAAATAAAATATTTGATTATCTAAGGCAGGCGTTCTCAACCAGTGGTTCGCGACCCCCTTGGGGTTCGATTGACGATTTGCCAGGGGTCGGCTAAGACCATCGAAAATATGAATTGTTTTTGTCGACTCTTCTATTGCTGTATGTGCGTATGTGGGGGGGGGTGTGTCGCGGCAGAGTGGGGGATTGAAAAAATGGGTCGCCGAGCATAAAAGGTTGAGAACCGCTGATCTAAGTGGTAAACGTTACACATTTAAGCTTATATGTGAATACTGAAGGTATGAAACAAAATAATAAATTACCAGTAATATTTTTATTAATTATTTTTGCTATTGATTCCTATGCCAATAAATTATTGTGCAAAGTTTCAACTTACTTGAAGATTGGGTGTGGGAGAAATAACGATAACGTGTACACACTTTTTACCAGTCTAACAGAGTTGATAGCTTTGCAAAAACCCATTTCAAAAATTTCATTTGAGAATACTAGATTATTATATTTTTTTCTTCTTAGCCAAGTACTTCTCAAACAAAAATTTGAAGCACATGAATCATTTTCCTTAATTGAAGATCACTTGTATCAATTTAGACTGCGCTTTGTAACCCGTTTCATATAATATCATTAAATCATTAATTACATTTCTTCTTCCTTGTACTTAAAGAATGCTGTATTAGTGTTATAACTTTGTAAGCATTTTGAACGTGAACCAGGAACAAAATCAATCCCACATTTTAAAAAGTTCCCACAATATAAGCATTAAACATTTCTGACTTGTAAAACAAAAAGAAAAAAAAACAGTCAATTGGGATATTATTCAGTCATTGAAAAGCCGACTCTGCTTTATAAAGTAAATAAGGTTTTGTCACAGTCTCGGTTGACATTGCTTGTTAAATTTTCACCTCGAGTTAAGAGGGTTAAAAGACACGTGAAACTCCTGATAGGAATCAGGAAGTAAGGATGGCTAAATTGACTTTTGGTTCAGTCAGTAGTATCGTTTGGTCCGGCGCGGACACTAATGACTTTTTTAGAGAGTCGATTAGTAACTTTGAGCTGAGTAGTAACTTTTGGGCAGTCGAAGCCGGTGGTCACGTGATTCGGATGTTACTTGTAGTCTATTCTGGAACTGAACATGTTCTGTATATTTGAGACCAATGTTATGTTGATGTGATTCTGTGTCTCATTGGATCATGGAACTGAACATGTTCTATCTATTTGAGACCAATGTTATGCTGGTGTGATTCTGTGTCTCATTGGATCATGGAACTGAACATGTTCTATCTATTTGAGACCAATGTTATGGCTGATGTGATTCTGTGTCTCATTGGATCATGGAACTGAACATGTTCTATCTATTTGAGACCAATGTTATGCTGATGTGATTCTGTGTCTCATTGGATCATGGAACTGAACATGTCCTATCTATTTGAGACCAATGTTATGCTGATGTGATTCTGTTTCTCATTGGATCATGGAACTGAACATGTCCTATCTATTTGAGACCAATGTTATGTTGATGTGATTCTGTGTCTCATTGGATCATGGAACTGAACATGTTCTATCTATTTGAGACCAATGTTATGCTGATGTGATTCTGTGTCTCATTGGATCATGGAACTGAACATGTCCTATCTATTTGAGACCAATGTTATGCTGATGTGATTCTGTTTCTCATTGGATCATGGAACTGAACATGTCCTATCTATTTGAGACCAATGTTATGTTGATGTGATTCTGTGTCTCATTGGATCATGGAACTGAACATGTCCTATCTATTTGAGACCAATGTTATGCTGATGTGATTCTGTGTCTCATTGGATCATGGAACTGAACATGTCCTATCTATTTGAGACCAATGTTATGCTGATGTGATTCTGTGTCTCATTGGATCATGGAACTGAACATGTTCTATCTATTTGAGACCAATGTTATGTTGATGTGATTCTGTGTCTCATTGGATCATGGAACTGCCAAGAAGTACATTATTATTATTGCCATTAAATAAACTTTATATTTTGTCTGCTATAGTGGATTTAAGTCAATCTGTAATATCTGTGTTTGTCAAGTGTCAAGTGTGACTCCAGGAAGCACGAACCCCACATTCTACAGCATTCTCGACACATTAACAGTTACCAGTCCCATGTTTAATATTAACACAACGTCAGTGAGCCTCTTTTATAGGTTTCCATTTGAAGCAATGGGAAAAAAAATGAATCCCCAATTTGAGAATGGTATTTTCAATTTAAATACTTAAACGTGGGAAAACATATGAATATTACAATTTAACGTAAACCACAGCCCATACGGCAAAATTAGCAGGACAGAAAAAAAAGAAAAAGTAACAAAAAAGATAAAGTTCCCCCTACAGGCTTTACAATCTATAGTGCGGATGATTTACAGCTCATGCTTCCATTGCTCACGGTTAACGAGAGTGTCCTGTGGTCAGCACAACGAATGCCCTCGTTTTCCCCTGACTAATATCAGGTATCCATTAGAGTTGGGTGGTCTTAGGGGCATCCTAAAAATCCATCCCAGAATTCAGAATTCCTGCCCACCTGGATTCGAACAAGAACTACTCATTTCGTTAGCCTAGCCTTTATTTATCAGCCACCACAACACTCAAAGTAAAAAACAAATCATATAAAAATCACTCTTTGTTTCACATTCACACCATTTACCACATAATTTCCAAGATAACGCCTATGTCTTCTGCGATCTTTCAAGTTGCATTGGCATAGCAGATTAACAAGAAAAGCAATGTGTTGATAGTGGCAATGAGTATGGATCGCTGCCGGTTCATGTGCATGAGCTGTGGACTGTCGTAAAGATAATCCAGAGTTAGAACTCCGCCCACAGTCATCCGTTTACATCCTGCAGGAGGTTTGGGCAAGAACGTAACAAATGGTATATTTGGAGCTGGCGCTGTTATCATATTAAATATTTGTACACTGCTAAAGTATGCACACACAAATTCGTAAATGTACTTGTTTGACTTTTCAAGATTGACTTAGATAGACAAATTCTTCTTAATTTTTTTTATGACTTTGTGTGCTGGAACTATGAGTTTGAAACATTTTCTTTACTGTCATCAAGTTTAAAGAAATAATTTTTTTAAGAAAATCATTCAACAAAGTCTATTGTGAACTTTTGATTTATTTATAAAAATAGAGAAAGTAGTACGCCATTTAACATAATACACTAAAATGCAGTGTAGTATTACAAATAGTAAAGCAGTCAGAAATAAATATGCAAAACAGAGAGAACATGTTCAAAAATAGGTAAAAAAATATTTTTACAATTACAGATTAAACAAAATAAAAAAATACTTCTTAAAATACAAAATACAAAAAAACAAAAATGCTGCCTTATTCAAAGCGTGAATGCAAAGTCAACAAAAATAACATAGTAAAGCATCAGTAAGCGAAATACTTTTATAAGTACATAAGGCACCTGAAGTTCGGGCTTATAATATTAAGATTTTAAAATATTATTCGCTACAGAATATTAAGCAATAAATCATATGCTTATAAAATCAAGATTTTAAATTGTTATTTGCTACAGAATATTAAATCTAAATCGACCACCGTCGGACAATGGTTATGCCTGCACTGGACTTGGTAAAATATGTCACGGGAGATACTGCCTTCCTCATTAACCTTCGGACTCGAAGACAAGTCTTATTAGTATTATTATTAGTAAAAAACAACAAAAAAAAAACTACGACTTAAATATTGTTTAAATATAAAGTCGTACATGTTAGTATTGTTAGGTAAACAATTATAAAAGATTTAATAAGTAGTTGTAGATCGAATGTTCGATAAAAGAACTGACGAAGGAAATTGCTGCAAATTAAATATATATATATATTTAAATGTACAAGGTTAATATTTTAGGTGATGAGGAATAGCTGTAGTTATTTTAGTCTTTAATTACACAAGAAAAGTATGCTAGCTTGCTCTATGAAAGGCGATGCAATTTAACGGATATTCCATTAAAAGATTCATATTACATCCAAACATCTATTGATGCTTTAAAGCCAAAGAGACATTCGACTATGAAGAACGTAAGAAAATAAAGGATGTTAGACAAACTCTAGAGGCTAGTGAAACCTTTACTGTCCAAGTTTCAGATGCTTCTTGAAGATGTTACCCTGCTGGACCTCCCACAGGACTGCAGTAGATTGTGGCTGACGGGGTTCAAACTCAAAACCAATAAGACGACAGTCCAGTGCGCATAAAACACGAACTGGCGCCGTTTTAAAGATTAATGTTGCTAGCTAAATATTTAAACTTACTGTGTGCTTCAAGTTAAAGGGATAAAATATTTGATTCTTAAGTGCTGAAAAACACACAAATTTATGGGAAACACTTGGCTTATCAATACTTTTATATTCTTTACACAGGATAAACTTGATATTTATGGATGAGTCTCGAATACATGCATTGTGTCGGTTAAATGCGCTACGTAGCATCTGACTTTGCTTCTAATACTTTCATTGAAAGAAGTTTGAATTAGTCAACGTCACTTTTATAGAAACATTTTCAGGTCAAACCTAAGCCTTTTACAAAATATTTCAAACTTAAACACAACACAAGCAAAGCCATCAATCACAATTTTAAAAACAAAATAAAGACTTATAAAATAATCAGAATAACAAAAAAGAATGTTATTTCCATATAGTAGAAACAAATACGGACAATAACTCTGTTGTTCTCGAGTGTCATAACAGAACGTAATCTTCTGTTAACAACGAATGTCTGTCATTTATATTTAAAACAACCAAACTTTAAAAGACTTCAAGTATATAATACAATAAATAAATAAATAAAAAACGACATCGACCTTCTCAACTTCAATGAGTCATAAGTCTAGCAAGAGTCATACAGATAATGACAAACAAGCGGTCTCCTATCAACATCAATTTTTTAACTTAACATTTCATACAAAAAAAAGCAAGAAAAAAAAAAACACAGCATCAAATTTCTTAGAGAAACAATTAAAATGCAAAAATTATTTGTAAAAACAATGTTTCCTTTAAGAATGTGATGACTTTTTTGTAAGTTATTTTTCTCTTCATAACATATGGATGATAAATTAAAAAATTATATTTTTACCCCCGCCCAATTCACCCCTCTGGATGAAAAAAAAATCATATATAGATCCACATAGAGTGTATAAAAATGTAAGGATATATAGGTCTAGACTTACAAGACGGTGAGCAAAATTGAAAAAGATCAATTCGTTTACTAAACTCTTTCTCTCATCTAATAGGCAGCGAAAATTACGTAATGCAATTTTTATAAAAAGGTAAAAGAAATAAGAAAGAAGGAAGTCGTTGTTTTTGTGTCTGTGTGTTTGTGTTATCTTTGTTTATACTTTATATAGAGAATGAGACATTTTAAGGAAATACCGATAATAAAATACTAAGGTTTGATAGAAAGCTTGCGGTGTTCATATTGCAAAGCTGTAAAAACCGCGTCTTAGTGAGCACCTAAATGTAAAAGGAACTAATGTGTACGAAATTGCATTCGAATCTCTTTTCTAAGAAAATGTTTTCTCAGTCGGTGGTATTTTACAAATATAATAAAGATTAAATTTAAAAAACTGTTTAACAAATTTTATGCTCACTTCAATTTTAAAATATCGTAGCGAAGTGACATGGAAGTAAAAACATTCCTGTTTATAAGTTAAATTGTATTACTATTCAATATTTTTATCCGGCAAAATTTTGAGCTACCATAATTTAGCACACCCATGAACTAAACTATTGTATATTAATGTGGATGTGTTGGTAGGGTATTAGATCAATGTATGGTGGTTAAGTTAAAAAGTAAATTTATACATTTTCCAACTTTGATATCTATTGGGAGGGGGGGGGAGAAAAATGCAGAGCTCATGTGGTTTAAACAACGACCAACGTATGCCAGGTACCCATGATATTTGCGTGAGTGCGGGACGTTTTCAAGGTTACACGTTTCAAAACCCCAGTTTTTACCAAGAACTCGTGAATCGAAATCTTTAAACATCGGTTCAGATCAAAGCGCTTTACGGTTTTACTAGTCAGCCACTATGTGCCTAATATAAATGTGCACATTTTAACCACGTTCTATGACACTAAAAGAAAAGCAAAAGGCAAAAGAATTTTAATTGCTCACAAGCTTTACATGTTAGAGTAAGCTAATTTAGTAATTCAATTTATCACGTTGTGGCTAAGGGCTTTGCTTCTGAACCCGAGATATTTCGCCTTTGAATACCGATGAAGACTGCCATTTATGATATCCTCATTAACAGTTCTGCAGATGTAATGTCTTGATATTTATTACTTTCTGCTGGATGTTTGTTAGGAACCTTTCTACATTTGAGTCTGTAAATATATATATATATATATATTGTTGTATCCCTGCCGTGCACCAGTGCTTGAGGTGCTCACTAAGATAGAGAAAATAACAGTGCATCAGTGATTGTAATGAGTCTAAATCGTTAGAAGCTAAGAGGCCAACTTTTGTGCTGCCTGAAGGTTGTAGTGAGGACCTGGAGCGAAGCGGGGAAGGCTGTCGTTGGTCAGTATTAAGGTTTGCTGGTGAAAAGACTGGTATAACTAGTAGCAAGTCTCCGAGGAAGCTGAAGGATGTTTTCTGTTTGTCCTAGTGAATAAACACGCCTATTTTTTCCTGTTGTACTGCGTTGAGTGGCATATCTTGAGTTACAACAATATATATATACCTATACATTTATTCATATATCTCAAAACTAATATTTCTCCCATCCATCTAGTTTGTTTAATTTTTTTTAATTTTAAAACATTTTCAGAAGGGAAGAATAATAAATCTTAGCCTTAATCTCCCGCTAGACGGAGGAGGATGGCCCAGATAGGGTTCAAACACAGACAACTTGATACCACGGTTCAAAGAGCATACAATACGACAGGGCGGTCGTTCATCTATCTCATTTTTTTTTTTTATTTGTTCAATTTAGTATTCATTATTTATATGATCATTTATTTATTTTTCTTATTTGTCTTTTCAAAGATCTTATAACATTTTTTTTCTTATCTTCTTTACGCATTACGTTCAGTTTAGATGACAATAAAGATATAGTTACTGCTAAAGTTTACAAGTGAAAATGTTTTTTTTTTTCTGTAGCTGTAAATGTATTGTGCAAAAAAAAAATATACATTGTATTACTTACCAGTAAATGAAACAAAAAAAAAATAATCTAATCAAGATGCTTAAAATGCAAATGAACACAATGTAAATGGTCAAAGGATTTCTCTTCTTGTTGTGGACAGCTTTCTTCTTGTGGACAGCTTTCCAAACCTGATGCTGAATTTCAAAAAAAACGAAAAACATTATTCTATTTGGTGCGATATTTAGCAGTGCCGTATTTAGAATTGAAAAACCTTGGGGCATAAGCTGGTGGAAATTTAGGGCCATATTAGAGACATATTACAATCAAGATATTATATGTCAATGCTAAATATTTCTTTAGGTCCCTAAGCTATAGTCTGTGTTGCCTATGGTTAAATCCGACTTTAATTATAAATCCATCTAGAAATGATACTATATTGCAGAGAACTTTGAGATTATACATCTGACATAGACACGCGTACTGCGTAACAATGGTCGAGGGACGTAATGATGTTAACACCCCACTTGGTATGGTTATGAGATCGTCTAGAAAGATTTTGCGACAAGTCCATGGCATTTTTTTCATTTTAGAGAAGGCCTTCGTAGACTCTGTAGTAGGAAAGAGAAAAAGAGACTAAATCATTTAAACGGGTTCAGAGTCCAGTGTGAAATCTGTCAGGTGCGGACGATTTTAGTCGAAGATTCCGACGATATCGAGAGTACGGATAAATATACCTAGGTAATTGTACAGTCAGTGTTTCGTGTTACCTATTGTACAGTATTAGACTTAATAAAGTATATTGTAGCCAACAGTTTCGTGTTCGTTAGTAAATTATGTTAAGTTGTTTTGTGTTTTTGAGTGCCAGAAAGATAGTCGTAGTAGTATTTTACAATTTTACGACAGCCCCGTGTAGAATATATCTCAATGTGATATAACGCGATTTAGGGGAGGGGGGGGGCAATGAAGGAATGTTCTAGGACTAGGTTGCATCATAAGCTTAAAAAAATGGAAGATGGCTAATTTAAATATTAATGACAAATTTTGTTTAGCATATTTAGTACCTTACGTGTCCCTGTAATAATGTCTACTAACAAAACCAACAGTTAAGCAGAATGACTATATGATTTCTTGACCGAATGTAGTTTTGTACCTTTTGATAGTAAATTTATGTAGCGAGCCTACGTTAGACGACAAGTATTTACGCTAAGGAATAAAGAATGAGACTAGATCTGTTACGATCGATGATTAAGACTATTATTTAAGTTAAAAATTATCTTTTAAAATTATCAATTTACCTGCATGGATAGTGCATTACCATCTTGTTAGTACATGGAAAGAAAAAGTGTGCAATACTGAGATCCTTGCGCGAACAGGTATTCCCAGCATCTTTACAGCCCTCAGACAACGCCGCTTGCGCTGGCTTGGACATGTTCGCCGATAAAGGACAATCGCATCCCGAAAGTCATCCTCCATGGACAACTCGCGACTGACTCAAGAAAAACTAGTCGCCCCCACCTCCGTTACATAGATGTAATAAAACGGGACGTCAAATCAGTGAACATCAATACTGACCATTGGGAAGACATAGCTCTAGACCGCAACAGGTGGAGAGAGACATTGGCCTGTTCTGCCAGTCGCCTACTAAGCGTCACTATAATAACTACAAAAGAGAGTGATTTGATCCTAGATTCGTTGACTTAATTTAACTGCATGGAAAGTGCATTTAAATCTTCTAAGCACTATATTTGATACCAGATCCTTTTGATAGAATGTTACAGATCTTTGTGATGTGTTTAATGTGTGAATTACAACGTTGGACCCATGTGAAGAGTTCTGATTGTCGTCCACTATTTCCAACTTGTAAGACAATGCTGAGGCGCAGAAATAGACAAGAATTGCCATATCTTTACTAGTTGTTTCATTGCACTGGTTCAAATCGGATATTTTCTGAGCATTGATAAAAAGACTTACATCACCTGGAGTGTCTGGAAAAGGATGAAAAGTCAGTTTATAAACTAAACTAAATAGTTATTGTAGTTTTAATATATATATATATATATATATATATATATATATATATATATATATAATGGTTTGTTATCAATAATCACTAACAGCATATTTCACTTGAAGGATTGCTAAAAAAAAGACAGAAATCCATTTTATAAGCTAAAAAATGTATTTCGCTATCCTTGATGATTATCCTAGAAATGTAAGTTTATCTGCTAAATCCTTTAGCTTCAACAATTGAGTATTACTCATAATTGTAGACAACAGGTTATATATACAATATAGATTTTTGAAAAAGAAATACAAAATAGCGCAAGATAATCACAATCATAAGACTGTTACTTTTTTTGTTCATCTAACCAGCTTTTTGCTACTGAGCTCTAAGTGATTTTGTTACAATGTGAAAAGTAGCTGTCAGGTACTGCTTTTCAAAGTGTCGCTTATGTAGTATGTGTTTTCTTTTTTTGGTAATAGGAATCTGGATAAATAGTTGTTTTTATTTCAGATTTAGTGTGAAGTCATTTAGCTTATGAAAAAAATACACATTTGTAAATGATAGTCTAAATTTTTTTCGTTTGTTTTCGCAGATCACTTGTTATTTTATTAAAATGATTCTATAGTATGTAATAAAATAATTAAGACTACAGCTATATAAATTATAGTTAACGGTTAGTTTATAGGTACCAAAAATAACAGGCAAACTGATATTGTTGCTAGCAATACGATCGTCCTTGAAGATAAGAACTCCCCTCACAGTCCCACCACTGTACATGACTTTGACTGTAATATTGACAATGATGAAGTACTTGTTATCAGCACTACAGTATCTACAAACACAGTTTTCTTCTACTTGGGTGTCACATATGTCCACGTTGATATCACAAATCTAAAAATACATTGTTTTAATGTCTTAAAACAGTAGGTTAAATACTATAATACTAGCGTTTTCCACCTGCTAGTCGGCTACGCACAGACTATACATTTTTTAATTTTGTTATAGGCCCCTCCATTTTGTTTACAAAAATATAAAAGCCCACAAGTCAACGCTTCCCCTTGCATTTCTTTGATCCGCGAATTCTAGTAATTTATCTATAATTGAATTGGTATATTCCAGCATCACTTCTTTTTCCTCTTTACTAATTAATAGTTATTATAGCTTTTATATAGCGCTACTTTCATGCTTATAGCATGCTCAGATCGCTATGGTCCAAACTCATTTGTGAACCAGTGGGGGGGGGGGGGCGAGAGGAGGTATCTGGGAGCTTAGTAAACACAACTCTGCTATACTCGGGTGTCGAACATCGAGCACCCTTCTTAGGTAGTCAAGCCAAGCTCAAGCGTACTTAGCCTCTGGACCACGCTTCCCACCAACTATCCGCCGTAATAAATTGTCTTATTTACACTCTTCTACAGCTTTTCAGTTCTTAATCAAAATATTTCATAGGCTGTATCATGTTTTTTGGCCTAATTTTTCTTATAATATCCTGCAAATATTAACGCAGGCATAATATTTTTTCCCTTTCAATAATACTGCCCACATTTCAAGAATCCGCCTTTTGGATTGTGTATTCTAGTGTATGTTACATTTAAACGTCATTCTTTAAAAGTTCCCCTATGAAAATATTTTTCTAATTATTCCAGTATCATTTTTTCACCATTAAAAAACATGGATTTAAGAATCTGTTAAGACGAATCCGAACGCTCCAACTCTTTCCCAACATACACTTTTTGCCCGCGAATTCGATTTCCGGAATCACTTACATCCCCCCTCCCCCTGTAAAAATGCTTTGGCTCTGTATTTCTTCATAGAAATAGTTGAAAAGTGTCTATGGTGACGATTTTTATTATTGCATCCCACATTTCGAATGCTCACATAGTAATTTAGCCAAAGCTCCATCACCTCCCCCCACAGACACTCTTTTAACTCAACTAACATAAATTTTGGCCAATGAATTATGTTGCGTTGAATTAGAACGACCCGCTTGCATCGACCTACCACATACAAACACATATTTCTGTGAGGAGAATACTAGTATCACATTTCTAATCTTCCCCACCGATATTTTTTTTTTAAATTTATACAAAAAAACTCAAAATTTTTCTTACCTATTCCTTAGTCTGTTGGACCGTTGGGGCACCAGGCAAGATTTTTCGACGGTCTTTCTCTATTCCTCCCTTTTTTTTTGCCTTGTTTAGAACCTCTCTCAATGGCAGGCCCGTCCATTCTTTAATATTATCCTCCCATCGCTTTTTCTGTCTGCCTCTTCTTCTTTTCCCTGGCACTGTTCTCTGAAGAAAGGTCTTTGCGAGCCCCGCAGATCTTGTAATGTGGCCATAGGTTTTAAGCTTTCGTCTTTTTACAATAGTTAGCAGGTCGTCATGGGCTCCTATCGCTACAGTAAGTCTCTGATCCTCCTCTCAAGCTCTGCATTCAACGTCCACGACTCGCAAGCATATACAAATGTGGCGTTGACCAGATAGCGCATCAGTCTGATTTTGGTGCCGAGGGCTAAGCCCTTATCTTTCATTTTATTTTAAGTTTAGAAAGGGTTGCTGTGGACTGTGCTATTCGGCCCAATAGTTGGGTTTTGTTCCCTTATCTGAGACAATAGCAATAGGTATTTGAAGCAGTTAACACTAGTTAGCTTTTCACCTCCAATACTGATGCCTCTTTTAAAGCCCTGATGGCTATTAGTCATAATTTAAGTTTTTTCGGCATTTATGTGCATGCCATATGCTGCGGAAGTCTTGTCAATGCGCATCACCAGGTCAGATAGTTCTTCTTCTGTCCCTGCTAGGCCGTCAATGTCATATGCGAAGCACAAGTTGATAATTATTCTTCCTCCAATGCTAACAGTACGTTCATAGCCCTCGAGGGCATCTTCCATTATCCTTTCAAGGAAGATATTGAAGTGTGTTGGCAGCCTTGTCTAACTCCAACTGTGGTTTTGGGGAATTTTTCTAGAAAACTATAAAATATTTATCTTGTGTGTCTTGGTATTTCCGCATTTATTCAAGAGTTAAATGAATTATTTATCCGGAACATTTCATGCACCGTCGTCTTACCCCAAGATCTAAAGCCTATCATTTGAATATTATGAAAATCCAGTAGCTCTGTAAATTCACTTAACCACTTTCAACTGTCAGGTAGAGTTGAGCCATAAGCTCTTAAAAACTCTGTTGCAGAAAAAGCAAATAAGAGCTCTTCTCACCAGCCTGTTTGAACAGAGTGTTCTTTCTATCTGTCATTTCCATTTTCTTGGACACTCCGGACTCGCGGACTAGAAACGAGGTCAAAGGCTAACCGTCCAAACTCGTCATTTATGAAACAGCTCCTTGAGCAACGGGGTCTGGATTGTGGAAATGATCGTGAAAGCTATTTACAGCCCAGCAAATGTGCAATAGGAATACTCCCGCACCCCAAGACACTCCCACCAAAGTCTTGTGTCGCTACCGAATTGGCATAGCCGTTTCCTCTTAAACCGTTTCAACCCGGGCGACTCTATGAGGCTTGGTAGCATGGCCGAGCATTCCTTAACCAGGATTCTTTTTCAGGGAAGGTTGAATGTGGCGAGGTTAAAAAATGTTCAATTTTTTTAAAATCTAACATTCATTAGTTATTGAGGAAAAATAATCACTCTTAAAGTTGTATATGTTATATATAATCATTAATATCATTTTCTTGTTTCTTGTAATTCTTCATATTATTAAGTCTAAAATTAAAAGATTGATACATTATTTAATTATACTGTGAAAAACTAAATAGATCCAATAAGAGTTTTTCCAATGTGGCCAATTAGCTAGTAGTTCTTTCCCAAAGATTTACATCAACTGTTAAATTTCTAGAATAATAGAGTCGATTTCGAGGTACGGAACTTCTGCATGTTTTATCAAAGGAACATTCTCAAACAAAAATGATATTAATAATGTAGGCATGGTAAGTTGAGAAATTATGTTTCTATATTGAAATGAATTTAGTAATTTAATTTTAAAATGCCCGATAACAGATAAAATAAGTGAAGTTCATGTACAAGTAATAATCAATCTTTAACATTTTGTGCAAACATAAAAAAAGTATAATGTGTAACTAATTTACAAAGTGCATGTAGACTTACGGTTTGAAATTTATAATTTGTATTCGACTTAATCTCCATACTTATTACACTTAACACAGATGTAAGTCCTGTAACTTGAATCTCGCTGTTAAAGACACAACAAAGTATGTGTAATGTTTTATAAATGTTACGTCTCCATAAAAAAATGAATTAAAAATAAAGTTTATCCTTGAATTCGAAGATTCCTGAGGAGTGCAGTATTTTAAGTGGCTACGTAATACCAGTTGCTAGCTACACATTTCGCCACAACCTGATATAGCCGTTGTGTTCCATTAATTGAGTTAGTTTCTCTTTGCGCAGTTTATTTTAAATTTAATAAAGACCAGACTTTCTTGTTTTGTATAAGAACGAGAGTTTAATTCTTAGAAATACAACTAAGCAAGAAGCGTAGTGTTATCCTACACACGTTACAGCTCAATACGACTAATGAGATCAACTTAAAGTAGCTGGCATGCATTATTGAAACAATTATTAAACATTGAATATCTTTTTTTTTATTGTTATTAATTTTTACTTTCTTTACCAAGACTGCAGATGAACCTCGACGTACCTAATACAATGATAACAACAATCGTTGCTAATTTGTTCATGTACATATTAACACTTTCGGCATCACCATGATCTGAAAATAAGACGAATATAATACATTTCATATTCTTTTTTTTTTGTTTCTGAGTAATTCTGAAATGTCTCACAGTAGGCCAATCTATCTATCTATCTATCTATCTATCTATCTATCTATCTATCTATCTATCTATCTATCTATCTATCTATCTATCTATATCTATCTATCTATCTATCTATCTATCTATCTATATATATATATATATATATATATATTATTCTCTTCATGTCCCAACCATGTGGGACGCCATGATAAAGTCATGGAAATATAACTCTTATATTGCTGCAAGTCCCACGTACCTTGGCAGCAACAGAAAGCACCGCTCAGAAAAAAAAAGGGGGGGGAGGAGAACAAGTAATCTTTCTCAATATACATTCTCTAGTTGACTACATCTATATATGTATTTTTTACGCACGTCAATATCGGGTGTCATTAAAATAGTTGCATGTTGTTGTTTTTTTCTTTAGCTTTGTGTTGATTTACCCCACCCCCCTTGTAATGTCCTTCGTTTCCTAAGCATGGCCACCGTTTCACATATATTTCGTATAGTCAACATGTTTTTCATTATAGTCGAAATTCCTGCAACAGGTAACTGTTTATTTCTAAAAATGTCTTCGGCGAAGCTGATGCTCTCGAATTTCGCAAGATGGCTGTAAGCTTTGTTTGCGAACACTAGGATAACTATGGCGACGCCATGTCCGTTTTTGTTACTCACGAAAGCACAGTTACACACTGTGCTTGACAATATGTTGCCTACATGAATATTTCCGGCAAAGAGCGGCGTATACTTCATGTCGACTTGTTACTTTTAAATACCTTTTACTACTTCCTCTGAATGCAAACATCTCTAATGTGTATCGAGCATTTATGAAGTAACCACTGTTGAGTGTTGTACAGACCACCTTTGTTAACTGTTGGTCATAGAAACAAAATGAGCTTTGCATCATCGGTCCCATAGAGAGCGAGTTCTAAAGGAAACTTACGTGGATACACAAATAGATCTACATTTGTAACACTAAGACAATTACAAACCAAACAATAAACACACAACTTTTCAATAACTGTCCGACATTAACTTCGCGCACTGTGTCCCAGTTTATTCTTCCTTTAAGAACTCTTTCTAAAACGAAATAAAATGTCTACCTGTCCTCAAAATCATTAAATTCATTATGTTAAGTTTTGATAATTTATCGATAGCTGTATACATGCATACAGTGGATTATATATCCTTATAAAGAATTTACATGTAGGCCTTTAAAATTGTTGCTTTTTAATAGGTAAGTGTGTAGGCCCTAAAAGGATAACTAGAACTAGTAGCGCTTTTCTAATGATGTAGACTATTACATTATCTCAGAAAATGTGTTAGTTTAAATTAGTAGTCCCTTGTAAAGAACACAATAAAACCTCTAACAATTTAATACGTGCCGCCCTTATCTTATAACATACAGTGGTGACTTCAAAAAGGAAAATGATTACTGTGGTCCTACAGGCTCACTTGGGTATCGCCCAAACGGTCATTTGCCCAAATGCCCATATAGCCAGTCCGCCCCTGCCTTGCACCCCCTGCGGGCGCCAATGCTCCCCTCACCAGACACAACCATCCAACAATTTCAGTCTTACCCTTAGCCAAAAGTATTTAAAATATTTTGAGCTGCAGCCAGGGCCGGATTTAAGGGAACGCAGGCTAGACTACTTTACCCGGCAACTCCACCAAAAATTGGCCTCAACAAAAGACATAAAAAATATACCTAATTTTCGACTAGTCAAAAACATTTAAATTTGTTTATATTTTCGAAAATTTTGTTCAAATTTCTATCATAAACAATTTTAAAAATACGTTCACTGTCAACACTGTTGTGATTGAAATGCGTCTATTGTAGCAGGCTAGAAATTTGTAAATACAGCTCCGACTTTACAATCTACAAACTAAAAAATCTACACTTTTAAAAATAAAATAAAATATGCATAATCATTTTTTTTAAGGAAAGTGAGATTAAACTTACAAACTTACTCGATTTGTTTCTTCTGAAATGTACTATGCTTTTAGATAGAAGTATTATTATTTAAAATTGGATTTTTTTAAACCTTTTGAATTTTTAGGGCCCTCCATAAAAGTACCGCCCAGCGGCCTACAAATACTTCAATCCGGGCCTGGCTATCCAATCACGTAGCTTCTAGAACGCAGTATTCATCATCGAAAAAAAAAGAGTTGAGATAGGATCTTGAGCCCGCAATGTTCTCCATAGAAACTTTTATCCCGAGTCAGGTTAGAAAATAAGAAGACCTCGCACTTACAGATTAATTGAACATGTCAAGAGGGATGTCTGTCTTTATTTCTAACTCATACTTAATAGTAAATGTATTTTGTAACAAAAAAAAAAAAGGTTTGTTCAAAAATAAATAATGTCAGGATTAGATATTGCTTTTTTAATTTTTCATTATGAATCAAATAGATATCAATAAAATAATTCAAATGCAATGTAAGGTTTTTGCTCTGACCTTTCCGCCACGTTGGATCTTCCTATATCTTATCAATTTCAGACGTTTCTTAAAAGATATAAATACTTCCTACACGTATATATTAGGGTGGTGTGAAAAAATGATGTTTAGAATTTCTGAATGTAATAGTGCTAAAAAGTTGTCTTAAGTGTTAGTTAGCAACTCTGCAAAATTTCAGAATTTTTTACTTATTTTTAGTGGTGCCCCAAGCATGTTGAAAATTTGGACTTCCGTTATAAGCAAAACGGTATTTACAATATTTGTTTACCCTTTATTTTCAAGTGTGTTTATTACTTTGACGAATAAACGTACATTATATTTCCTACACAGAGTATGTATCTGTTTATTTTTTAGTATCTACTGCTTAAATCAGCATGTTTTAGTAACTTAGCTCCCCGTGGAGTTCAATATCTGCCGTTCGCATTTAATCTAGTCCAGATATTGTGGCGCAGTTGTTGTACATTATACTGACACTGGAAATATTATCGCTTTGTGAGTATACATACCTGAATAATATGCCAAATATGTTAAACATTTTTTTATGGCTCACTCATTTTATATGGTTATATAAAATCCTTCCTTAATGCTTTTTCAGATAATTACCGGGATAAAGATGTCATCTATTGTTGACACCAGAGCTGCCAATAAATGCCCTGTTTTTGGTCATTCCTGTGAATTGCTTACAAATGTTTTGCCAACCTATATGGACATGATGAAGTATTACAGTCACATCAGACAAAAATTAAGTTCTGATCAAGCCAAAGAGCCCACAGTGAGTGAAATAGCTGAAATCGTTGCAACAGACATTGAAGCTGTATGGCATAAAACTTCCATTCCGGTTGTTTCACACACTAGAATTCTCAAACTGATCAGAAATTCACATGATGAACTCAGAAAACCCATGAAGCCATTTAAAGGAAGGAAAGCAGATAACAAGTATTTGCTGAAGTTGCAAGAAAGAGTACTAGAAGACTTTGGTATAGTTTCACAAACTGAGGCTGCCAATGTAATTGATCGCTATAAACTGAGACGAGAGCGAAAGATGGCCAGAGATCATTTAGTAGACTCCACTGATGCAATTCAAACTCTCTATTTTGACGGCCGCAAGGATAAAACAATTAACTAGAGAAGAAAGGAAGCCGTTGGTATCAAAATGTATTAACTGAGGAACACATCACAATACTGAATGAACCTGGAGGAAAATTCACCTCACATTTAGCACCTAAATCATCATCAGCTCGAGATATTGCTGACTGCATATATACATATTATGACAACAATAGGCACAACATAATCAACATTTTAGGGATTGGATGTGATGGTACTGCAACAAATACAGGACCTGCTGGAGGTATTTTAAGACTTTTGGAGATCAAACTGCGTAGACCATTACAGTGGTTGCCATGCCTGTTGCATGCAAATAAATTGCCTTTGCGCCATTTAATCAAACATCTTTATGGTAAAACAACTGGGCCACAAGGATTTTCGGGTCCAATAGGTTCTGCCCTGCTGAATTGCGAGCTCCAGCCAGTGTACAACTTTGTTGCAATTAGCAATAGCATTCCTGATGTGTCACTTTCAGAACTAAGTACAGACCAGAGGTATTTACATGAAATGTGCTTAAGTGTGATGACCGGTTGCTGTTCAGAAGAACTTGCTAGAAGAAACCCTAGCAAAATGGCTCATTCACGGTGGTTGACAACGGCCAATCGCATTCTTCGATTGTACATTTCACAACAAAATCCAACTCACAGCTTACAGATGTTGGCAACTTACATTATGCAGGTGTATGCTCTTGTGTGGTTTGCAATCAAAATCAAACCCAGCTGTGTAGATGGTACTAAACACATTTGGTTGACAGTTAACTTGTCTCGTTCACTGTCAACAGAAGTAAAGAACATCATTGATCCTGTTATCCAAAGAAATGCCTATTTTGCTCATCCAGAGAATCTATTGATAGCAATGGTCACTGATGATCAAGATCACATTAAACAACTTGGACTGCGCAGAATTCTAAAGGCTCGTCAGGAACAGAAAACAGGCATCAGAAAATTTTGTATTCCAAGACTGAACTTTGATACAACAGACTATGTTGACCTGATAAATTGGCAGGAAGCTGAAGTAACTGCACCACCATTGTTGGCCAATATTCTAATGTCTGAAATAACTAGCAGAATACATGGCCAAAACAACATTATGTTGCCAATTATCCAGGTACCCTGTCACACTCAAGCCGTAGAAAGACATGTGAAACTCGTTACAGAAGCATCACAGTCGGTATGCGGAGAAAGGGCCCGAAATGGCTTCATAAAGAACAGGATTTTGTCTAGGCAGCAAATGACAGCATTCAACCAGAAGACTTATTATCGTTTTGATTAAATTAGCAGAAGTTATTAATTGGATAAAATGGATGTTTGAACTTTACAGTTTGTTGTTAGCCGATTTTCAGTATATTATTCGAGATTTAACGGACTTCATCAATATTTCATGTCATTTGGGCAGTTGAAAAAATAATAATTTAGAGGTAAAACTTTGACTACAAAATCACCTTCTATAGTGACAACTTTTCCAAACTATTACAAATTGAAATTCAAAAAAAAAAAATTACCTCTACGTTCACACCACCCTAATATATATATATACACACAATGGTTATGCTTGCCCTGGGTGTGGCAAAATATGTAGGTCACAGCTGGGGCTGAGCAGCCACGTGAAATACTGCATTACTCAGTAATCCTCGGACTCTTATTATATTTTGTCTTGTAAAAAAAAATTGTACAAAATTTCAGCTAGATCCGAGATAAGGTGTGAGAGAAATAACGTTTACAAACTCTTTACCAGACAGACAGACAGACAGAATGGCTGGCAAAGTAAGTTGATATAAGCTTTGTAAAAAAAAAAGATCATCGTTGGCATCCGGTCATTCCCTATTAGAGATGGAAGTCCGACCCAGCAAAGTAGTTCTTCTTTTCACCCAGAACAAAGCCAATTTTTTTTTAAAATTTGTTTTTGTTTGTTTTAATCTCTAATCTTGAAAATTTTTTATTGAAATCTGACATGTCCAGGAGGATCTTTAATTAATTTTTTTTATAGGAAGTTCCTAACTAACGTTTGAGTATAGGATAGTCAGAGCTGTAGCTGATAAAACACAATTCGCACCCCAGCAGGGGCGTAGCTAGGAATTTCTATATCATTTGGGGGCCGGGGATGACCTCTTTTGGGGCCCATGCATTTTGCGTTTATTTAATTTTTAATTAAAAAAACACTCATTTGGGGGCCTGTGGGATTTTCAAATTCTCCCATTTCCTCCCCTCACCCTGGCTGCTTTACTGCAGCCCAGAACGGTCTCGAGTGCAGGTGTTCTATAATTTGTCAATTGTTGGTCTCCGATGTAGGACTTAGTTCGTGTTGGACTAGTGCTGGTTAATCATTTGTAAACCAAATATGTACAGAGTACATCTGTTTGAGATTTATATAGGCTTAGTTAAAGGGAGAGATACACCAGGGCTGACTACCGGATAACTACCAACTGCTATTTTATCTTGTCTGTACAACATGTAGGAACTGTTGATAAGGATATTTATTGTAAAAGGTATTTATTATTTTTTAAGCAATTTTCACTTAGGCACAAGCAATTTTTACAGAGCTTAGATCAGCTCTTTTGGATTTTTTTTTTACATTTTATTGCTGTATTTTACATATGTTCTAGTTTCGTTACTTTCTTGAGTTGAGGGGTCCTAATCAGAGAACACGGTTTGATCTCTGGCATTTGGCATTCCAGTTCTAGTTTTATGTTGTTGTTGTTTTTTTATTTCTTGGCAATATACTCAAAACAGGTATAACGCTTTTTTCTTACATTTTGAATAACGCCGTCTGTGTGGGGATTCAAATTCAATTTTAATTTTTCATTTATTATAAAAACCTGATGATGAGTCTTGAGTCAGTGACTCTGTGTAACTGGTGAAACCATGAATAGGATACGATTTTTGTGTTCTTTAGTTAATAATTGGCAATGTTCTGGATGGAATGTCAATGAAAACAAGGTATAAGTACTGTAGCTCTTACACCCATCTGCTATATCAATCTTATGGAACTTACTGTTTTATATATCATGAAATATCTGCAACTCGTCAAAATGTTTCTCTTAAATCAATATAATTTGTTAGGGCGTTTAAGTTAATTAGAGACAGTAGTGGGCCTAAGACTATTCTATGATAAAGAGCCATTTAGTATGGCCTTTTCGTCTTTCCTTATAAGCGAATTCTGAGCCCATTGCTATAATGCACCGTTAATGCTAAAATACTCTATATAGAACTACGCCTGTTGGTGATTCAAGCTAAGGCCTATATAGTATTTTATATTATAATTTATTATATAAAGTACTATGTAAGATGTATGTATGTAGGCCACAGCTTGGGCTGCGCAGCCATTGGAAATACTGCATTCCTCACTAATCTCGAAGACAAGCCTTTTTATTATGTATGTCCCGCATATAAATCAAAACCGTTTGACCAATCTTGATAATACTTGGCATAAATGTTTCTTATGTCATAGCGGAGAAGTGCATGCTTAATGTCCCACCCACAACCGGAAGTCCCTAAAAGATAAAAATGAAAATACCTAATTTTTTTCTCTATTTAAGAACGATACTTTTTTTTCCACAGTACTTTATACTACCTACTACCTACTAAACTGGTAAATCTATTTCTACACGCTACATTCTCATGGGAAATGAAATAAACATTTAAAGGGAACATTCTCCATATTTGACATAGATTTTAATCCAATCCTCTAAAACAGTAATACCTAAACTAAGGCCCGCAGGCCGCGGGTTACATCCTGCTAGTATGATGTAAGGCCAACGTCACGTGACGCAATGTTAAGTATTACTTTCTTATCTATCTCTTCAATTGGTATGCGGAAGTCTTCCTTTGCAGTTACACATCGAAATGTTCGAATTTATCACTCTTGTTTTTATTCATAACTATAAGAACTATATAAATCGTAATACATGTTTTATTAAAGGTACATCTAGAGTAGTATGTTATGTCAGCGCCGAATATAGAAAGGTATGTAGGTCGAAGGTCGCAGCTGGGGCTACGTAGCCACGTTAATACTACATTCCTCATTAATATCTATCTATCTGTCTGTCTGTCTGTCTATCTATATAACTGTCTATCTGTCTGTATGTCTGTCTGTCTATCCATCCATCCATCCATCCATCCATCTAACCAATCTTCCATTCTATCCATCTCTCTCGCTCTCTCTTTATAAATATACATATATCAAAGCTTTCAGCGATTGTAAAGCAAGTGACTTTCTAACCAGATAGCTCTCATTCCGGTGTAGACTAGGATTCTCAACTTGGTAAATTTCAGTCGCCCCTGAGTTCCAACTATAATAGGTACATGACTTCAGTTTTGATAACCACATTAATTGAGATGCGAGCTGCGACGAGAGCTTAGGAATTCGCTATAGCCAGTACCTTGAAGTCCACACAACAGCTAGTTTTCATTTCTCCTCACGCAGCTGTTGGGTTCAAATGAACTTCTCTCACAATTATCTGCTCCTTAAATATGAAAAGGAACATTTTCTTTTGTTTTCCTTTTTCAATTTCTTTGTTAATTGAGTTAAAGTATTCCTTTATATTCCTTTATATTTCTTTATATTCCTTTATATTTCTTTATATTCCTTTATATTTCTTTATATTCCTTTATATTTCTTTATATTCCTTTATATTTCTTTATATTCCTTTATATTTCTTTATATTCCTTTATATTTCTTTATATTCCTTTATATTCCTTTATATTGTACACATATGTAGTAATAAGTACATTTGGGAGTGTCTCCTGATAATAAGGTTATAAGGGTTTTAAACGCTCTTCTAGTTTTCAATGTCAACTAATTGCAGTGGAAGAACCTCATCTAGAAATATATTTGTGTTTTGTTCTGTTCTCTCGCTATGAGTACGTACTAGTCAAGTGACCGTCACGACACAAACTAATGGTGGTCTTTACAACTCTGTCTGTTCCATACTTGAAGGTCGAGTCAAGGTTAGAACAACCAAGATAGAACATTTCGGGAATTTCCTGCATGACTAAGTCCATATCAGTGGCTCCAGAAGGGGAATAGACGCTAATAGTTTTTATTGTCCGACCGTCTCGTTTAGATCTCTAAACCAGATAAAAGAAATTGAGAATCCTATGATATTTTAGACCTTTTAAACTTCTGATACAACGGCTACTTTCTGTCAAACTAGCTAATCACATTCTAAACAATGTGTTTACATTAGTTAAACAGAACAAAAATATATTTAGTATGCATATACATCCACTATAATTTCAACAACAATCTCACTAAGTAGTGTTTTATGAATACATGTTACATGCAAACGTCATATAGATGTGAGATACAAACTCACTAAGTAGTGTTTTATGAATACATGTTACATACAAACGCCACTATAGATGTGAGACACAAACTCACTCCAGTGTCTGTCTGGGACAATGGTTGGAACATGTTTTGTTTTTCTCCCATTTCTTATGGACAGATATTAAGGTTAAAATGTTTCACAATTATTCATTAAAACCTGATAAAGACATGAATAAATAACAATAATTTAATTAATTATTGATGATCAATTATTTTGTTTAAAATCAAAATTAGGGAAATAAATGCTACTACTGAGAGATGTGTATGTATGTATGCATGGATTTAGTCCCCTGACATTTCTTTCTTCCCAAAATTAACCAATTAGTTAGTCATGTAGTACTAATAAATAAATTTCGTTTTATATGGTGGGAAGCGTGGTCAAGAGGACAAGTGGGCATGAACTTGGCTTGGCTACCTAGAAGGGGGCTCGAGGTTCGAGGTTCGACACCCGATTCGGGAAGATTGTGATCGCCTAAAGGCGCTAACTCCTAGATACCCCCTCCCCCCCCCCCCCACCGGTCCACAAATGAGATTGGACCAAAACCGCTCTGAGCATACGCATGACAGTAGCGCTATATAAAAGCTATAATAATAATATATTGCAGAATACGAGTAGGACTAATCATTTCTTTTTTTTTTGAAGTAGCGTCTATATAGTGATTGTAAATAAAACCTTTTAAATTAAAAAAAAATGTCCTTACAACGTAAATACTGGATTCGAGTTGTTGTTTTTTTTATAAATGTGTGTGTGTCCATCTAATAACTAAACTTTATTAAACCTACATGGTACACTGAATAAGCTGTCTGAGCAATTTCGCAACATCGTACCAATCAATAGTTGCTTCATAGCACTGCTTTGTTATTGAATTTAAATTACTGTAGGGATAACTTATTCAATTATTCGCCAACCTAAATTCCTTGCGAAAAAATACATTTAAAGTTGCCACTTCAATTAGTAATTTCCTAGTGTAGAAAAGTAAAAATTTGTATTGTTTTTTTTTGTGTGTGTGTGTTGTTTTTTTTTTGCAATGTATCTTTTGGAAAGTGAATTTTAAAAAAATGTAGTTAATAGTGCTTGATAGTGCAAGGATCTCATGGAAGCTATGAATCAGAGGCGCAGCGAGAGGGGGGGGCAAGGAGGCACTATGCCCCGAGCGCCACTTTCAACAGGAGCGCCTGCTAAGAGAGGCGCAAAAAAAAACTGCTGTAGATAATTTAATAAGTTGATACATTCTAAGGTAATTTCTATTATATTATTATTAAATACTTTTTATTTATAAGCCTATATTTCTATGTGGTGTTCATGGAGTGGGGGGGGCGCCTACAAAGTTTCTTGATCCGGGCACTCATTTTGCTCACTACGCCACTGGTATGAATAGATAAATATGTTTACAATATTACAACAAGTCCCAGAGTATTGCACAGACTACATCTTCAGGCGTCGAAGCCGAAATAATAATGTATTTGAAGTTAATGACGTCAAATGGCTTATAATAATTTGGACTATGGGAAAATTCAAAGTTTTGTGTTTAAGATGTGTAACTACATGAAACTGTAATACTGTTTTGGGCTGTTTTTGTACTCACAATGAAAAGAAGCGAAAACAAATCAAATAGTATGGACATTGTTTTTGGACAATAATCTATTTTGTCCAATATGTCAAACACCACGTTCCAATGGACTTCTTGAAATACAGAAAAGACACAAAGATGAAGTGTGGCGAGTCGCCTTGAAGGAATATCAAAGAACAGAGGAGCAAACTCCATGGGTCAGGAAGACGTTGGGGTCGATGATGTAGAGGCGGATCTACAACACACTAGAGTTCAAAAGTGGAAATAAACATCTCAGGGAGGGAAAAGTATCTTGAAGCAAGCCAGAGCCCCTCCACGGGCCACTGTGATAGATTGAGCTTTGAAAGTAAAAGTTGGCTAAACGATAACAGTGATAAGCTGAGAGGGAAAACCTCCGCATTGAGTATAACTTAGCTTATTTGTATAATGTAAGGTCAAATCTTAAATTTCAAAGCAGAGGCGGATATTCGTTAAGGGGGAGCTAGAGCTAGAAATGCAATAGATAATTTACCCCCCCCCACCCTTTACCAATATCCGCCTCTGCATTGAGTATAACTTTGCTAGAGCTAGAAATGCAAGAGTTAATTGACCCCCCCACCCTTTACCAATATCCGCCTCTGCATTGAGTATAACTTTGCTAGAGCTAGAAATACAAGAGATAATTGACCCCCACCCCCCTTTTACCATTATCCGCCTCTGCTTTGAATGTTAAGACTTGACCTTAGACAAAATAAACTAAGACGTAGGTTGATTGTTACAACTTGTCAACGAAATCCTACAAGTCGCTACCTCTGTTGTCGTAATCAATACATTTGAAGCATATATAAACTCAACATAGTAGTATGTCTTGATAGTGACGCTGTTATAGCGTGGTGCTTGAAATATAATTCGTGGGTTCGATACCCATTCTGGTCATTTTTTTTTTCTTTCTTTTTTAAAGACGAATAAAACATGTATGTTTAACTTACAATATTTTTGTTTATTAGTTGTGTGTTTTGATGTTTCCTTGACTTCGACGAAGACCTGCATTGTACTATGCTATTATGCCTTGGTAAAAGTTTTCCCTTTAGGCCTTGCGATTTTTAGGGAACAGGGTGTCAAGTGGTCAGCACAACGACCAACTGCCTTTGCTATCACCAACTAAATTTCAGGTATCCCTTTGAGTAGGATTGATTCAGGACCTTAAAATAGTCCCAAAATTCATAATCCAAGTCTTCCCCGAGACTCTCACAAAGGGCCCTTGGTTTGGAAGCCAAGCGCTTAACGACTCAGTCATCGCGTCCCCTTTTACCGAAGTATATTGTCTAAAAATCCTCTATATTAAGTGGTAGATCACATTGTTTAACAACATGCATGGACAATGTGATGTATTTATACATAAATGACTGTTATAAGTATTGAAAGATAGTGGGCCTATTGACGTATATATACATACATGGATGGCTGCCTGGTCGTGCGGTTTGCGCGCTGGATTGTCGTTCAGATTTATCGGTGGTCCAGGGTTCAAACCCTGCCCGCTCCCATCCCCCGTCGTCCTGCGGGAGGTTTGGTCTAGGAAGTAATTATCTTCAACTCTGAAGGAACATTTTACAAACATTTTACATTGACACACGGATGCATAGACATAGTCACATAGTTTACTGTAGTTTGTGTTTGTTTATTTCTTTGTTTTACTTTGAGGCTAGACTTCAATCTGTATTTATCTACGAAAGTAGATTTGGGTGTATCAGGTCGATAACAATAAAAGTGACTTATAATATATGTGCCAAAATGTCAAACATTTAAATTGTGTCATTAAATATTATAATAGATCTACTTAGCTTATGCTCAGTAGATCGTGACGGGTCAACATTGTAGCTAGAGGTATCAAATATGTTTTCCATTCAACAAAGTTACCGTATTTGCCTGTCTAATATAAAAAGTAGAAATGTAAGGTGGTGTATATGTATGTATGTATGTATGTATTGTGATGCATGCCTGTGACGTGGCAGCTATTGGTCTCACTAGACCACGTGACATGCCTACTAGTACACATGTTCTCGGTTAATGTCACTCATTCACAAAAAAAAAAAAAAGTAACTCTGATTGACACAAATCAGAATGAATTAAAGAGTCACTTACCTTTGTTCTTTTGCCAATTGTTTTATAAAACAGTAAAACTAAATCGGAAACTATTAGCTTTTTATTTCCCGTGACCTACATATTTTGCCTCATCTAGGGCAAGCATATTCATTGTCCACCGGTGGTCGATGAAGTCTTGTTTTTGTCGTCTAAGTCTGTCCTGGACAACAGATTTTCTTTTGGTCTCAAATGTGAATGCTGCGGCCTTTGTGAATGACCTTAAGTTATCCCGATCTGAGGCCGCCACCAGGTGCATGAAATAAATAGTAAAGTATTGGTCTGACCGGAGGGTGAGGAAGGTTAATTCTGCCTCTCCCCAACCAAATATGCCAGTGATTACGACTGTACGGTGCGGAGAATCAAATTTGAATGTATCCAACACGCTATTTACATCATATAAAAATGTGAGTAAGAGTCTCTTGTAGAAGAAGTATTAGCAGAACGGTTATCTATAAGACAGATCAAGAAACACAACAATATAGGTCTAATTAGATGTCATAGAAAATGTTTGTTAGTTCAAAATATAGTTCCCAGAATTTTATTTTTTTATTTTGCAAGATCTGTTGGAGGCCCCATTTGAATTTGCGTCTTGGTGTTGCGCTCAGGGCATGAAGCCTCCTTTTTTTTAGTTTTTGTATTAAACTTTGTCATTGCAAATTAATAACTTTTTTGAGTTGAAAGATGTTTCATTACTACCATTAAATACTATACTCTTAAACGATAATTCTGGAGATCTAGGATATGACTTCAAGTTGTCAGCTGGTAAACACACCAACAAAATAATTCACTATGAACATTTTTGGATCTTTGCTCTTTGTAATAAACATAAGCAAACATCAGTTTGTTCTTTGGTATAAGAACATAAGTTAACATGAAAATACCTATGTAACATGAGATACATAAGACAGGTACACCTATATCAACATAAATAGAAGCATTGATTCATATAAAATTCATATGATGAAGACAATGTTTGGTATGACATAAATCCTATTAGATTAAGATTGAGAGTGTCACCGTTTCAATGAAACTGTTTACTGAGAGTCGTAAGGAAGAATGGAGTAGTCTTCTCCTGGTAAGTCACGTCAGAAACTGTAGTAGGATTACACATCTTTAAAGCGTAGAATAGTTTCCCTTTTATGACAGTAGCAAATCGGTTATTTGTTCAATTAGTTGTATGGCATTAAGGTTCTACTTCACGGAAATGATTATATTGTCGTTGAGCAATCAGACCAGCTTAACTACCGTGCTTTTCATTTGCCTTCCAACAGCGTTGTGCTAACTTTTACTTCAGAGGAGACTTTAAAATGTTTTACATGTTTCAGATGTTACTCCAGATTTGTAAATAATTACATCTTTCAATGGCGTAGCTAGTGATTTGGGGGCACGGTGGCTTGATCTCTTTAGGGGCCCCCGCAAGTTGACACTCACATCATGAAATGAGATAATAGCGTAATACTTAAACTTATTTGGGGACCTGAACAGATTTTTAATTTTATCCCTTCCACCCACCTTTAACTACGCCACTGACATCTTTTGAATCCGGGACTATTAAGACCGTCCAACGACAGTCTAAACGTCCAGAGTGCATACCACACGACGAGGCAGCCTACAATACTTCAAAATATGAATATAATTAAAGTAAAGTTTAATCTTGTGATCTACGGGCAGATACATTAAAGGTCATCTGTTATATAAGTCCAAGGTTAATGAGGGTTTTATTTTGGTCAGCATAATAACCAACTCCCTTTACTTTTCTTAAACTTATGTCAGGTAGGCCTTGTCACGTAGTTATCTTTACTCTGTTTTTTTTTATTTCCTCTACTCGTAGTACTTGTATGGGGCGAGAGAGTCTTGTATGTTTGATTAGAATTGTTGTTGCTATGTCCGGTGACATCTATTGGTCATATAAGAAACCTGGCAGATGTTGCAAAAGCAGTTGAATATTTAGACAAGTTGTCCCACATCGTATAAGTGCGCGGGGGTAACGATTGGAAGATTTTGATTCTCTGTTATATATATATGTCATACTCTTCACTTCTGGCCGAAGAACCAAAACAAATAGTTCCTAAACCTGCCAGGCCTCTACCCATTAGAAATGAGTAGAATCTAAAGACCCCGAAAGTAAAAATCCCAGTTTTCACAAGGATTCAAAACGGTACCCCCTGTTCGGAAGCCAAGCGCTTTACAACTCATCCAACGCGCCTCTGAAAATACAAAAAAAAAATTATTACATAAAACATGATAACAAAAGTATTACAAATGTATTACAAATTTAATACAAATGCATTACAAATGTATTACTACTTAAATACAAATGTATTACAAATGTATTACAAAAATATTACAAATGCTTTACAAATGTATTACAAATGTATTACAAATGTATTACAAATGTATTACAAATGAATTATAAATGTATTACAAATGCTTAACTTACAAAACGATGAGAAAGAGTGTTTGCACCAGTTTCTCTGGACGTCGTCTTCTGTTTCACCAAAAGTCAAAGAGAAGTTTGCACCAGTTCTCCGGACGTCGTCTTCTGTTTCACCAAAAGTCAAAGAGTAGTTTGCACCAGTTATCCGGACGTCGTCTTCTGTTTCACCAAAAGTCAAAGAGAAGTTTGCACCAGTTCTCCGGACGTCGTCTGCTGTTTCACCAAAAGTCAAAGAGAAGTTTGCACCAGTTCTCCGGACGTCGTCTGCTGTTTCACCAAAAGTCAAAGAACACAAAACTTGTTAATGTCAAGCGGAACAAGTAACCAAAAAAACAAACAAGTAAAACCTAATCACAAAGGTTCTACGAAATGTAATGGTATCAATAAGTTTGGATCAGTCGTGTAATTAAATGTGTTTTTGTTTAACGCCATTTCGTGGTTTTAACATTCTCCAAATTGAGGCCGAAGAAGTTCGCAATTACAAACAGTCCTGTATTTTTACCTAAATCAACAAATACGTTAAACCCATATTAACCTAGCGCCAGTAGCAAGAACGTACTTAATGGACGATTCATCATCACCAGACTAGAAATATGTCTAATTAGCAAGCGTGGTGGACATTTCACCTAAAGGAAGAAACAATGGCCTTCTAACATATGTAGTCCAAACCAGTAGATCCAGGGGCGTAGCTAGGTATTTGGGGGCCCGGGGAGATCGACCTCTTTTGGGGTCCCTTGCACATTCGAAAAACTGACATGAGATAATGTACTTAACAACTATGTAAGCCTACATTCAAATTGGTACAGTATATTAGTAAAATTAACAAACAAAAAAAATTACATTAATAATCTTTTCATGAGTTATACCGTTGTTTATTGACGAAATAATGCACAAGTGACAAATCTCAATTTATATCTCTTCGCGTCGTGCTTTCTGTGCAACAAAGGTATCTATAACATCATCTACATCGATTCAGTCGATCATTTGTGATTCCACTGACATTAAAGCCATAATAAGCCTATCTTGCGTTATTGTGCTTCTGAGATAGTGTTTGATTAACTTGAGCTTTGAGAATAATCTCTCATTTGACGCAAAGGGAATTCCCTGGGTTAGCAATATTCGGATGGAGTTTGCAAGGTTTGAGCACAATTCATTACCCTGACAGAGCCAGCTTTCTGGCTGATCAGTTTTGTCAGTTTATCATCATTTTGTAAAAAGCAAGAGAGGGTTTTAATTTCTTCAGCAGCTTCCCTATGTGCAGTTCAGGGGGGGGGGGTTGTAGTTTCTTCAGAACTAAGTTAATTGGGCGCAAAGATTTGACAAGAATTCAAGATAAGCAACAAATAAAAAATAGTTATCCACTCTATGAAGAAGATTCTGTGCACTGCTTCTAGTGTCCATTCTATCGGTTCTCTTCAGCACGACTTCTCTCATACAGAGACATTTTCACATCTTCGACTGCTGTATCTTTCTATGATACTTTTCTTGGACACGTTTATAGTCTACTTTGTTTTCAGTGCACTTATCAGGCTTCTTCTTAACTGATCAGGATGATGAAATAAACTAGACTGTATACAAAGTTACTTGTACAAATGTTTTTAAAATGTTTGACATGTTTCGTATGTTCCTTCAGAGTTGAGGATAGTTTACTTCCTAGACAAGACAAACCTTATTATTAGTACTATTATTATTATTATTATTATGTTAGAAATGAGCGAGTAGTCATTCTCTGGCGCTGTCAGGGTCGAGTTTCGCTAAATAGAAACAAAATTCGTCGTAGTCCCTTTAACAATTTCCACTGAGGAATTTTCTGGTGATGTGGCAGGTCTTCAGCAGTACTACACTCTGACAGGTAACGAAGATGTTCCTAGGAATGTTAAGGGCCTTGAAGGTGTCTTTGAGGTCAGTTGTTATTATCCCCTCGGTTGATATAACAATGGGGTATATTGTTATTTCGGACAATTTCCTTAGACGCTTAATCTCCAAGCCCAGGTTCCCATATTTTCGAAGGGAATTGGGAGACTTATTGATAGTCAGTCCTCAGTGCCAAGAATATCATAGTGTACATTGACAATACAATTGAATGTACAACTTCACTACTAATACAGCTCCACGTTGCTATATGACGCGATTTCCTAGAGGGCGCTCCACATATTATGTTCATGTTTATCTATTTATAGGGACGAGATCGGGAATTCGCTTTTTAGAAACTTAAAGTCAAAATAAATTTTACGGTAACGAAACATGTTTAAACTAATAGAACAGTCGACAGACGAGTTCTCACGATGTGGCCAATGAGTTAAAATTGTTCTCACTTCTTCTTGTTTACCTTGAAAGTTCAAAGAAAATCACAAAAGCCCTTTTTTGAAATAAAAATTACAAATACGAACATTTAAGCATTGCTCCCTAAATAGTATATGACATTATCAGGAATTTTCTCAAGCATAAGTTCTCAATGTCCTATTACGTGAATGGGAGTGTCTCCTAAATTAGCGCGCCAGAGTCACATGACAAAGTGTTCTACAAGATTCAACATAGTCGTTACGACAGAAGGAAGCCAACAACATTGAAGTATATGTTGAAACAATTTAGGAAGTTGTTGAGACTGTTGGGATGTGAATACGATTTAAATAACGTAAGTTCATTGATTGTTTATGTTATTTTTGGTGCACCTATATTCTAATGTATACTTATTTAAATCTATACGATTTTTAGAAGGTGGCGCCTTATGTAGTTATCCGAGACTTCATCTAGATTCCAATCAATTTAGATTTTTTAGTTTTTGCAGAAAATTATCAATGTAACAAAGTGTTATATTTTGTGGAAGGTTAGGATTGGTGTGTGTAGAATGGAGTAAACAGCGTCAAGCGTCACATCAAGAAATTAACAAACATGTTCAATAGTAACATCTAATAATGTGTCTACTTGTTTTTCAACAAAATCTTTTTTCACCAAGTTTTTACAAAGTCGCTCAATCTCTCTGTAAGGTTTTATTCTCTTACAGTTTATTTATTCCACTTTGCATTCTGGGATTAAGTTCAAACTTTCTGCGTGTAATTATTGTCAATGACAACACGTGACTTAATAAACAAATCATTAACCAATCACTTCATCAATGAGTCGTAATTAATGTATGTTGTTTTCTATAGGAAATGTTTTACAGCAACCTTGGTATACCAGTGACAATAATCACGCACAGATATATCCCGTCAATCAAGCCACAAATTTTACTTAACGGTTGTTTTTATTTTGTGAGCAATTGATTAGCACAGTGGTAAAACATGTTGAATTTCCATAATGGAGAGACTATTTCGATTTTTTTAAATATTGTTATTGAAATGTCAGTATAGAACCTTCAACTCCTTCCAGTGGTCCATAAAATTATTGTTAAACCAACAAGAAGAGATTCAGATCTAAGTGAATAGAGAAACATTTTTAACCTTCAATCATCGTTGAGTTTCATCTTTTAGATTTTGTTTTTACACTATGATGAGACACATTCAAAGAGCAGTTTTACAACGTATAGAAACATAATTATACCATATTATTTCAAATAGGCTAACACTACTACTAATAAGCGCATCTCTCCACATTGTGACCAACATTGTCTCACAACATCGGACGTTAGTCTTTAATGTTTAATTAGAATAAAAGCTTTAAATAAATGCTTACTTATTTATTATGTGACCGAAAAGGCCCCAACGCATAGTAACTCAGCTTCAGCGAACAAAGATTTGCTCTAGACCCAGAACATTAGACCCGCTTTGTAGTCACCCGGTGCGGCAAACTTCCTGTAAGTGTGTGTCCCCTTTAGACTCTGCGATCTATTGGTCGGATGATGTTAAGGTCATGTTTCTGAGGTCAAAGTTTAACTAGCAGTGTGTTATGTGTCCAGCACAACGACCAACAGCCTTTACTTTCCCAAACTAAAATCAGGTACCCATTAGAGATGAATGGACTCAGGAGAGCCCTAAACATCTTGAAATTCAAAATCCCAGTCTTCACCGGACTTCAAACGCAGGACTTCAGGTTCAGAAGCCAAGCACTTAAAAATTCGACCACTGCACCTCTCTCCACAGTGAGGTCACTTGTAATATATGTTATTTATAACACACAGTTGGGAAAACTTTGTTTGATTAGAAAGAAATAATCGGAAATTCCCTGAATGACTTTTTAGTCTATGTCCGTGTTTCTATAAATAGAACTCACAAAGTTGTCAATAAAAACGAGATTGTATAAAGTAAGTCACTCTATTTCAATGTCATTTCTTCGTTGTATTATTTTTTTAATATAAGGTATCTCTTAATACAGAATAGTAGAATAGTGAACAGTAGAAGGAATTTAGGTTTGTATGAATGTTGTTTAGATTTAGATCTAAAACCGGGTAAATCCTTATTCTATTTTAATCTAACATAATTTAAAGTGCAGAGGATGTTAAAAATACCATCTATTATTTTTTTTTTTTTTGGTCAACAATTAAGCAGCGAGTCTTGTGGCCAGCATAACTACCGGTACCCATTGGAGTTTTAAAATTGAAAATATCAGTCTTCACTGAGATTTGAACCCAGGACGCGAATCAGTTTTACAAAATGGGCATGTGTGTGGTTATAATTCCACGTATATGTTTGAATCTACATGAGTGAGTTTATAATTCGATGTATGGCGCCAATCATGTGGTATATGGAAAACTAAACTTATCAGATAGTAATATTTAATATAGTGTCTACATATTTTTTGTCACATATCAAGGCTGTCAGGATAGTCGGAAAGAAAAGGGCTTGGCAAAGGTCAGATCAAAACTGCAACAACAAACGTTCACAGCTAATGTTTGGAAATGTACGAGGAAAAAAAAAGGTTAAACATGAGTTACAACAAGGTCTACAAAGTACTCATAGTTTTGTACGTCATTTCTGGAAGTGGAAGATAAAAAAAGTCTTTTTGGGTAACAAAGGTTCAAAAAAAGTGTCAGTTATCTGCCCCTTTATGTTTGGTGAAACATTACTTTGAACCAATTTTTATTTATTTTTAGAACTCGTCAAAAATGTTCTGCAAGACAAAAACTCAAACTGATAAAAAAGTATCGACTGACTTAGCAGACTTATCCAGTCTTGGGGATGAGAATCAAGATACAGTCTGTATTTGTTTCAATTAACTAAAAAATGTTTTCTTATTTAGGCTTTCCATTTTATAAATTTAAGCAAAAATCTGATACCCAAGCAAAAAAAAGCTATGACGCTAACATAGCGCGTCCTTAGAAACAGCGCATCCTTATAATGAAAAAAAATTAAAACACACACCCACACACCTAGCAAAGAAACAATCCATAAGCGCATGACACCCGCTACACTATCCCGTCGTCCTGCGTGAGGTTTTAACTAGGAAGTTGAATATCAAACATGTACAAAGAATTTTTTTTCATCTCATACTTTTTTCTTTACTTTAGGCACAAACTTGACATGCCAGGTAGAAATTTAATGAAAAATTAAATATTAATTTCCATTTTTACAATCATCAATGTGACTACAATGAATTTCGTTTCTCTTTAACGAAGCTATACTGTCGATGGAAGTGCCTTAGAATAATAATTCCTCTGTTTGTAAAATAATAATAACAATAATAATACTAATAATGACAATAACAATGTCAAATTAAAATTGCAATTTTAAAGTGCAGAAAAATCTGGTTTTACATGATGCGATTACTTTTGAATTGAAATTTAATTCAATTATTAGAATCTAAAACTAGCAGTCTTAATAGATCTATTATATCTATAAAATTTAAATGATGTTTATAAAATATAATCTATCAGTAATACATGATCATATATTTATATGTTTTAAAATCTTAACAAAACCTAGATTTATATTCTTTGTCAAATGTCTATTGTATTCGTCCATATTGTTATAGAGATTTTAATTGTAAGCGTAAATAAATGTGTCGATTACCGAATACATCAGCCGATAAATCCATTCTTCTTTCTTTTCTAGATTAGCTTGTGTAGAGTCTAGATCTAGAATTAGTAGACTTAATTAACCTTTACGTTTATAGATCTATAAATGTCTAGATTCACTAGTAAATATTGTAAACATATAAATTTAGATCTATATCTAAATTAAATTAGACTTACATTAAAAATCTATTACGTATTACATTAGATCAATTTGCTTTAGTAGATCTAGATATAGATGTCTCCTATCTAATCAATTTAATCATCTTATGATAGATATAGGTTCAGATAATATTATACTAGATCCATAATCAGAATAGGCCTATCAATAGATCAATCTAGTGTTAAGAGACTTGTATATCTTGTAAAAAGTATTCCTTCAGACCCCGCCTTCAAGATATGTAGTGCAGACGATGTTATTAAGATCATCTTTTTTTTGTGGCCAACAGTTAACGAGGTGTCTTGTGACCAGCTCAACGACCAACTACAAGTGCTCCTTCTCTTGTGCCAGTAAAGAATGGAATGGGTTGCCCGAATTAGCCTGAAAAAACAAAGCTTAATTAGAAGTTTAATTCAATGATTAACGTGCATGTCTAGATTGACACTTGAAATGCATAGAACATAATTATGTTTTTTTTTTAAATTAACATCTGTACTATTTAAATAACTTAAGCTACAACAGTAAATTTCAATCTAAAAGTTAGACTCTAGTGTAGATCTATATTAACTACCATAACTAATTAGATCCTAGGTAATGTAGAAAAAAATATATATACATCTAAATTCACATTAGCTTCTAGTCTAGATTTAAAAACAATTTAATTTATACTAGATCTTGCCTATTAATCTATCCATCATTAGAGTTTAGATAGAGGCCTACTTAGATTTAAATAAAAGTTAATGCATCTTTATAACATCTAAAAGATAAACAAAAAGTAGTCCTACAAGATCTATAGACTAATTCTAAAATTGTAAATATCTCTGTTTAAAAAATAATTAAAATTAACTAGATAGGATCTAAAATGTACACTTTAAAATGTAGATATAGTTACATACTTTTTTCTAATTGCAAAAATTTAGACAGGACAACCAGGGACGGAGTGGGCAGGATTCAAACCCAAGACTATAGAAAGACAATTATTAATGCATATCACACTACCAGGCTGTCTGATCTAGATAAAAAACACCCCATTCTTGTAAAAAGGATACTTTTATCCTTATTCAAAATAATATACATAAGACATCCTAGACTAATGTATTTTTTTTTATTTGTGGTTTCTTTCTTTTATTGCTACTTTTCATTTTTATTATTTTGTTTTCTATCTTAAGGAATTTGTCATTTAGAATTAGAATCTAGATCTAGTACTCCAAAAGTAGTTTTAAAGTCAATTGGAGCTCTAAATTAAAATCTAGACTATCAAAGCCTGATGAATTTTTATTTTTTTTACATTTTATTATCAAGCATTTCACATGTATTACTTTCAATCTAAGTGCAAAAAAAATGGCAATTTATCTTAGTTGAAGCAATTTAAAAAACAAAAAAATATTTATTTAATTTTACTGTACAAGCAATATAGAAATTATATTTTTCTGAAAATATTTCATTGATGTAAATTTCTTGATATATATATGAAAAAAAAAGAAAGCAACTTTATATTCATATTTTGTTCTATTTCCAGAAAAGTACAGACCTTTGTTTTCTGCAAGACACATGTGGACTTAATGGTATGAAATCTAAGTGAAACAATACCTTACTTTAAACTAGTCTTATCATCATCACTCCTTTGAGTTCCTCATGGAACATAAGGCCTCAACAAGAACATGCCCCTCTTCATGGTCTCTTGCTAGCTTTAAAATGGTGTCCCTGCTCTTCCCGGTCCTCTCGGCTTCATGTACACTGCATTGCCATGTTCTTTTTGGTGTTCCTCTGCGTCTTGTTCCCTGGGGGTTCCACTCAAAGGCCTGCCTAGCTCTGTAACTTTTCTAAAGGTGTGACCAATCCATCTCCACTTCCTTTCTAATATCTGCACCTTTTTAATTTTTCTGTCCACTTATCTCCCACAGTTTGGTGTTTTCTACTTAATGGTATGAAATCAGAGTAAAACAATACCTAACATTAAAATTAACCTTATGGCTTTATTTTTATTATCATGTTATTCACTACAATTTAGCACAATAATAAGTAGCATATCAAATTCAAGTTATTGTAATGTTAGGTCTATGGTCAGCTTCTAGAACTTTAATTTAAATATTTAGTTTTATCTCTATGTAAAAATTTAGTTTTTGAAAAATATTTTTTGTTGTTTCAGATAAAAAATGTAAAAAAAAAAAACTGACTGACACATGTATTTAAACCATTTCAGCTTGTCTAAAGGATCAGACTGACCTAGCAGACTTCTCCAGTCTTGGGGATGAGAATCAAGATTCAGGTAAACTTTTTATTTATAATGTTTAGATAGAGAAAGGTTTTTGTATAAGTCTATTTTCTAATAATAATAATAAAAAATAATATATAAAATAGTTATTGACTTTCATCCTTTCAGATCCTTATCATTTCACCAGTGACCAGTCCAAAGTCCAGTCAGATGAAGTTGAAGGTCCACTAATTGGTAACTTTTGAGTTTAATTTTTAGTGTATAAACTGTAGTGATCAACACATGAGTTAGACTTGATCTATTTATAGATATCTCTTGATAGACTCTATACTGTACATTGTGTTGTAAACATTGGATCAAGTTTATTTCCTTGTTCTCCAGGTGATCATGAAACTCAGGAGTCAGAAGGTGGAGAAGCTGGTCTACACAAATATCTTGTGGACTGTAAGAAGAATCCAGGTCATAGACAGTTTATACCTGTTGAGACATTCACCTGGAAACATTTACCTGAAGGTCTTCAAGACAAAGATTTGTATGAACTCATTACAGTTTCAGCTGACCTCACAGTTAGAGTAGGTGTGGAAATGTCCAGTCCAGACAGACCAAAGTTTTGGCCAAAGACAACTCAACCATATCCATTTTATAACATGAGTGAGAGAAGAAACTTGAGGACAGGAAGTGGAAGAGTGTGGGAAGTAAACAAGTTTCAAGATGGAGTCACACAAGATGGAGGTTATGAAGATACTGACTACACAAAGTGTTGGTGTAGAAAATGTGAAGGTTCAAACTCAGCCAGCAATGTGTGGTGGGAGTTTTATGTGAACACAGCCACACATGTGGTATTTGATGACATTGAGGCCAACCACACGACATTGAGATTGTTTTATGATACAGATGACAGTCCAGTGGTCAGTGTTGATAAGGTCAGTGTTAGAGATGTAAACATTGGGCATGACAGGTGTTGGTTGAACTGTGTGACATGTGATAAAACTTTAGGAAAGAAACTGAAGGAGATGTTGGAACATTTTGTAAATGTCTGGAGGAAAGTCTTGGACAAATACATTGACTCTAGTTCTAAACACAAGTTGACCTTTATAGTGTCACATCCTCATGGATGTTCTAAACAGGTCAGTGTTGGTCAATGGAAGGACAAACTAAAGGTGGGTAAATATAGCTCTAAGTATACTTATACAACTTGTACATGTCCAGGAAGTAGTGGAGCACAAGTCCACTTTCTGGGGTATAGTGACTGGACTTGGTCTGAACTTGTCCACAGTGGAAGTCTCAAGTCTGGATTAAATTACAGTGGAGCTGGTTAAGTCTAGTGAGTTGTTTCCCTTGTGAGTTGTCCAGCTCCACCATGAAAATATCTTTGAGAACCCTTGACATTCTGTACATCAAACTCAAATGTCTCTTTACTCGTGAGCTATGGAAATAAAGTGTGTATGTTATCTTTAAATGTACAATGTTTTGTTTCCTTTTTTTATCCATGTTGTTGTTTGTATTTACATTTACAATAATTGGAACATGTTCAAATATAAACAAAATCTACCAAGTGTAGATCTACAACTTGCTCTCGACGATCAGGTTTGTGGAACAAATTATTAGATGTAGTTCTTATGTTTTTGTTTTTTTCAATGAAAATGCAATAATTAAAAGTTTGCAAACATTTCAAATACAAAAACTTGTCAGTTCTAAAAGAAATGCATAAACAAAAAGCTAGTGTGGTGTTCGACATTATTCTTTTGAACAAGCAGCCATGTTTTATTTTTCAAGGGACATAACTGAAATAAATACAAACGTTAATAAGAAAATTCCAGTTGTCTTTTCTTGTATCTACTAAAACTTACATTTAATTTCTGCATTAAATTTTAAAAGTAAAATTAAAAATATATTTACGGCCAGGCAATGTTGGTAACAAAACAAACAATTAAATTTGTGATAATTAGTTCATGGTATTAAAGAATCTATTAAAACCAAACAACACCCACTAAATTTCAATATCCAAAAACTCAAGACCAAGAAAGTTGTGTTGATCCTTACGGGATTATACTATTATTTGAACGTATTTCTACATTTAAAACGACATTTACATAACTAGAAGAGTCATTGAATGACTACTGCAATGGTGTATGGGTTGGTTAAAGCTCACGTATTTCTACAAGATTTTCACAAGAACCTTTGATGCTTGACAGTTCAGCAAGAACTTGGTCTATACAGAAGTATGTAAAAGTAAAGTTCCCTTTAAGACCTTACGACCTATGGGGAAGGTCATGTAAATGTCATCTGTTTCTGCGGTCAGGGTTAACGAGGGTGTCAAGTGGCTAGCGCAACGACCAACTGCCTTAACTTTTCTCAACAAACATTAAATAGACCTATCAATTAGAGCTGGGTGACTTAGAGTCGGCTTTAAGATTCCAGATTTATGATTCAAAATTCCAGGATTCAAACCTGGGAAGCAAAGAAATTTATCACTTAGCCACCGCCCCTCCAAACACCATAAGATTGACAGATAAACGTTTTATAACTAAATACATTGCACAATTATCTCTATCCCACTAACTGAGAGAACTTACCGGATGAAACTGTAGTTTGATTACCAACATTCAAAACGTACAATAGTTTCAATTTTATGATAGTAGTCAGTATTGGATCCGCAAGGTTGTTAACGCCGGAAGTGGTAATGGTCTTAAGCCCATCATTACCTACAAAGTGCTTCCAATAACATGCGTCTCAAATAGCCTCTGACAACCAATCCAACTCCTGGCCTTCACGTGCGGCTCACTTACTGAGCCCGGCGGAACCGTCACCACAGACAGAAAAAGGGGCAAAGGCGAGCAACTGGCGCCTAAACCAGTAAGCTTTGGGAAGGAGGGGCTCGTTAGCCTTGGTTGGCTACCCATCTAGGAGAAGGAAAACTCTGAATCCAAACCTCTGCTGCCCTGCGGCTATACCCAAACACAGGAAAGGCTTCGGGAGACAACCCTGAGGAAAAATCAGGAGCTGGTGACACACCGTTCTACAGCCTGGCAAATCCTGCGGCGCTACTGATTCCAAACTGTACTGGATACTCCGTTCATTTGGTCACATCAGCTGCGCAGAGAGGAAGGAACTGCTGTGTTGGCGACATCGTTTCGACCATAAACAATGCCCAGGCTTTCATCTCACTTACCCTAATTTGCGCTATCTGTGGACGGGAGTGTCTCTCCAAAATAGGGCTCCACAGTCACATGAGTAAGTGTGCTCTGAGATGAACCATAGTCGTCCGACGACTGAAGGAGGCCAATGTAGCAAATCTGTTATTTGTTCAAAAATAAAACATGTATGGTAATAAGGATCTACCTCACGGAAATGATTATATTGTCGTTCAGCAATCAGACCAGCTTAACTAGCGTGCTTTTTATTTGCCTTCCAACAACTTTGTGTTAACTTTTACTTTAGAGGATACTTTAAAATGTTTAGCATGTTTCAGATGTTACTCCAGATTTGTAAATATTTACATCTTTCAGTGGCGTAGTTAGGAATTTTGAAGGCCTGGATGATTGACCTCTTTAGAGGCCCCTGCATCTTGACATTCAACATCATTAAATGAAATAGTGGCTTAAAAGTTAATGTAAAAACTAATTACGGACACTTATTTGGGACCCACACTTAAGTAAGGGCCTGAGAAGATTATTAAAGCGTATCCCCCTCCACCCACCCTCAAGTAAGGCCTGAGGAAATTATTAAAGTTGGTCCCCCTTCCACCTACCCTCAAGTAAAGGACTGAGGAGATTATTAAAGTTGATCCCCCTCCACCCACCCTCAAGTAAAGGCCTGAAGAGATTATTAAAGTTTATCCCCCTCCACCCACCCTCAAGTAAGGCCTGAGGAGATTATTAAAGTTGATCCCCCTCCACCCACCCTCAAGTAAAGGCCTGAAGAGATTATTACAGTTTATCCCCCTCCACCCACCCTCAAATAAGGGCCTGTAGAGATTATTAAAGTTGATCCCCCTCCACCCACCCTCAAATAAGGGCCTGTAGAGATTATTAAATTGATCCCCCCTCCACCCACGGTCAAGTAAGGGCCTGTGGAGATTATTAAAGTTGATCCCCCTCCAGCCACCCTCAAGTAAGGGCCTGAGGAGATTATTAAAGTTGATCCCCCTCCAGCCACCTTCAAGTAAGGGCCTGTGGAGATTATTAAAGTTGATCCCCCTCCAGCCACCTTCAAGTAAGGGCCTGTGGAGATTATTAAAGTTGATCCCCCTCCAGCCACCCTCAAGTAAGGGCCTGAGGAGATTATTAAAGTTGATCCTCCTCCACCCACCCTCAAGTAAGGGCCTGAGGAGATTATTAAAGTTGATTCCCCTCCAGCCACCCTCAAGTAAGGGCCTGAGGAGATTATTAAAGTTGATCCCCCTCCACCTACCCTCAAGTAAGGGCCTGAGGAGATTATTAAAGTTAATCCCCCTCCACCCACCCTCAAGTAAAGGCCTGTGGAGATTATTAAAGTTGATCCCCCTCCACCCACCCTAGCTATGCCAATGACATCTTTTTAACCCAGGAACAGCGCATGAATGTGGGACGTGTTCGTGGGGACTTTTTTACAACCCCGCCCGTGCAAGAGGTTGACTCTCGTCTACCCGCGGGCATCCCCACGGAGTTATGTTTTGCCATTCATTTAACTTAGCTACCCCCTCAAATAGCCGTTTCCACCTAGGTGACAAGATGAGGTAGAACAGCGTACCTGGGAACTCTATATCTTGATTTGTAACAAGTATCCAAAATGTTGATGTCTTTAAAACCTGGATTATAGAGTAAAGAATAGCATTTTTTATGCGCTACTATCTAGCGTTTAGAAATACATAATTATATCTAAATTGTTTCGATTGATTTGTAAAGATATTAAATAATAACATGGACCTAATCCAACGCTGTCAATTTTAGTCTAAATAATTTAGAGTAATTACTGTATGTATTATTAACTCTTCACATATACTGAGAGCCTTATTACATATGAATACTTATTAATAAAAATTGTGTAAATCGTAGCAAATATAAAAAAGGCAATGATTACAGACAGACGTAATCATCTCTTTCGCCATGATAGAAGGCATGGGTGACAGTGCGGTTGTTGTGACCAAGCTATTTGATGTAAGTTTTCACCTCAGCGTGTGTTTGTGGTCTCGTAAGTTTGCGATTGTTACTTTCAATACTCTGCGTCCTAAATAGCCCCTCACCACTAGTCCAAAACCTAGCCTTCAGCAGCGACTCAAATATTGGGTCAGATCACTGATAGTTGAATGTGCCAAGGCAAGCATCTGGCGCCCTAAGTTGCAAGCATTGTGCAGAAAGAGTCCTTTAGACGTGGCTGGCTACCCACCAAGGGGAAGAAAAAACCCTGAATTCAACCTTCCGCACCTTGAGGACATATTTAGTACGAAACCCGGTAAACTGTTAGATGGGCGACATCGTTTTGACCATAGATAATGCCCAGGCATTCACCTCAGTTCTATGATATAATCCGGAAATGTTTTAAAAAATAATGGAGACTCCCTTTGTTCGTGTCAGTGTGCTGATGATGTTCTCTAATGACAATGAAAAACTTTATGCCAAGTGGTTTTCTCTATATATAAGCACACACAACGCGATAGATAGACAGATAGATAGATAGATAGATAGATAGATAGATAGATAGATAGATAGATAGATAGATAGATAGATAGATGCATGCATACATACATACATACATTGTTGTGTTTTAATTTAGTTAGAGAGTATGTTAGTTTCGCTAAAGAAATACATTAGGTATTGTTTTTAGAGACAGTAAAGTAGTAACGTAGTCAGACAGACGAACAACGTAGTAGAATAGGCGAACAAGAAGAAGAATATGGCGATAGAAGAAGGTTGATTATTATTACAGGTAGATAAGTAACAACGGAGAAGCAGACGAGACAGACATCCCACGTGTTAATAAAGGCATCAGTTGCACACGATTTTAGATTAATAGATCTAGCTACAACATTAGTTTGGCGACCACGAGGCCAGAACTAACAACGCCCTGACGAGCAACGACCCTGAGGTCAGAAGGAACTTTAAAATATTCAGCATTAAATATTCGCCTGATGAGATTCGCAGTCTGCCTGATTAGTATGTCTGCCTGAATCGTTTGAGAGAGAACTTAGTTCGTCAAGATTATCGTGTGTCGTCGCAGATTTCATTTACAGCATCATTTTCGTCGAATAACTCACCACATCTGAGTGTTTATTTTTATCGTGGACTGCGCAGCATCAGAGACATTATTGTTGAAGCATTGTTGAATGTTCATTATCGACATTGTTGAATGTTCATTATCCTTATTGTTGAATGTTCAATATCGTCATTGTTGAATGTTCATTATTGTCATTGTTGAGTAAATCAGACGCCATAGAAGGGATTCGTAGTAGAAGAAATTGAACAGTTACTGCGAGACATAACTACACTCTAGCAGACATAGAACTTATTCGTCGCAGAGGAACCTAAGCCGTTACCACCAGCCTTGTGGAATCGTGGAACCGGAAGTTTGACTGAACCGGTATTGTCACCATGTATGTCTATTGATCGCAACACTTTGACAGAAGTAGATTTACACTTTAGCTGTTAACCAAAGCCTTCCAGCCGGAGTCTGAACTGACCACTGATCTCTGTGTGCTACTTGTCTGGCCAAAAATATTTCAAACTATAAGATAAGTTTAGTTTTTCTTCTTACTAATCTGTTTCAAAATAAGATCTATAGGACTCAGTGGGTCACTTGCTGGTTTATTTCTACCAAGTGAAATCTGGGTGAACTGGGAGTGTTCTTAACATTGGATATTTACTACCAAGAAGCCCACAAATACGTATAGTTGTCCAATTGTCTTGTGTGTCAACGTGAATCATTTCTTCATTTAAAAATTGTCTCGTACCTTTCTCTACTGATGTATCACTTTTGTCTATAATCTTTCTATCATCTCTCATCTCTCATAGATGTAGTGTGTGTTTATATTTATTTCTTTATTCCATGTATTATTTTGTGTTCATCTCAAGGGTTGGTCATTATATAGTTAGATTACATTTCTACTACTAGGTAGAGACAATTATTTTTTTTACATCTTATTCAAGTGTAACTCTAGACTAGATAGTAGAAGATAAGAGAATTTGTATTGATCCAATCAAATGGACTTTCAGTTAGACTACAATTGACAACCTCAGCGTAACTACTGTACAATAACAATATAGATGCAAATATGAACAACAATAACGCACAAAAACACATACACATTCATAAATCCAGCGCTTTGATCTTATAACATCCTGACCAATAGTCGGAAAAAGAAGTTTTTATTTTAAATCTTTCTGTTTTAGTCCTAATAGTAAGGAGACGACCACTTCGTTCAGATCATATGTAACTGGTTTAATGGGTGCAGGTTGTCTTTAAGAATCGTGGGTGTTTTGGAAAGGCATCTTTCATGAAAAAGCTCTTCAAGAGATGGTAGCTGTATTCGAGTGATATACGATGCTTTTTTAAATTAGTCTTTTAAGTCTAAGTCTTTGTGCCAGAAAAGTATTACCATACCAGCAGTTGATGACAAATTTAATAAAACAGTTTACTATTGGTAAAAAAAAAAGAATGGTACATATTTTCGTAACCTGCAATAAGGCCAATGATTGCTGTGTCATCAGCAAATTTCATGATGGGAGTGTCAGCTGATAAGCTCTGAATGTCATTTGTGTATATTGTATACAATACTGGTGATGGGACACACTCCAGTGATGCCCGAATGCTAAGTTCTCTCGTGCCTGACACATGCGCGTTCACTTTCACATACTGTAAGAGTTCGATAAGAGAGTTTAGAATCCAAGCTTGTATATTTTTTGCTAACGTTTAATTCAGATAATTCAGATTAAGGCAGGGAAAGTGGGACTACAGCCCAGGGGTTTCAGCATACTTAAATCCGGCCTTGATTGTAATTCTAGAATGAAAATGTCATCCTCAAGGATTCGATCTTGACAGCTAAGCGCTTTTTCTCTCAACATATCAACTACACAGATCGTATTCGAGACATAGGTAAACTATCACAATGTTGAGTTGAGTCATTTTATATTCAGGAATATTTGGGATATAGACTTCTTAATTTAGATCTAAAGTTCTATCATCGGAATATTCTAAAGTGTAGTAGAGCTAAAGAATGTTCTTTTGTTTTTTTTTTGTAATCTATCATACCCAGACATTAGTTATGAAAAGATAAACAGTTGCAAAAGGTGGAAATGTCTTTTTATAATATGCCAATGAACTATAAGAAGAGAAGAGACCTGAGATCCTAGTGGTCAGAATTAGGACATGCTTTGAATTGTTAGAAAACATTGTTGTAACTGAACTAGTGACACGGGTCGGGCTATCCATGTGTGACACAGGTTAGACAGGCCTGTGGACTTCAAGCGGACTGACTGTGGGAGGCGGCTTGGTGAATGAAATAGAAAGGAAAGAAAGACTGTGTCAGGGTCATGTTAGTTCGTGTCAGTTAAGGGCAGCAGAGTTAATGACAAGACAAATATTCCAGTATAGGTTCGATACAGCGATTACAGACATTTCGTACTGCCAACTGTAAAGTTTCATTTTTTTATGTAATGTACATTTATATAAAATGTCTCGTTATTTGGAGCCCGAGTTAACTGGTTCTAATTTTTCCCAATTAAAACATACAATTAAAATGTTATTTGACATTAGTTAGGCTAAAAATAAAATATGCATCCTCTATTTGGGACTCAACTCAAGAAAATATTAAGAAACCGGAACAGACACAAAATAGAGCATTGAGATTCATAACAAACGAATATTCACATTTGACTAGTTGACTAGAGTAACACCTTAAGTAAAATCACTAAGCTTAGAAAGTCTTCAGGATACAAGACTTAATAGTAAATTAGCAATTAAGCATAAAACATTTAAACATACTCTTCAAATACAAAAAAAAAAAAAAAATCTAATAAAATTCTCAGAAAGACACAATGTTTGTTGCAAATGTTTGACATGTCTCGGATGTTCCTTCAGAGTTAAAGATAATTACTTCCTAGTCCAAACCACCTGCAGGACGACGGGGGATGGGAGCGGACAGAGTTTGAACCCTGAACCATCGATAAATCTGAGCGACAGTCCAGCGCGCAAACCGCACGACAGGGCAGCCATCCAGGGCAGATAAAGGCACATTCTTTATTCCATATACTAGTAGAGGAGGAGGAGGAGGAGGAACTAACTCTTCAAACAATGTCAACTTATCTCGACTACCGAATAATTGTAAACAGCTGTATATAGGATGGGAGGCACAGGAGGTAGAAATACAAAGCAATTCGGTAACGGGTGCAAATTTAGCCAAGCTATGGTAGATCATTTAAAATAGAAAACTATGCAAATAAGAAGAATTAGAATCTATTCAAGTTCTAAGTTAATACAAGGTGAGTAATAGAATGGGGGGAGGGATAATGCATAGTAACACACTAAAACAACATGAGCCTCAATAAACACAATGATTTTATTAGTCTCTATTTATGTTCTTTACTCCAGCCACTTGTTCTCTAAAACTGACTTCCTTTTACACACAGTCCAGACACACTGCTGTTCACTCAACCTTGTACACGCAAGGTCCACTGGTCATTTCATACACAGGCACACACACTGCACTACCAGCCACTCAAAACACATACACTTACTATCACAATGACTACACATGACAAACATGTAAAACTTTCATCAACGGAAAAGACAGGAAAGACAAAGTAAATAATGTTTTAATCCATGTCTCTGTAGGATAATTTTTTTTGGCACCAAAAGAAATAAATGCACCGTTCGAACATGATCCCAAAGCAGAACAGAGCTGGCTTTAAGGTGTATCGACTGTGGCAGCCACACCAAGCCCCGCGACATAGAGGGGCCTTACGACATATAGGAGCCTTACGACATAGAGGGGCCTTACGACAGAGAGGCCTTACGACATAGAGGAGCCTTACGACATAGAGCCCGTACCTTAAGGGAGAATCCCTTGTCACTGTCAGTCTTGAATCTTAAGATTAATGAGAAGTGCAGTATTTCCCGTGGATACGTAGTCCCAGCTGTGACCTACATACTTTGCCACATCCTGCGCAGACATAAAAACTGTCTACTGGTTGTTGATTTAGATTTTCTTTTCGCCATCTATGTCTGTCCTCGGCAGCGGATTTTCGTTTGGTCTCAAATGTGTATCCGGCGGCCTTTGTAAGTGATCTCCATCTGTCTCGCCCCGAAGCCTCCTGCAACCAGGTGCTCTCTTTTATGCCATTTTAAGTAATTAAAGCTTGCCTTTAAATTGTTCCCAAGTGGCATCTCTAATAAGCTGAATACTTTCAGCTCAACAAAAAAGACTGCCTTAGGCACAGATAATAAAGCAGTATATTTGATTTCTAAAGAAAATGTGACTGTTTTAAAAACAAACAATATAAAAACGGTATTATAAAACAAATATAACGGCATTTTTTATTTGAGCCGCCAATAAAAGATTTTTAAACTACGCCTAGAGATTGGAGGATTGATGAGAATATTCTTCTAAAAGACAAGAAAATGAGTCGGTGATAAGATAGCTACAATGTTGCTCACATTATAAGTAGAGAAATGAAGCCTTTTTCTGACGCTTACAAGAAGATTAGGTCTAAGTGACCCGCGACTTTAATGTCGGAAATTAAAATGGCCAGCAGGTCGAATTAAGTTGGACATCACTGTGATAAGGCATGATTATCTTATCTTTGCATTCCTCGTGGAATGTAGAGCCTCGAATGTAATAAGTAGAATTAAGTATTAATGCAATAAAGAGATAATACAATGAGGACATAAAGCACAATCTGATCAACGATGACTACCAATGAACATTAAACCCAAATATATTGCTCTGTCCTTCTTATAAACTTGATTAACATGAACGAATAATAACAAGACTCAGGATATAAATTATAAGACATGAAATCAGCTGTTTAATCTAACGCCATCTTGGTTGACAACAACAGTTACAAGGGATGTTACTCCCAAACACCGATTGGTGCAACCTATATAAAACACACATCAACACCAAATATCTTGCTCTGTCCTTCTTATAAACTTAAAAATAGAAAACTTTCCAAAAAACTGAAATATTTCTTGACCTAATTTCTTTGAATTTTCTTTTTAATATTTTGTTCTGCTGGTGGGCGAGTTCTCAACAAGTTGTTTATTTTCTGACCTACTTTGTTGACTGGACTGAATGTGCAGTAAAGCGTGATCGGCAAAATTGTCATTGTGTCTTCCGTATGTTCCAAACAGAGAGAAATGGAGAAAGACAGTCAACAGATCTTGTGTGGTGCCCCAAATCTCAAAGTAAACCATGAAACAGTCCTAACCAGATCTAGAGATTATCTCAATATAACAAGCCAGATAGCCCGTTGTTTATTATTATTATTATTATTTCTAATGTAATGTGTCAGTTACATCCATATTACTTCTCTTGTGTCTTCATTGGATTATTTTAGAGTATGTAGGATGTATACTGTTATTATATGTAATGACAGACTTTGTAGCATTTGTGCTTTGTAGCAAAAAAAAAATAGAAATGTTCAAATTGTTCAATTGACCATTGAGATCGACTGCAAATGCCAAATCCTGAACCCATTCGTCAGTTTGGAAATATTCAACAGGTTCACAGAAACATTAAACATTTGCGATGATTTAAGCCACGGGCACGAATAAAATTGATAGTGACTGAAACCAGTCTTATGACATGTTGGAATTGTAATTGCTTTGTGCGTTATGTTTCTTGGTGAATGATGTACTGAAAATTAGCAAATTTTAAAATTAGCATTTGCAAGTAGCTTAGCATCATAACCATTTCATAATGGCTGGAGCGCCATCCGTTGCTAGACCAGCTGGCTTTACCAAATGCATATTGTACTGGAATAACCCCTCCTGTTAGTTCTCAAAAACATCCTCCCTACACCCGTTACATCTGTGGACTCATCTAGAGCCAACGTAAAGAATTCATAATCAACTATTCACGCAAGTTCACTGACATGTCATTTATTCAATCTGCCACAGTGTTACTAGTTAACGCTATTTCTTTGAACGAAACACTCCTTCATAAAATTCCCTTCACTAAATAATTTGCTATGGCTTGCAATTAAGTTTGACAAAATGTAGCTGGCTTTCACTGCAAACTCAATCTCGGTGTAACAAACTATTTTTCAATTCAAGTAGCTTGTCATCTCTTCTTGTCCAGCGTAATAGTTTAACATTATTTTGATAATTTTTGAGCGGGCCGCATATGGCCCCCGAACGCTGTACAGTGTGTCATCTAGACATCAATATCAGCTTCATAAAGTAAAAAGTGATTTGAAACAAAGTTATTCTAAAATTGAGATATTTTACATTTCCCTTGTTAGTTAAAGGGAGTAGACTCTCTTGAACACGTTGATCTTCAAACGATGGAGATTAGTTAAACACGGTAAACCGACAGGGTACATAATTCACGAATTAACCATTTCTATGGATTGATCCTAGTAACCTCCCTTCTTTTCTCTGTCTATTTTCTTTCTCTATTTCTCTCTGTCTCATTATGTCTCTTTTATTCCGTCGTTCTCTCTCTCTCTCCGTTGACATTGTGTTTACGTGTATGTGTTGGTTGTTATTCCACTTAGTCTGAAAGCTCATATAGTGTTGTGTGTAACCTGTTTTATGTGAGAGTGTGTTATTAAAGAGTCTGTTATATCCAGCGTCTAGTGTTGGCGTCGCTTACAGAGTTCAGTGTTCCTTAGTGCAATATTAAGTTTATAAGTGTATAGATTAAGCTGACACTCTCTCGTTCCCTCTCTCTCTCTCTTTTCCACTTCCTCTGTCTCTTTCTCTCTTTTTCTCTCTCCTCGTCTGTTATGATTTGGTGCTGGTATCCTACTTTGATTTTACAAAAAGAGTTGCATTTCCTATTAACTTTTTGATTAGGTTTTTCTTGGTTTTTTTTTTTTTTTTGGTTACTTGTTCCACTTCACCCAAACATGACCAAGTTTTGTGTTCTTTGACTTTTGGTGAAACAGCAGACGACGTCCAGAGAAACTGGTTCAAACTTCTCTTTACAACAAAGCATAACTTGTTTAGTCCTTTTGTAAATGATAATTAAAAGGCATATCTTCAAGTCTTAAGATTATTGAGAAACGCAGTATTTCCCGTGGCTGCGCAGCCCCAGCTTTGACCTACATATTTTGCCACAACCACGGCATGCACAACCATTGTCTGCATGTGGTCGATTTAGATTTTCTTTTCGTCGTCTGCATTTGTACTCGGCAGCAAATTTTCTTTTGGTCTCAAATGCGTATCCCGCGGCCTTTGTGAGTGATATCCAGCTGTCTCGTTCCGACGCCGCATGCAGCCAGGTGCTCTCTTCTATGTCAGCCAAGGAAAGTTGACGCCTAAGCTGGTCTTTAAAGCGTTTCCGTGGGGCGCTTTTGTTACGTGTTCGTCTACTGTAAACGTTTTTTATATCTTATTAAAAACGGACGTTACTTCAAAAAAAGAAGATGATTACGTCCTAAGCGTCATGCATCTATTCATGGCATGTTAACCGATGACTTAAATTCTGCTACGTTTTCCTGGCTCACTTAAGCAACCCAATCCATGCTCTAATAGCACTCGGGAAGAAGAAGAAGCGTTTAAATACAAGATTTGTTTTTACACCTTTGCGGAGTGCGTTTGATGATACACTGATACTCAATTCTAAGTTGATTCAAATGTCATCGTCTCAAATTCAGTCCAAAGAAATAGAATAAAACTCGATGAAATAAATCTTCATGATAAACACAGAGATAGAAACTGTAATAAGTACTAATATGAGCGGACGACTCTGTCACAGCAAGAGATTTCACCCTGGGCAAAAGATAGGAAGGAATGGATAAAGACGGCCAACAGATCACATGTGGTGCCCCAGTGGTTCAAAAGACTGCGGGATATGTGAATGTGATAAGTTAGTGTAACTTTACAAGCGTTAGGGCGTCAATTTTTCTCTGACAAATTTTTAACTCCATGAAACATTTGTAGAATCTACCAGGAAACATGGACGGGTCTTTTTTTTTCTCTGTGGAACATGATAATAAAGCAGTATATTTGATTTCTAAAGAAAGTGTGACTGTTTTAAAAACAAACAATATCAAAACGGCATTATAAAACAAATATGACGTCATTCTTGATTTGAGCCGCCAATAAAAGATTGTTAAACTACGTTTAGAGATCGGAGCATTGATGGGAATATTCTCCTAAAAGAGACAAGAAAATGAGACGGTGGTAAAGCTACACTGTTGCTCACATTCTAAGTAGAGAAATGAAGCCTTTTTGTGACGCTTATCACATAGAGCCTCGAATGTGATAAGTAGACTTAAGTATTAATGCAATGAAGAGATAATACAGTAGTACAAACTGATCAACAATAACTAACAATAAACATTGAACCCAAATATCTTGCTCTGTCCTTTTTCTTAACTTAAAAAACGAAAACTTTTCAAAACTGATTTGATCTTAATTCTTTGAATTTTCTTTGTAATATTCTGTTCTGCTGGTCGGTACATTTGTTTTCACTGCAACTGGTCAAGGTCTCAACAAGTTTGTTGTTTTCTGACCTACTTTGTTGAATGTGCAGTGAAGCGTTATCGGCAGAATTGTCATTGTGTCTTCCGTGTGTTCCAAACAGAGAGAAAAGGAGAAAGACGGTTAACAGATCCTAAGTGGTGCCCCAAATCTCAAAGTAAAACCATGAAACATCCCAACTCGATCTAGAGATCTCAATATATAAAGCCAGATAGCCCGTTGTTGTTTATTATTATTATTATTATTATTATTATTATTATTTCTAATGTAATGTGTCAGTTGCATCCATATTACTTCTCTTGTGTCTTCATTTGATTATTTTAGAGTATTTTATTTGTATACTGTTATTATGTGAAATGACTGCCTTTGAAGCATTTGTTCAATTATTCCAAAGAAAAAGGTAAAGGCTCAAAACTTAATGAATCTTGTCAAACTCAGGGGCGTAGCTATTCCATCGTTTTGGGGCCCTGAAGCTTGATCTCTTGAGTACCCTGCATTTTGCGTAATATTTAATTTTTAATGTAAAAAACACTCCTTTGAAGGCCCCCCTCAAGGGGGGGGGGCTGGAAGGATTTTCAAATTCTCCTCCATTTTTACCCTAGATACGCCAATGTTCAAACTGCAGATTTTTTTAAACTGAACTGGGTGGTGAGGTTCTAATTTTATTTCTATTTTAAGTCGCTGTTGCCCAAGAGAGCCATTTCAAACTTGAGTCTTGGTGGATAGGAGGACTTTTAGTCTTATTTAATTTTGTGTTGTCCACAAATGTTTTGTTAGTAAAATGTTTTCAATGTTTCGGATGTTCCTTCAGAGTGGAATTGAAGGACATCTACATCCTAGTCCAAACCTCCAAAAGCACGACGCGGTATGGCCGCTGGCAGACTTTGAACCCGGGGGCATCGAGTCAACTGTATGACAGTCCAGTGCGCAAACCGCACGACCTGGCAGCCATGTCTAATATGGGGATGACAATTAACTGATGGTTGCCGTGTTGTTATGAGTGTGTGTGTGTGTGTGTGTGTGTTAAGATTCTTCTCTCTAGTTCTGCAGTCAGAGTCGAACTAACTCTATTGATTTACTTAGGGGGGGGGGGAGTAAAGGCGGTTGGTCGTTGTGCAGCCCACGTGACTCTCTCGTAACCCGTTGGCCATAGAAACACATGACCTAAAGAGTAACTTTACCTTTTTTTAAATAGAATCACTGGTTAACTAAGTTATTATAGCGCCATGTTATAGCGCTTGAGTATGGCTGGTTAACTAAGTTATTATAGCGCCATGTTATAACGCGTGAGTATGGCTGGTTAACTAAGTTATTATAGCGCCATGTTATAGTGCGTGAGTATGGCTGGTTAACTAAGTTATTATAGCGCCATGTTATAGCGCGTGAGTATGGCTGGTTAACTAAGTTATTATAGCGCCATGTTATAGTGCGTGGGTATGGCTGGTTAACTAAGTTATTATAGCGCCATGTTATAGCGCGTGAGTATGGCTGGTTAACTAAGTAAATATTGCGCCATGTTATAGCGCGTGAGTATGGCTGGTTAACTAAGTTATTATAGCGCCATGTTATAGTGCGTGGGTATGGCTGGTTAACTAAGTTATTATAGCGCCATGTTATAGCACGTGAGTATGGCTGGTTAACTAAGTTATTATAGCGCCCTGTTATAGCGCGTGGGTATGGCAGGTTAACTAAGTTAATATAGCGCCATGTTATAGCGCGTGAGTATGGCTGGTTAACTAAGTTATTATAGCGCCATGCTATAGTGCGTGGGTATGGCTGGTTAACTAAGTTATTATAGCGCCATGCTATAGCGCGTGGGTATGGCTGGTTAACTAAGTTATTATAGCGCCATGCTATAGTGCGTGGGTATGGCTGGTTAACTAAGTTATTATAGCGCCATGCTATAGCGCGTGGGTATGGCTGGTTAACTAAGTTATTATAGCGCCATGCTATAGCGCGTGGGTTCGATCCTCGTACTCTCTACTTCTTTTTCTTTTTTTTTTATTCTACGAAAAGAACAAAATTAAAAATGCGTGACATCATTTATTAAAATTTCAGATACATTGTATTATTTTGCAAATTAAAACAATAATTTTTAACAGCTACTGTTCAGTGTGCCATCTAGACATCTATTAAAAGATCAGCTTCATAAAGTAAGAAGGGATTTGAAACAAAGTTATTCTAAAATTGAGATATTTTACATTTCCCTTGTTAGATAAGGGGAGTAGACTTTCTTAAATATGTTGATCTTCAAACGATGGAGATTTGTTAAACACTGTAAACCGACAGGGTAAATAATCCACGAATTAACCTTTTCTATGGATTGATCCTAGTAGCCTCCCTTTTCATCTACTAGGCTTTGGACAAAAATAATAAAAGAAAAAAAAATATCCTACATCTATGTATTTCTCTTTTTTATCTCTCTGTCTATTTTCTTTCTCTATTTCTATCTATTTACTATCCTTTAGTTTAACAAGCATCTATATAAACAGTGACAGAGGGATACTCATAGCCCGAGGGATTGATGTGCTAGGTAAAACCGTGTACCGTTGCCTCTACATAGCAGTCGCAGTGCAAACCTGTGTGTCATCAGTCCTAGTGTGTCAAATCGCCGTACTGGAGTCATGGACGCTAATCTACTATGTCGCATAGGACGCACATGTGTGTTACTCAAATCACGACTAGATAGCGAGGTCTTCCGAAATATTCGTCGATATGGCATCGGGCGTAAACTGCCGACAGTTCGTGGGTCTAGGGCTGGGCGTCTTATTCGCAATTCAACTCAACAGATAAATGTCACACAGTTTCCAGGACTCTTAACTGTGTTGTTAACCTCACCCCTACCCCTGTCATTTCTTCTAAGACAAAGTGCAGCAGTTCCCTACTAAACTGTTTTATTAACCACCCCAACCCTATTGCTCCTCACACGACAGAGGTCAGATGTCCCCATCAAAAACCTATAATTCGTGATATTACTCCTCCTGTGTCTTCAAAATGTGCTACGCCTCTGGTGACTATATCCTCCAGTCTGCTTAAAATAATGCATCTAAACGCCCAGACATGCAGTAACAAAGCTCTAGAGCTTGCAGACACCATCACTGATAATAGCTACGACATCGTTTTTCTTAATGAGACATGGTTTAAAGAAGTGGTGATGAGCCAAGAACCACTGAGCTAACGCCACCAGGCTTTATTTTAAAGAGCCTCCCTCGAAAAACAGGCCGCGGAGGGGGTCTAGCAATACTGTACAGAGATAGTCTAGCCAAGTATGTAACAATAAGATCTGACAGCTCAACGCACACAACCTTTGAGATGTGCGAGTTTCGCCTTTCCCACCACAGTAGAACACTGACTTTTATTTTCCTGTACCGCCCACCACTAAGGAAGAGAAATAAATTGACAACAAAAGTTTTCATCGAAGAATTTCAAGACCTCCTTGACAGTCACATAGCAACAAAAGATCTATCTGTCATAGGCGATGTGAACTTGCATTTTGACAGTGAAAATGAGACATACGCGATGTCGCTGAAAAATGCGCTAAAGGATCGCAACTGAGACCAACTGATAAATGTTCCGACACACCAAGACCTCGTTGCCACATCGTACTGACCTGTGATGTCGCAACGTGTGGGCAGTTTACACCTTGATGTTTATTGTATGTATTGACTTTGGCAATTTTAGTTTAACACTTCTACTCATCCAATGGACATCCAATTTCTAAAAACAAACTGATGCTCGGTGACAACACATTGACCTATCAAAAAGTCAAATAATTTATAGTTAATCATTTAGTTGTAATTCATAAAGCCAACGAATTAAGCTAAGGGTAGATAAGTCGAGGTTGGCCTGTAACTTACTACACTACACATTGGTGTGAATTCTCTTGGCGAATGATTAGGGCCTAAGTGTGATACAAAAGTTTAAATAAACTTTCTTTCTGATTGTTTTGTTATTAATGTTCTCATCGAGATTGTTGTCATATTAAGAACAAAGAAAACAAAATGTGTAAACGAGGGGAAATAACTCGATCATTTCACGGCAGCATATTTAAAGTGACAGTGTTACATGTTTACAAGGATCAGACATATTGATTCGATCGTTTGATAATTATCTTAGCTAACGATCGTAAAGGTCAATTCATGGCTAATGCCCGAAAAGGTCAAGTCATGGCTAAGGACCTAAAAGGTCAAGTCATAACTGATGCATCCTAAATGAGCTATAATGTTATAGCATGTATCGTAAAGAATGTTCTTTTAGTTTTTTATTTTGTACCGTGGCAGTAGATATATCATTGATGTGAGCATTTGTCTTTCAAGTCACAGCTGTATTTATGTATAGTTATCGCCTGGGCATACAATAGAATATAATGAGTAGTCTTTAGAACTTCTCCTTTCTGTGAGTTTCAGCGTGTATCTGAAGATTGTTTCCAAAGTACTATTTTAAAGATGCCAAATAAGTCATGTGACTTTGATCCCATTCCAACTTCCTTGCTCCTTGAATGTTTAGATGAGCTTGTACCTACAATTACTAACATTGTGAACTCTTCACTGACTTCAGGCATTGTACCAAAACAAGTTAAGCATGCACTTGTCAGGCCCTTATTAAAGAAATCCAGTTGACCCTGAATGTCTACAAAAAACTATCGCCGGTATCAAATCTTCCCTTCCTGTCAAAGCTTCTGGAGTTAGCGCAAATTCTTTCTCATCTTGAACAGTACTGTCTCTTGGAAGAATTCAATCTGCACATAGGAAGTGCCGTAGCACAGGGACAGCAGTGGTCAGGGTACTAAACGACTTACTTCACAATTCCGACATTGACCACATTTCAATTCTTTCCATGCTGGACTTGTCCGCAGCCTTTGATACGCTAGATCATGAAATAATAATGTCCAGATTCTCTGCCAATTTTGGTTTAGCAGAAATCTTCCTAAAATGGCTTGGATCCTACCTGGCTGAACGCACCCAAAGTGTCGTTGTTAACTGGAAAGAATCAACAAGCTTACTCTAGAAGTATGGAGTACCCCATGTATCAGTTCTACATATACTGGCGTCCACACTGGCCCTCACAGTCTCTTCCTGGACTAGTGTAGAGTTGGTAGGCGAGAAAGATGCGAGCGATGTCCTGTTGCTAGTTGCCATCCTAACTAGTTGACCTAAAATGACAAAAGTGACCACAAGATGTAAACACACCATACTGGTAATGCAAAGTCTGAAGACATCCGTTTGCTGTTTCATTCCGCCTCCCGTAGTGCCCAGTTCCTTAGCATCTACTGATATATTTATAGCTATAAACAGGTTCGGCTCGTAATGGTTAACATTTTAAAATCTGAATTTTTTTTATACAATTATTCATTTACTTTTAATATTTTTTTTAGTTCTTCTTGGGTTTACTAAAAAAAAACGAGAGTACTTTTGAAGGACAAATTGTAAAAAAAAAAAGATTTATCAATTGCTTTCAAAGAGAGTAAACATTTTTTCTAGAACTTAAAGAACATTTTAAAGCAACACATTTAAAAGAGATTTTATTTTATCTCTCCGTGTCAACGAAACAATCATAAATACATCTTTCTCTTTCTTTTTGTATTTTTTTTTGTGGTAAATTAAGGATTAAAAAAAACAAAATGGTTGAAATTGTAATTAAAATTACTGGTATGTTGTTGTTTTTTTTATTTTTTTTTATACATTTTAAATTCATAAGTTGAAAGAAAGGAAAGATTAATTGCTTTTTTTTTAGCTTTACAACTCTTGAAAGTTCTCGTGGAATTGAGTTTTGCCTTACGCTTCAGCCTTGTGTTGTGTTTGTGCCAGATAGTTGTCAATGAAATTGAAATACTTGGACCATAACGTAGACTACTTACTGTGAACAAAATTACGATACAGTATGTTTGTGTGTGGGGGGGTACACGAAGAAAATGTCCAGAGAGAAGCTGTCTGGACATCGTTAAAGAAGTGACCACCTTCTAGCTTTGAAAAGGAGAGAGATTTCGTAGCAAGTACCGTCACAGCTACCGCAAGGAAACTAATCAAAGCAATGTTGATGATGATGAAGATGATGACAATAAAGATGGCAATAATGAAAATGAGGATGATGATGATGAGGATGATGAGGATGATCATGATGATGAAGATGACAGGGATAAGGATGATAAAGATAATGCAGGCATAATGATGATCATGACGATAAAGATGAAGATAATTAAAAAAATGACGATAAACATATTGACGATGAAGATGATAATGATAAAGTTTATAATGTTTAAGGTGATAATAATGAGGATGATGATAATGAAGATGATGATAATTACGATGACGATGATGATTATGAAGATGATGAAGATGATATTCATAATGATGATTATGATAATGAAGATGATGAAGGCGATACTGATGATCATGATGATGAAGATGAAGATAATAAAAGAAAATGATGATAAACATTTTGACGATATAGATGATAATGATACAGATGATGATATTTAAGATGAAGATAATGATGATGATGATGAAGTAACAGTGTATAACGTATGTAATAGTACAAATATAAATAACTTCGCCCTACCCCTTCACTGCTATGATGTTATACTCCAGCAGAGTACATTGTGAACGTTATCACTCCACGGCTCTACGTATACTATCGAATTGTGTTAGACCTATATATTTTATTGTACATGCAGTAGTGAAAAGTTTAAATACATTTGTAGATCTTTGTCAAGGTATCGAACTAGAGTGTATCATCATTAATTTCCTAATACGATACTTTAAAACGTGAGCTTCGTAAGAAAAAAAAAAAAAGGTCACAAAGACAGTTTGTGTGGAAACACAAACTCAAAATTGGCCCCTAAAGTGGTCCACCGAGAGTCTTTACCGTTTCCAAGTGCTTTACCCCTCAGCCAAATCATCTCATCTCCATATCTTCATTTAGCGTACACTTATAGTTTTTTATAATAATAATAATTATTCTTATTTATACATTTAAATTTATAACATGTTACATGTAACAATGAGAAGCTACAAAATATGTTTTCCTCTTACAAAATAAGAAAGAAAAGAAAAAAAGAAAGACAGAAATTCTTAGTCTACTTTGGGTACTGAGCTAGCAATAAATGATTTGACAAGACTTTCCCCTCCAAATATTTTGTTTTTTAAATCTGCATATATGTCCATAATTTTTAAAATTAAATGTTCTTTTTTCGGAAAAGAAAAAAAATTGCCGTTGCATCAGAACTTTAAATGATCTAAACTATCATGATGTCGGATTTTTATTTTCTCTTCTAGCTTTTGAGGTCTAAATGGGACAGACGGACGGTCGAACGAACCATACAAAACTAATAGCGTCTTTCCCCCTTCCGGAGGCCGCTAAAAATGAAAAGCCCATAATCTTCACTGAATTATCTTCCATGTTTAACTGATAGCTGTCCTTTTTCGCTGATTGAGCTATACTTGTATTTCGTCATCTGAGCTCCTAAGGTTTCATAGTAAAAAAGTAAAACTCCCCTTTCAGACCTTGTGATCCTTAGAGCATATGTTTTTGTTGCCTAGGTTTTACGAGAGTGTCATGTGGCCAACACAACGACCAACCGCCTTTAGTTTTCCACAACTAATGTCAGCTACCCATTAGAGCTGGGTGGACTCAGAGGCGCCCAACCGAAATTTTAAAATCCCAGGATTCGAACCCGGGACCCTCGGTTCAGAAGTTAAGCGCTTTATCGCTCAGCCACCGCGCCTCCATATGTTTCATAGATCATGCAAAATAACTTTTTTTTATACCAAGAGAAGCCGTCATGCGGTCTGAATGTAGCACCTCCTTCGTGATCGATGAACTCATTTCTCATTTCCTATGGACTCGAAGATGACTGTTAAGTCCAATCCTCGCTTTAAAAAGCCGGCCGCATATGTGACATGGGTAGGTTTGGTCAGTTGCAGATAGGCCTGCTTCTTCTCTCAGCTTTTTGTTGGTTTTGTTTTGCAGACCAAAATGATAAAACTGTCGAATTAGACAATCAGGTGTTGCTGTAGGCAAGTGAATATAATGGAAGAAGGGGCGGGCGATGAAGCAAGGAATATTATCTACACAGTTTTAAATGCGCCCAATACGACACGAACCTCTGTTATTAATACTCATGTCGATTACATTTGCATGAAGGACAAGTCGTACAGTCGCATACTGTGTCATCTTTTTGATTATTATGCAACAGTATAGTAGAATTTTTTTTTTCACTTATTTATATTTCAGTATCCTGTTATTATTACACTTCCATAACTTTTTTTTATTGTTATCAGAGAATGTTATATTTGGTATCAAATTTTAGGAGAATGCATGCTCTTTTTAGACCACACAAATTAAAGTTTCTAAATCTAAAAATTATTTGAGTTTAAAGGGGGTTAAATCAACGTTGACATCATCAATTAGGAGAGAAAGAGTTTTAAAAAATAATTTTGAGTGATTCCCCTTGCCATGAAATAGAACACATTATGTCAAGATTACGTTATTGAGATATATTGGAATATTTTACTTTTATTGATACTAAAATATTAATTTTAACGTTCCGATTTATTGCCATTGCCATTGCTGGAGAGTAATAGCGGTTGGTCGTTGTGCTGGCCACATGACACCTCATTAAACGTGGGCCACAGAAACATATATCCTATACATCATCAGTTATCAGTTGGTAAACACCAAAGTGAAACGTGAAGAGCTCCAATTTCCTGACCTGTAAAACATCAAGCTTGAAGCAGAAGTATAGCTCAAGCGGCACCTTACTGAGCGTACGTATAGACCAGGATGGGCAAGCTACAGTTTGGGATAATCTCCAGAAGTGCAGATGGTATCATCTATATGCCGAAACACATCAGATTTTTTTTTTTTGGGGGGGTATGTTTACAAAATGAATAATTAAGCATGTCGTCTAGGTCACGCCAAAATGGGATCAATTTAACATTTACACATTTAATCCACTGCACTGCATATGCTGTTTGATATAGTTTTATTATAATGTTATTGTATTCCGATATTCCAATATTACTCCACTAGACCACCAATAGCATAACGCTTAGTAAATTTTTTAGACGCGGCTAAATATAAAGGTTGCAACTGGGCCATCGTGACTGTTTGCTTCACATGTTTTATATCTCCATTCGTATGTGGAGATAGTTACGTCGTAAGACAAAACCTAATAAAATATTCAGAAAGACAAAACCTAATAAAATATTCAGAAAGATACAAAGATAGAGGCATTTTTTTAGGTCTCTATCATCTTTACCAGATATAGATCTAAAAGTAGGCCATATTCGCAGAGGAAGAGAGTACTTTCAAATCTTCCTATTTCAACACTATTTAAAACGCAGAACTTGCTAAAAACTATTTTGGAATGCGGTGACCCCGTTCAAGGGTTAGCTATATGATGATGATGTGTGTGTCTGTTACACTTGAGTGCTATAGTACAATCAGAAATCTTGGTTATTTGCGGCATCTCTCTTTGATCAAACCAGGGCGTCTATTGCTGTAACATTGGCAAACTTAGTTGTGTTAGGAGTAAAGATCTCTTATCTTGTCAAATGTTTGTTTAATCTCCTTTGTTCCACCAGCCAATATAAAGAATGCCTTTGAAAAACTAAATGACGCTCGGCTTGATGTTACAGGGAAGTTAAATGACTACTGGAAGAATAACTCTATTGTTCGCCAGAGAGGAAATCGAAGAGTGACTCCAAGATTTCCGATAGCATTTAGAAATATTAGAGATTGAGTACAGGACAATCTGTCACAAACAAACAATTCTGTGGAGCAGGGGTGGACAACCTTTTTTTGTCTCGAGGGCCGCATTTAAAAAATTTGGAATGGTTGCCGCATATATATAGAGCTCTCTCTCTATATATATATACATAAGTAACTAAGGGAATACAAAAACAAAAGTAATCATATTGTCAAAGAAACAAAAAGATATAATAGATTTGGGCGCGTGTGTGTACATACTTATAACTTACAAAAATAAGCTTGCTAACTGTGTACAATGTCTTTTAATTCCTATTTATACTGTATTATGTATTCACTTTTCATTTTTGTCTTACATACAATTGAGGAATTACAAGAGTTAGCCGTTTCTAAAAGTAATTAAGATTTTTGTTTTTAAATTGGCTATTGTCGTTTTACATCACAAGAATTCATCACAATTGTACAGTTGTACTTATTGCAAGGTATTTCACTGTTTACACTCGTGTGCAATGTTCCGGAACTGTGGATACTTTTTCACATATGTATGTGTACCCAAATAATGTGAAAGTTTAGCAGCATGGTTTTTGAAATATTGAAATACAGCTTCTGGCACCGTTAAAACTTCCGCGGAAGTACTGACTGTCAACTGGATGGTCCTGGGTTCGAACCCAGCCCACCGCGTCCCCTGCGTTCTTCTTGCGGTTTTAATTTGGGCGTCGTATAAGTTAATAAATATGTATGTATGTGTGACAAGAGGGACAATAAGGGTGGCTACCTTTTTTTTCTATTAGAGTTAGCCCCCTTTATTACTTGATTTAAGTCCCTGTCAACTGTTTACAATGGCCACTCTCTCTTGAGTCTTTCAACTGACCAGTGTAGCTTAAACTAAATCTCTATAATGTTTGACTAATACTTGTGTTGTACTATTGTTGTGTTTACTCAAGAGGAGTGTGCCACTGTTGTGGGAAGAGTATTTCAATAATGAGCTAAGTAGACTTTATCGATTTGTTAGTTGATTTATGTAAATGGTATAGGTCTACTTAGTCTCTTATCCTCTTCTGTATGTCTTTTTTTTTAAAGACATCTTTTGTTTACATACGAGACAGTAGTGTATCTCATGAATGACGTCATTTCATTGTTATAGCATGTAGGATATTATTGTAAACTAATGTAAACCCTCGCTTTGGTTTTTGACATAAAATGTCTCATAAATGACGTCCTTTCATTGTTAATGATGTATGATATTATTAAAAACCATCTTTTTGGTTTTTCGGCATAAGACATTATTGTGCCTCTGTGATGGTGGTCCTTTCATTATATTGACCGAAAACTGTCTTGCTACATTGCTTTGTTTCATTATGTCATTTTCTTTTGTGAGCCTTTATGGCCATTTATATTTTTCATGATCTTTTTCTTTTGTTTCTAAATAAACTCCTTTTTTGTTGCAACTGAAATCAGTAGTTTTATACATCTAGAGGCTATAGTTATTAGCCTAGATAATATAATTGGGACCACAAAGTACCGCTGGACTAACTTGCCGGTGCACTACAGGTCACTGGTCTTATGACCTATTTTATTTTTAGGTCACAGTCACTAAGAGTTTTCTATATTTTTGCCAGCTCTTTATATATATAGGCACTTTTATCGATTACGGAGATGAAGAAAAGTGCATTACTTATCATGACTACCCTAAAAACCAGTTACATAGTTTGTTAAATCTAAGAGACGCAAACCCTTAATTGCTGTCTGGTTGTGCAGTTTGCGCGCTGGACTGTCGTTCGGATTTATCAATGGTCCCTGGTTCAAACTCTCCCCGCTCCCAACCACAGTCGTCCTGCGGAAGGATTGGACAAGGAAGTAAGTTATCTTCAGCTCTGATGGAACATCCGTAACATGTGAAACATTTTACAAACATTCGCGCCATTTCTTGCCGGACCGGAATGTCTTAGGTTCGAATCCCGATGAAGACTGTGATTTTTTAATTTCAGCATCTTTAGAGAGCCTCTGAGTTCACCCAGCTCTAATGGGTACCTGACATTAGTTGGGGAAAAGTAAAGGCGATTGTTCGTTGTGCTGGCCACATGACACTCTCGTTAACAGTCACAGAAAAAGTTTGCCTTTACATTATCTGCCCTATAGACCTCATGATCTGAAATGGGAATTTTAATTGTTTGTTTTTTTGTACTTACTGTCGTCAATGTCCTACGCCACCTTAATGACAAGAAACCAATAGATTTATACTATTCTACACATCTTCAGCCAGAGTGGTATATATGTAGCCTACAAGCAAATTACTTCTAAGTTAGATTTAACAATAAATGAAAGGATAAGAAGTCGCAAAGAGAAGCAGGATGAATTAAAAACAAAGATGAACAAATATATTGAGAAAGAGAGGAGAAGGAACAGGGAGCATGATCCTCAATGAAAGAAAATATTTGAGAATTTTGAGTGATTGACTGATTGGCTTTGCTGCTTTGTTCTTTGCCACAGCCCATTGAAGTAGATCTCCCTCAGAGACGCTGAAGATGGATAGGTCACACCCTTCGCAAGCCTGCATCCAACATAACAAGACAAGCCCTAACCTGTAACACTTAAGAAAATAGGAAGAGGGGACGGCCCAGGAATACATGGCGCCGCGATCTGGAAGCAGATGGGCAAGACGTGGGGACAGTTGGAGAGACTCGTCCAGAACCGAGATGCCAGGAGGATGCTGGTTGATGACCTATGCCCCAGAAGGGACCACAGGCAGTGATGAGATGGGGATGATGATTGATGATAATTGTTATAATGATGTTCGTTCCTATTTATAGTTGTTAACATTAGCTTAATTGTATTTGTTTTTACTTCAAGGCTATTTAAGATCAGGCTTAATTAGCTCTAAGAAGACGTTTGTTCTTGGTACACAAAAAATGGAAAACAATTCTGATACAACATTTAAATACATATTTTTTTTAAACAGTCAAAAGAAAGAAATCGACTAAGGGAGAGAAATGACGCAGTGTGAAATAGAGAAAAAAAAAAACAAGCAAATTATTTGTAAAAATATATATAAGGGGGAATAACTCCATATTTACAGCCACATATCTTAATACTGTTTTTTTTTATTTTCTATAACAAATAAAAATAATTAATTACCAATATTTAACAAGTTTTATATAAAAAAATAATTTTGCCTTGTTACAAACCTGGAATAATTGTGCAAAGGTTCAACTTGATCCGAGAATGGGAAGTGGGAGAAATTAAGTGTTTAAAATGTGTACCAGACGGACTGATTGAAGTGATATAAGCTTTGTAAATATATATTAGGAATAAGGAGAAGACGGAACAACCCCTTCTTTTTTAAAGACTTAAAAGATAGAGAGAGACATTGTCATAGAGAATGACAATGTAATGGAGCTCTCAAGTGGCATTAAAAAGAGATGTAATGATTAGAGATAAGAAGAAAAAAAAAGAGAAACAAAAAAGGTGTGGGAAGATTTGCATAAAAGTTCAATAAACTTTCGCGTCTCTTACATATCTGTCACATTTTCTATGCTTCAAACCGAAAAACATTACCTCCCCAACACACAGAAGCTTTTACAAAACTTCACACACACACACTCTTCTCATATATCAAAGCGATAGCTTAAAGGGCGATAACAACAAAGGTGAAAACGTAACAATAGACCAAGATAAGACTAGCGAGCAATAAAACCAGATAGCGTACAGGTACACATTCTGCTAGTCCATGTTAGAGAGTACATGGCTTCCTAAACATTCACACGTAAAGACCAATACGAATGTAATGAAACTGACACAGTAGTGTCTTTATGTTATCTTCTTCTTATCTTATATAATACAGACGTTACTTCAAAAAAGACTTTAGCTGTACAAGTCAACCCACACCATTGAGTGAACAGCCAAGAGCCACGACACTTGATAAAGCAGCCTTCTCTTCAAAGTATACATTTGAAAATCCGCAGAAATGACTCTAATGGATTGAACAAGAATAAAAAAAAAAAAAAAGAGGGTTCATATATTTCTAGCATTTTGAAAATACCTATTGTATAAAGAATGAGAAAAAAAATATAAATATAGAAAATAAAAAACAGTTTCAATGAAATCAATTTTAATTATCGATACTTTGATGTTTAGACACAGTAATCTATTTGATTGTTATTATTATTATATATGCCGGAAGTAATTTCAACTATCCATCCTTTGTTTTGCATTAGAGTAGATATTAGAGAAGCTTTTCGAGAGTGCCATGTGGCTAGCCTAACATATCCCAACTAATGTCAGGACCCCTTTTAAGTTAATTCATCGGCGTCTTAAATATCCCGAAGTTCAAAATCCCAGCCTTTCTTCAGAAAGGAATAAAGTACCTCTTTAATTGCATAACCTATTTTCCTTCCTTTAAAAAAAAATAATATGTATATTTTTGTGAAAATAAAAAGTTAATTTGTTTTGAGTTTGTAAAGAGCAAGGCCGGAGTTGTGTTTATGTTTTACGAGCACGCTACAAGGTGACATTTTAACCACGACTATATTGCTATCATCATCATCATCATCATCATCATCATCATCAACATCATCATCATCAAGCTCCATTTGAATGAGGGCTTAAGAGGCTTAAATCCTCTCTTGCAAAAGCCCTGGACAGAAACCCTGCTGTCTTGCGTTGTGCATACATTTAACGAGCACGCTACAAGCTGACATTTCTTCTTAACGACAATGTTGCCAACTGTAAGATTTAAAATGTTTTCGGTAAGAATGCGTTAAGAAATTTTCGGAATACAATAGAGACATAAAAGATTAATCAATTAATATTTAAAAAGAAATGTACAAGTCTCTGCCCCGTCAAAATTCGAATATTTTTTATAACATTTTTTTTTTGCAGGCCCCTCTCTTGTGGAGTGCCCTGGGCAGTAGCCCTGCCTGCATTCCCTTAAATCCGGCCCTGGCTCTAAGTCCCTTGTATACTTATCGTTAAGAAAAGACTCTGATTAGATTCTTCCTGTAGGATTGATAGATACAAAAGATCTTATAAATTAAAGACCTTCCTCTAAGGGAGGAAATCATTATGTCCTAATAAAAGACTTAAACACTGCCAAGTCATTGTTGTTTTTTTTTTCGACTGGTTCAGGCATCTCGTTCTGTGCTCTAAAAGCACTAGGGAAGAAGGAGTATTTGTACACATCTGTCCTAGCATATGGAATACAAAATATGCCTTTATCGGCGTGTCTTTTATTTCACGCAAAGTTAGATTCTAAAAGATGCACTTCAACACACAATAATCAACAGACCTTAAACTTTAGACCTAGAAACCATCTAAGTATAAAACCTGACACACGGGAAGACGAAACTGGATAAAAACTTAACGCAGCATCGATTATATTTTGGAACACATGCAATGTCTCTCAAAAAGCAAGTAAATTTAAACCTTGATCTTATTAGATCCGTTAACAATATTTTTAACAGTTTTATTTCTTTTCTTTAGCACACTATATAAGCACACTATATTAGTATAGAAGAAAATATCTTGGTTTATCAAAGGATGGGAATCGGACATCGATTAGAGAACGAGTTAATTGAAAGCAAAAATAATGTACAATAATTATTATATTTATTTTTAAAAAATCATTTTTAGCCATCAAATTAGCAAAATCTGATGCATCATTTGTATAGATCTATTAAGAAGTTCAATTCTGTTTGGTAAATCTGTAAGGTTTTAGTTCTTTTTCTGCGCCTGTCTTCAGCAAGACTTTACTTTGGGTCTCCAATGTGTCTCCTGCCAATTTCGTAAGTGCTCTCCAGCTGTCACTTTCCAGCTGTCCATCTACAGATGCTTTGACAGTGACAGTGAGGGAAAGTTGACGCCGAGTTGATCTTTATAGTGCTTACGGCAAAGGGAGAGTACTTCTGTCCAGACATCCTCTTTTTTTTTTTTTAACTCGCAAAAAGCATCTAAAATAAAAAAAAATATACTTAAAAAAAAAGCTTATATAAAGTTGTATCAATTAGTTTGTATCAGTCATGTGATTAAATTTGTAATAGATCTAGAATAACAATAATAAATATGTGCGATTACAAATACTTTTACCAATTGTTCTTATTTAGGGCAATTTCATGATTTTAGCTTTCAAAATGTGCTTTGAAAAGGGGGTTGGGGGAGAAAAAAATGAATATTTGTGTGATAGTTACCGTAATCGGTTTTTAAATAGATTTATAAAATAAATAAAAAAATTGAACAACCTGAATTCGAACTCAGGGCTAAAGCCTCCTAAAGCCAATACACTAATCACTATGCCATTGATGTTCTTATGAAAATATAAGATTGTTTGTTTAAAACTTTAATGAGGCGAATTACAGAATGGACTAATTAAACTTATGTCACCACATCAGCCAAGTAGGATCTCATTTCCCTTGTTCGATACCATACAAAATAATTAATGAGCAATAGTTGATCAACTGGTAAATGTATATATATATATACAATGATTATGCTTGCCCTGGCTTGTGGCAAAATATGTAGGTCACAGTTGGGGCTGAGCAGCCACGTGAAATACTGCATTGCTCAGTAATCCTCAGACTCTTATTATATTTTGTCATGTAAAAAAAAAACTTCACAAAATTTCAGCTAGATCCGTGATAAGGTGTGAGAGAAATAACGTATACAAACTCTTTACCAGACAGACTGACAGACAGACAGAATGACTGACAAAGCGAGTTGATATAAGCTTTGTAGAAAAAGATCATCGTTGGCACCCGGTCATTCCCTATTAGAGATGGAAGTCCGACCCAGCAAAGTAGTTCTTCTTTTAACCCAGAACAAAGCCAAAATTGTGTTTTGTTTTAATTATTTTTTGTTGTTTTAATCGCTCATCTTGAACATTTTGAATGAAATCTTGACATGTAAAGAGGATGATCTTTCATAATTTTTTTGATAGGATGTCCCTAACTAACGTTTGAGTAGAAGATAGCCAGAGCTGTAGCTGATACAACACAGTTCGCACCCCAGCAGTGGCGTAGCTAGGAATTTCTCTATCATTTGGGGGCCGGGACTTGACCTCTTTTGGGGCCCATGCATTTTGCGTTTATTTAATTTTTAATTTAAAAAACACTCATTTGGGGGCCTGTGGGATTTTCAAATTCTTCCACCTCCTCCCCTCACCATGGCTGCTCCACTGCAGCCCAGAACGGTCTCGAGTGCAGGTGTTCTATAATTTGTCAATTGTTGGTCTCCGATGTGGGACTTAGTTCGTGTTGTACTAGTGCTGGTTAATAAAAGAAAGACTTTGTTTGTTTGTCATTTGTGAACCAATATGTACAGAGTACATCTATATGCTTAGTTAAAGGAGAGATACACCCAGGGCTGACTTAGCGGATAAATACCCACTGCTATTTTATCTTGTCACTACAACATGTAGGTTGTTGATAAGGATATTTATTGTATTTATTTTTTTAAAGCAGTTTTCACTTAGGCACAAGCAATTTTTACCGAGCTTACATCAGCTCTTTTTGGTAAGTTTTTTTTTCATTTTATTGCTGTATTTTGCATATGTTCTAGTTTCGCTACTTTCTTGAGTTGAGGGGTCCTAATCAGAGAACATAGTTTGAACCTCTCTAGCACAGGGTGTTGTCCCTATTTTATGTTTTTTATTTTTTATTTTTTATTACTTGGTAATAAACTCAAAACAGGTATAAAGCTTTTTAATTTTACATTTTGAATAATGCCGTCTGTGTGGGGATTCAAATTCAATTTTAATTTTTCATTTCTTATAAAAACCTTATTATGAGTCTTGAGTCAGTGACTCTGTGTAACTGGTGAAACCATGAATAGGATACGATTTTTGTGTTCTTTAGTTAATAATTGGCAATGTTCTGGATGGAATGTCAATGAAAACAAGGTATAAGTACTGTAGCTCTTACACTCATCAGCTATATCAATCTTATGGAACCTACTGTTTTATATATCATGAAATATCTGCAACTCGTCTAAATGTTGCTCTTAAATCAATATAATTTGTTAGGTCACAGCTTGGGCTGCGCAGCCATTGGTAATACTGCATTCCTCACTAATCTTCGGACTCGAAGACAAGCCTTATTATGTATGTCCCGCGAAGAATTCAAAACCGTTTGACCAATCTTGATAATACTTGGCATAAATGGTTCTTATGTCATAGCGGAGAAGTGCATGTTTAATGTCCCACCCACAACCGGAAGTCCCTAAAAGATAAAAAAGAAAATACCTAATTTTTTTCTCTATTTAAGAACGATACTTTTTTTTCACAGTACTTTATACTACCTACTACCTGCTAAACTGGTAAACCTATTTTTACACGCTACATTCTCATGGGAAATGAAATAAACATTTAAAGGGAACATTCTCCATATTTGACATAGATTTTAATCCAATCCTCTAAAACAGTAATACCCAAACTAAGGCCCGCAGGCCGCGGGTTACATCCTGCTAGTATAATGTAAGGCCAACGTCACGTGACGCAATGTTAAGTATTACTTTCTTATCTTTCTCTTCAATTGGTATGCGGAAGTCTTCCTTTGCAGTTACATATCGAAATGTTCGAATTCATCACTCTTGTTTTTATTAATAACCATAAGAACTATAAAAGTTGTAATACATGTTTTTATTAAAGGTACATCTAGAGTAGTAGGTTATGTCAGCGCCGAATATAGAAAGGTATGTAGGTCGCATGTCGCAGCTGGGGCTGCGTAGCCAGTGTTAATACTAAATTCCTTATTAATTTTCGGATTTGAGGGCAAAATATCTATCTATTTGTCATGCTTGTATGTCTGTCTATCCATCCATCCACCTATCTCTCTCTCTCTCTCTCTCTCTCTCTCTCTCTCTTTCTGTATATATATATATATATATATATATATATATATGTATAAATATATGTCTATCTAACTGTCTTTCTCTCATTCTATCCATCTCTCTCTCTCTCTTTTTTTATATATATATATATATCAAACCCTCAGCCCCCTAAATATATATATATATATATATATATATATATATATATATATATATATATATATATATATATATATATATATATATATATATATTGCAGATGCTGTAAAGTAAAGGTTATCTGTTTCTGGGGCCTACGGTTAACAAGGGTGTCATGTGGCCAGCACATCTGTTTTCTATTTTCCCAAGTAATGCCGGGTACACATTAGAGCTGGGTGGACTCAGGGGCGCCCAAAGTGCTAGAAAAATCTAATCTAATAATACTGTTTAAAAAAATACTTTTAAAAAAGTAATCTTAAACTCTAATGATAAACCAAATCAAGATCCGGTAATTTTTTTCTAAGCCTTACCGACATGTCTCGGTAACTTGACAAGTCGCTACCAAAGAATTAACCCTGTTAAGTTTTTAGCTATGATGCCACCTGTTTCTTTCACGTCTTTTTTCCGGCACCTTCGACATAGAGGGGTCACGGTGGTCACGCTCTTTCAGACTTTAACACACAACCAATTACCGCAACATTTTCAAAGCGCCTTTTAAACGTAAATAGAGTTATAAAATTTAATAAAACTGTGTTTATGTAAGGAGGTGTGTGTGGGGGGGGTTATGGTTGGGAAGGAGACGTCTGCTGATAAAGATGAAGGAAAGGGTTAAGCAAAAATTTAAAAGGAGGGGGGGGGAATCGACAGTCATGGATGAGTGATTCTTAATTGAACGGCATGCTAGGGAGTAATTTCTGTATGCCTCTTACTTGTTACGTCTTGAGGTGGCGTAATGTTAGTTCTGGCCGGGCTGGGGCTTTGAACGTTCCATAATACTTAATGCATCTCGTGTTACACACGCTGTTTAAAGGAGACCTGGGTGTTGCCCGCTCGAGTCGTAATAGAAAACTGACAGCATGACACGAGTTGTGCCATGTGGTCATGTGTCATGTGTCATGTGGTTATGTGTCATGTGTTATATTATGAAAATGTTTAGACGTTTTGTTATTGTACTTACGTGACAATGGTTACATTTACCAAGATACGTTTTAAGCCTTTCAGATAAAACAAACATGTCCCTTCGAGAATTCAATGAATTGTTAGTGTCAGGAGACTTGAAAAAAACATCATATATTAATTAGGTCATACTTAGTTCTTTTGTTTTGACTTGTTTAATTTCAATATATAAAAAAAAATACTTTTAAAAAACCTTGCTTAAACTGAGTTATATGGAATCAATTCGTTTGAATCAATCACCTTTTCCATCTTATATGACTCAATGTGTTTGCTATACCATATAGGTGATAGCGTTGGATGTAATAGTCTTTTTTGAAGTACCGTCTGTATTTTATTCGAAAAGATAGGATAAGATAAGATATAGGTTTCTTGTCCCAGAAGAATACAACTTTTGTTTCTTCACTTAGCTTTACTTTTTTTGAACGTAAATCCAGAGAACTTTTAACTTTTGTAAAGTATTTGTATTTTGCCATTTTGGTTGACCTTTTTTCTGGATGGAAGCTGTTGAGATATGCATACTAATAGCTGCACACAATTGCATTACGTACTCTCCAGGCCTTAATAGCTATGCACTATTGCATTACCTACTCTCCAGGCCTTAATAGCTGTACACATTGCATTACCTACTCTCCAGGTCTTAATAGCTGTACACATTGCATTACGTACTCTCCAGGCCTTAATAGCTATGCACTATTGCATTACCTACTCTCCAGGCCTTAATAGCTGTACACATTGCATTACCTACTCTCCAGGTCTTAATAGCTGTACACATTGCATTACCTACTCTCCAGGCCTTAATAGCTGTACACATTGCATTACCTACTCTCCAGGTCTTAATAGCTGTACACATTGCATTACCTACTCTCCAGGCCTTAATAGCTATGCACAATTGCATTACCTACTCTCCAGTTCTTAATAGCTGTACACATTGCATTACCTACTCTCCAGGCCTTAATAGCTATGCACTATTAAATTACCTACTCTCCGGGTCTTAATACCTGTGCACAATTGCATTACCTACTCTCCAGGTCTTTCGATATTTGACACGTCTGATGTCTTGCGTGTTAACATTCGCTCTGATACAAGGGAAGTAAACAAAGACAATTTGATTGAGTCTAAATACGAACTCAAGCCCCCGTGATGGAAGGTCGACATGTTTAGCCACTTAGCTATTGGAGAAATTATAACAATAGATTGTATTCGTTTATTGGTAAGTTAAAATGTCCATGGACGTCCTTATTCTAGGCATTAAAATGATTCTTGTCACAAGCCTTCCAGTCGCTGATTTAGTACATTATCTATATACAATAAAGTCATGAATTACCAATAATTAAGTAACAAATGTATATATTTTTTTGTATTGATTCATGTGCTGCCATCGACAAGGAATTATTGCGCAAACTTTGAACTTCAATTGTAAAAATGGCCAATCGGAAGAAATAGCCAGTAGAAGATCGACCAAAGTCACATGATATACGCTCAGAAATAAATCATGAAATCTTAATTGTTCTTTTCATAGTCTGAACATTATAGGCATTTATTTTCAAAGCTTAATACAATAATATAACATAAGCAATTAAATTGATGGAATAAAAACCAATGGTTATAGCCACGCAACGTCACATCCTGTGGACAGTTAGGACCAATAGCTCGTTGCCACGTCACAGGTCTGTACAACGTTCGAGATCCCTAATTGCTTTGTATCACTTAGTTCTTTGAGTCATAATGGTTAAACGCTTGCAAGACTAGCTTAGAAATATCTTCACCCGAAAGAATTGAGCTTAAGAAACTAGGTTAAAATTTTTCCTTTTTTTTTAGTTATCATCATGGCGGACTGGCTTATATGGGCGTTTGGGCAAATGCCCGGTGGGTCGGTACTCAACTGTGCCTAAAGGGCCGTATGAATGCCACTGTGGCACGCATTAAATTGTTAAAGGTTTTATAATATTCTAATATATAAGGGGCTATACGAGCGTCATTTTAAAAACATCTCTTACTGACTACAGCGTAATACCAATTTAATGTAACACATTTTCAAAGATAATGTAATAGCCTTTATCCGTAGACAGCGCTATTAGTAGGCTTCATCATGTTAGGGCCTACATACATGACGATTAAAAAGCAACATAAGGCCCGAATTTCTTATAAAGATATAGTTCATCCATACAGTTATCAATACATTATAAAATATAACACAATAAGTTTGACAGCCGATAGGCCTATAGTTGGAGTCCCATCATATGGTATACAATTTATGAGCTGTACTGTATAGAAATGACTGGGCCGATTTTGACATATTGTCAGCCCCTGGTTGTGATTTATTAGTCGTGAAAAGAAATTCATTCGCTCTTACTAATCAGTTGTATAAAAGAGAAATGGCCTTCTAAAAAATGAATAAATTCATTTTTTCGTTACTTGTTTTTCGTCACAAAAAAAAGTATTTAACTCTTTCTCTCCTAACTGACGATGTAGGTACCAGATACACCGGAATGTAGTAAATCAGTAGTAAATAAGTACGGAAAGAGTTAACATAACGATGCACAACAAAACACAGTGTTGTAACATGAAGTCAAAAAGAAGTGTATTAACCCTTAAACTGCTGGGCTGTTTTAAAATGAGTGCGTACAAAATGGAATTTCAATAAAAAAAATTATCACACGCGTTTTAAGGGTTAAAGGACAATGTTTAGAAATGTCTTGGAAAATATTGGTAATGATGTCATTTGATATGAATAATATTAATTAATAACTAAAATGAACATTCATTCAACATTTTGGTCCCATGAAATAGCCTAAATAATTGACCCCCTTCCCTTTATCAAGACGTCGCGCCGCACTGGTCTCACGGTTAGACAATTGTGCTAGTCAGGAGTGACACAGTAATTTCTATACAAATGATATTAATAATATCGATACGATTCGACCTAATTGTGTTAAAATCAATTTTTGTTCATTATAAGATTACATTGGCCAAAAAAACACATAAGACAAAAGCGTACGCTGTACGTTTTCACAACAATTAATGTCCATTGTTCAGAAATTGTTCAGACTTGAAGATCATAAGGTTGTCTATTGTCCTCTGTTGTAGACACATTGTACGTACACATGCGTTACACATCCCGAACGACAACGAATTCCTTGACATTGGGATTGCTTTGAAAGGAACTGTCTTTGGTTTCTGTGGAAGCTCAAGAGTCCGAGAAGTATATTGCTATATGTTTCTGTTGGTGCGTTTACCAGCTAACAAGCATGGATTCTTATTGTAACTGTTTTTATGCACACAAAAAATGTGCTTAGTATTGCATTAATCAACTCTAAAATAATCCTGTTCATCACTAGTTAAATCACATTGTGTACCAAATTAGTTGTTTCTAAAGGCATTGAATACAGTCTGAACTAATTTTGAAATATATGTGCTGAATAAAAAGTTGAGAGGCAGCTATATTTAGGTTTTGTTTTGTGTGACTATATTTAATACATTTTGGGTCGTAATATTTTTATGATGGAATTAACATTTCTTCATTTATTTTTGTTAGTGGACATACAGATGCAGAGAGCGTAGAAATTGCAGAAGCATAACATAGCATTTGATTTTTTGAAATGTTATGATTTTTAAAAAAAACTTAGCTGATGGTCCTTGTAGAGTAATGCTCCCCTTTAAGACCTTGTGATCAATGCGGCAGATGATGTAAATGTCATCTGTTTCTGTGGCCAACACTTTAAGAGCTGGCCAGCATATTGACCAACCGTCATTAATTTTCCCCAACTAATGTCATGGTGGACTCAGAGGCGCCCTTCTGGATCCCGAAAGTAAAAATCCCAGTCTTCACCAGGGGGTCGAACCTGAGTGCTTTTCCAAGCCTCAATTACGAGTCATTGGCGCAATAAAAAATGAAAAATGAATGGTTGTACCACTTCTTTTAATACTGGAGATATTTATAGAGGGAATTAAATTGATCAAAAAGCAAGCTTGTTGGTGCGCTCCTCAAGTGTTTGATAAGCGAATTATTGAATCTTTTATGCTGACTTTCAGCGTTGTAGAATGAAATGGCTAAGTTCTTAATCTAGTAGCGCAAAGCAGTGTGACCGTATTTACGTCTGTTTCTGTGAGGCTACATTTAGATTTATTTCTGTGTGGTTTCATTTAGCTCTATGTCTGTGTGGCTACATTTAGATTGATTTCTGTGTAACTTCATTTAGCTCTATGTCTGTGTGGCTACATTTAGATTGATTTATGTGTAACTTCATTTAGCTCTCTTTCCGTGTTACACCATTTAGCTCTCTTTCTTTGTGGCCACATTTAGCTTTTTTTCTGTGGGGCTGCATTAGTCTCGATGTGGGTTTTTTCCAATCAGCTCATTGTGTTACTTTAACACAAACTGCAGTAACTTTGTTTACTTTACAGCAACTTACTTTGATTGTAACACGTTCAATAGTTGGTTAATAATAGACATTTTAGCATGAGTGGCTGAAAAGTAAAGCGTTTGGCATCTATACCAAGGTTTCGTCTCGAATTCTGGTGAAGACTGGGATTTTTAATTCCTGGATCTTGGTCGCCTCTGAGCCCACCCAGCTCTAATGGGTACCTGACATAAGTTGGGGAAAAGTAAAGGCGGTTGATAGTTGTGCTGACCACGTGACACCCCCGTAAAACCGTGGGCTACTGAAACAGATAAACTTTAAATTCATTTGCCTTATAGACCACAAGGTCTGAAATGAAACTTAAACTCAGGTGATTGAAACACTAATTTAGCAAAACAAGTATGAATTAAAAATTTAACGAATAAGTTAATCATCAATGGCATCTAATTATTTCATTTGGTATCGAACAAGGGATAGACATTATACTTGACTGTTATAAGTTGAATGAGTCCCTTGTATACTTTTATACGTTTTCCCAAACAGTTGATATGATCATTACGTACTGAAAAGCTTAACAAATGAAATTGCGCTAAAAAAATTGGTAAAAATATTTATAATCGCACAGATTTATTGTTGTTAGTCTATTTCTTTTACTAGTTTAATTACATGGCTGATCCATACTAAATGAAATAGTTATTATTTTTATATTTTACATTGTTCATACCAACAAGCTTCTACAACATAACAAATATTAAAGTTATGATTTAAAGTTCATGGTGGCAGATTGAACAAGAAACACACTCACACACAAAATAAATACATAAAAATAAAAGATATATGTTTTCAAATTACAATGATATGATCTTAATTTCGTGAACAGAGTATAAAGTACTTAGATAGCTTCAAAGCAACACCTGATAATAACATTCTAAATAAAATACAAGTAGATCATATATTGAAAAGGATTATGAAATGTAGGATAGAAAATGTGAAATAAAATAATTAGAATTATGATGTAAAATCACACAACTATAAATGAAACTGTAATTAGAGCATACAAAGACTTAATGGACGAAGAATGTAAGAACGATACCACGCTCACTCTAACAATTGCGAATAGAGAAAAACACACATTTTTAAACGAGGCTCTTAGAGACACTGTGCATACGTTAATGTGTCAAGCTCTGTATGACGTCATTCTCGCGTGCAATGAAATGCCCCACGTCTGACACTACACTTTTTAATGCTATTATATCTGAAACAGTATGACACATAGGAGCTGCTCTGGTTGGCCGAGTGAGAATACCTTGACTTCTCAGCTTGTACAGAGAAAAAAATGAGCCCACTTCCCGTTCTCAGGTCATGGAGCTATTCTATGCTTTAGTCTCAATTATGTTTTTAATGTCTATTCTATCTGAAACAGTGAGACACTTAGGAGCTGCTCTGGCGGGCCGAGTGAGAATACCCTGGATTATGAGCTTGTACAGATAAGGAAATGAGCTCACTTACCATTCTCAGGTCATGGAGCTATTCTATGCTTTAGTCTAAATTATGTTTTTAATGTCTATTCTATCTGAAACAGTGAGACACATAGGAGCTGCTCTGGCGGGCCGAGTGAGAATACCCTGAATTATGAGCTTTTACAGATAAAGAAATGAGCTCACTTACAATTCTCAGGTCATGGAGCTATTCTATGCTTTAGTCTAAATTATGTTTTTAATGCATGGGTTCTTGTCCTCTTTTCTGTATATCTTATACGTCTAATATAAAAAGAAGTCCCCAATACAAAGTATAATAGCCAAGTAGTGTCCATGCAACTACAAATCAGGCTTGACTTCACTCTCAAGTGTCCCCAATACAGGGAAAAACAACAAAAAGAGAGCTAGACCGTCCATGAAGTGCCTGAGAATGATAATTCCTCCGTTTCTAATATAATACTGTAACGAATACTGCAGCCGATAAATCCATTCTACTTATTTCTTTTATAGATTAGCTTGTCTAGACTGCCTAGATCTAGAATTAGAGTAGACTTAGTTAACCTTTATTTTTATTGATGTCTAGATTCAGTAGAAAATATTATAAACAACATTTAATTCTAGAAAGATCTAAATGAAATTATAGGCTTCGATTTTAAAATAGATCTTGATGTATCATATCTAATCAATTTATAGATGATCTTATGATAGATAGAGGTTGAGATAACATTTTACTAGATTTATAACTAGTGTAGGCCTATAGATAGATCTAGTGTTAAGAGAATTCTGTAGTGATACATTAGTGTTTATGCCATCTGTTATCACGACACTTTCTTTATGCTTGTCTGGATGTGGATGTATCCAAATGTTGGTGTCGACCGGAAGACAGAGCCTGCTTATAGAATGGGAGAGTAATAGGGTTGTACATAATCTTTCAGCGCAATATTACATTCTATGGGCTATGCCTTCCCAAGATTCGATAGCAATGTTCAATGTTTTGAGTTCCCGTTTTATTACATCCACCAATACTAAGACCAAAAAAGCTACAGACAGAGAAAAAACATGGGCCTCAGGTCTGGAAGGAAAGCGTACAATGCGAAAAATGTATAGCTCCTCTACCACCTAAGCGAAAGTCAACTTAACCTGCAATATTTGTGGACGGGAATGTCTCTCCAAAATAGGGCTCTACAGATCCATGAAAAGTGTTCGAGATGAACCCTAGTCGTTCTACAACTGTAAAAGACCAACATTAGAACTTTCGACTCTTTATGTTTTTAACTACGTTGCAAAAAGTTTTTTTTTTCTATGAATTTTTAAGTTGTTTAGTGTTTGACTCTATAGGCCCCGTTGTACACTTTCTGAGAATCAGGCTCTTGTCAGCGCCACACTGTCTGCACTGTTGTAAGTCCGGCCTAGAAGGAAAATAAGTCTGTACACAATGCTACCACAGATCCATTTCATCTTTATTACTCAATGTCTTGTACAAGGTACGTGTTTAAAGTTGAATTGAATGTGAATGTATTGATAAAGAACTGATAAGCCTAATAGTGAGAGTATAAAATAAAATTTACATGCAACTTCTCTTTATTTCTCAAACAGTTGGATTATGTCAACACATTCAACTCTTTCCCTACAATCAAACAAAGAACTGTAACATCAGTCTTGTGGAAGAGAATGATATAATTCAGATGTATGGTAAAGTGGATTTCAATGGAAACATTCCAGCATCATCAGTTGTCTACGTTGAAATCAAAAGAAAAACTGATACGAGTTTTCAAGTAGTACGAGATTAAGACACATTTAATATTTATTCGTTTGTATTTTTCAATAATTCGCTATTCTTCTCTAGCAATGACTTTAATGTTTTTTTAAAATCTTGTACACATTATATCTATAGCCTACACCAGTTTTACGCTTGTTTACTGTTAATAGTATAGAATAAAGAAAGAAACGGAGTGCAATGAATAGTACGTCTGGTACCTTTTGGCTTTTAATCAAATGGAAAAGTTTTTTACTTAAGACTTTGATTGTCAAACGTATGAAATCACTAAATAGATAATCAAGCAGTAAGATAAGTAAGGCCAGGCTCACATTTGTCTTTTTGATTTATAACAATGAATTCATTATATAAATATGAATATTAACAATATAATATTAATAGCATTTATTAATCCCTATTCTGTCGTATCATATCGTCAATCGGCCTAACAACAAAACAATAATTATGTAACACTTTTATATGTACAAGTCTCATCTATATTTGTTTTATAACTTCCTTTCACGTGTATTTCAGTTTTGTTTTTTGAAAGTTCCAGAAGACTGTGATAAAGTCTTTTCCTACGGCAACTGTTTCAAAACTGATGACCCTAAAGTGTTTAAATTGACTCTAAATATAACTGCGTTGACTGTAAACAGCGAGGCAGATGTAAGGACGGAATTGGTTTACAGGGAGACATCTTTTTTTAGCGAAATAAGAAATTTGCCAATAGTTTACGGTGAGAAGAAATTAGTATAGTCAGACTGAAAGGAAAATTTATTCATGAGTTTTCTTTGTTGATCCTCTTTACGATAAGTCGGCCTAAGTCTTCAAACTGAACAATTTAAATTAAATAATTATATTTAAAAAATTAGTTTTAAAAGAAGTTTCATGTCCCTAATATTTAAAACATTCCATACTAGCACATAAAGCAACACTTCGTGTCAAAGACTAGATGATACAAAGTCCAATACTTTATGTGTTAGTATTTTACTTTGTAATTTAAGTTTTGTATCACCTCAATCTGAATGTCTGGGTAGATACTTTTTTTTCGACATTGTGTAAATCTAATCATTGTCCATGAAAACATCTGAAAAAAAAAACAATAACAAAATTAGTTAATTAAAAGTTTGTATTTTATTTTAGTTTCTATGGAAACAATTTATGAAATATTAAGAAAAATGGAGAAGGCTTGAATTGAGTTGTCACTTTACAAAACTTTAAAGCATTTTTTTATAATGTATTGTGCAGGTTCTAAAACAGATGTGGTTATAGTGTATGTCAATGATCAAGTTGTTCACTTTAAGCAGACTGATGTCTCAATCAATGATACACAAGTTACAATAATGTCTGTGTGTCGTGAACATTTCGCTCATAATTGTAAACAACAGCTATTAGACTTGGAGACTGGAACGCTAGTAAAATCTGGGAAAGAAATAATTGTCTACAATACAAACATTAAAGACAGATTTTACTTTGAATTGACATACTCTGTTTGTACTATTGAAAGAAACATTTCATTTTCAATTACTACAAGTAAGTCATTTCATTAGAACATAAAAAAAAAAGAAAATGCAAATTAAAAGAAGAAAAATCTAGAATTGAATGCATCAATGAAATCGCAGATTCTTCGTAAAATGTACTTTGACTTTGGATGAGAACAGATCTTAGGGAATGTAATTTTAAACAAAACAAAAAACAAACAATTATTATTCTGTCTAGTCTCATTGAACATAAATATCACATACATCAAGGTAGCAATAGGGACAAGATTTTAAATGAAATCAAATGATTAAAAAAAAAATTTAAAAAAAAGAAAAAGAAATGTACTAACCAGGGCATAAACCAGTGACCCACTAATAATAATACTATGTAACAATGCAGCGCCATACAAAATAACCATTAAAAACATCAAGATTAAAATGATATGCGTCGCCAGTGGCGAAGCTAGCTATGTGGAATGGTTCGGGCCTCACGGGGCATCAAGTGGTAAGGGAAAACTTTTCTTAACGAATTTTAGTATAGAATTCACACATTTTGTATACATATTTATTACTTATGTTAATAATATATACTAATTATTTATATTTCAACCTATTTTTAGATTATTTCGCCCCCCCCTCTAGTATGTTGGCCGATTTGGTGAGGTCGGGAGGGGGCGATGGCATCAATCTCGCCCCTGGTACACTATCGAGTGGGGGGGCGGTCCAATTTATTTGTACAAATCACAGCTTGCTAACATAATAAATTAAATATCTGTATGATTAAAACTTGTTATTGATATTTTAACCGATCTTTATATTATGTCGTTCCCTGTTTGCCGATTGCTTGGAGGGGGGGGGGCGAATACCTCTACTGCCCTTTCCGCCTAAACCCTTTGACTGGGGGGGGGGCAGTCCTACTTTAATGGATAAATCATAGTCTGTGAACACAATGAATTCAATTAATATATAAATTGTATATTATGTCAATCCCCTTCTGGTATCTTGGCGGATTCGGTGGGGATGGCTGTAGGGTGATTGAATGTATTGCCCTCCCCACTCTAGTCCTCTGAGTGGGGGGGGGGTCCTTTTTATGGAGAATCATTGTTTGTGACAAAATTAGTTGAGTCGCCCCACCCCTATTATTTAATGCCAAATGCAATCTTTAGCAGAAATTATTAAATGAGCGAGGATTAATCGATTTTTACTTTACCACCCCTTACATTTCCAGACAGAATTTATGTAATTTCATATGAATTTATCATAATTGTTTTAAGAAAGTTAGAATTCAAACACAATTTTTAAAGTATAAAAGTCATGATTGAGATGAGTTCTAAACCCAAATAATATTTTCATAGTCGCCTTTTCCCAACCTTTACTCAATCTGATATTTTTCTAGTTAATGACTAGACTAGACTATAATTCAATATTTTTACTTGCATTTTATTGAATATTATTTATCGAATAATTCTTTTTTCGGCGGCGATCCTCAAAGCCAAAATCTAAATATGTGGGGTATCGTATCTATTCAAGAAACAAATCGGTTTTATTTGCAATGTATTAATTCATATTAGAATATTTTTCAAATATATTATTTGAAATGTCCTTTTTTTATACTATGAATAATTAGCTTTAGATCAGGAGAATGCATTTCTAAAGTGAAGAATGCAAAAAAAAAAAAACGCTTTTGGCGTCGGTGCTTCGCCTCGAACTCCATTAGTAAATAATGAGCTGTAGATGTCAGGAGAATGCGTTTCTGCAATGAAGAATGCAAGAAAACGGTTTTGGCGTTGGGGGTTCGCTCCGAATCCTTTTTATGAATAATATGTATATGTCAGAAGAATACGTTTCTGTAGTGAAAAACAAGCAATAAAAAACGCTTTTGGCGTCGGGGCTTTACCCCGAATCCCACTATAGAACCTTATAGCGCTACTCCATTTGTTTTGTTTTTCGCCGACTGTTGAGAAATGCTGCATTTTTTTATTGTCATATATATATGTGTGTGTGTGTGTTGTACGCACGTTTATGCGTTGGGTTAGGGTTTACTGGGAGTTAGGGTTAGGGTTTGAAAAAAAATCGCCCCCGCCCACTCCAAAGTTCTGGATCCGCTAGTGGTAACAACTGAGGTTTTCACTTAGTAGTCAATTTTAGTCCGAAAGCTTTTCCAGTACAATAGGCACGAGGTGATAAAGTGACTGCTAATTTCCTTTATATCACAGAGAGTCTCAAACCAGTCTGTGGTACAATTATTGGGAAAAATATATTTTAATTTTACCAGTATTAAAGCAGCTAGGAAATTTGTAGTATTTTGATTTTAAATTGGTTTTCTTTTTTCACATTAGAAATACTTTAACAAAAAATACACATTAGGTTTTAAAAAAACAACATTTTGCTGTTTTTTTTCTTTTTTTATCGATGGGACGATGGTCACAAGGAGCTGCCGCACTGGTCATCTAATACCCTAGCTACGCCACTGTCTGTGGTATTCACACATTACTCATCCAGACCCGATCCCACACTGCTAACAATTCAAGAGGAAGTGACGTGTATATACAAGACTGTTGTGACAAGGTCACGGTAAAGTGTTGTGTACCTGGGAGTTAGCCGACTTGCAGAAGTAGCGAGTTTGTTGTAAACAAGAAGAAGGAAAACCATCGAGTGGAGTTGATTGTATATAAATGTTAGCCTTGTACACACGTTACCATTAAGTTCTGCACAATTGAAGCCGGCATGTCTAACACGGCTTTTGGGGGCCACATGCGGCCCGCGACCACTTTGCATGCGCCACATCAAAAATTATCAAAATAATGTTAAATTTTTACGCTAAAAAGTAAGAGATGACAATAGTATTTGTTAAACTGAACAACAAGAGTGAGTTTGTGGTGTTAGCCTGCTACATTTTGTCAACATTAATTGCAAGCCATAGCAAATCATTTAGTAAATGTGATTTTAGGAAAGCGTGTGTGGTTACAATAAGTTGTCCAGAAAATGTGAAAGCATTCAAAGAAATAGCGTTAACTAGGTACACTGTCGTACAGAGAACAAAATGATATGGTAATCAGATTGCGTGAACAATTTGTCACGTATTACGAATTGAACTCTATATCTACTCTAATTCCAACTGGCTTGCCTAAGGGAACGGGACAATAGAAAAAGCGGTTGTGTCACTTATATTAAGTCTAAATTTAACCAAAGACTTACAATGAATAACAAAACAAAAATGACACAAGAAATCGGAAGGTAAAATATCAACTTAATGTTTAATAAAATATAAATCAAATAGTACTTTTAAATGAATCACATAAAGTTACAAGCAAGAAAAACAAACATTTACTCAATACAGAATTGATGGGTTGACCAAACCCTTTTACAAAAATGGCATGTAAAAATATTACAATTCAAGAGTTTTAAAATATAACTACAAATATTAGCAAGGCCTTGAAAAAGAAAAAAAATCTTAACTTACACTATCATTAGGTATACCACGCAAGGGTCACGCAATGTCTCCGCTATTCTGTCTCACGGCTGTCTCCGTATGTCTTATCCGTCTCAACGTTACACGGGCGGTCTTTATATAGTCTACCGCGCGTCGAGATCAAGACAAATCTAGTAGTTTCTAGAATACTACTCGAAAACAGAAAAAGTGATCAACCAGACAGAGCTAGAACCTTCTCTAAAGAGACGGAAAAATAAACACCATCTTTTTAACCAGAGGTAAACACACAGGTCAAAGACCGGTCACACTGTCTGTGTTGCTTGACTCGCCGCCGCTAATAAAATAATAAAAAAAACTTATTACACAAAGGGGTAGACAACCTCGGGAATTTTCTACCCGTCTCTTGACCGCAACAGGTCAAGAAAAAAAACAATAGTAAATAGGTAACAATGCCTAGATATGTAACAAATTAAAGAACAAAATAGTTGATTTTGAATTATTTTTATTGGCTCTCGATAAGTCAACTGATGTAACGGGTGTAACGGGTAACTCAGGTGTACCTCAAGTAACAGTCTTGGGTCCACTACTATTTTTAATTTACATAAATGATTTACCAAATTGCATTAGTTCAGGAACAAAAGTCAGATTATTTGCAGACGATTGCATAATATATAGAACAATAAAAACAAAACAAGACACAGATATTTTACAAAGAGAATTAGATGAATTACAGAAATGGGAATCAAATTGGAGCATGTCTTTCCACCCAGAAAAATGTCAGTTGTTAAGAGTAACAAAAAAAATTAAACAAATTAATTCCACTTATCTTATTCATGGCAAACCAGTAACACAGACTAAAAACTCAAAATACCTAGGTGTTATAATAAATGAAAAACTGTCATGGAATCCACATATTGATGAAACTATAAAAAAAATCCAACAAAGCATTAGGGTTTATTAAAAGAAATTTCTATAAATCAAATAAGAACATAAAACTAAAATGTTATTTAACCTTGGTTAGGCCAATAATAGAACATGCATCCACCGTGTGGGACCCCTCAACTCAAGAAAACATTAAGAAACTGGAACAAACACAAAATAGAGCAGTGAGATTCATAACAAACGAATATTCACATTTGACTAGGGTAACACCATTAGTAAAATCACTAAATTTAGAAAGCCTTCAGGACAGAAGACTCAAAAGTAAAGTAGCAATTATACATAAAACACTGAACCATAATCTTCTAATACAAAAACAAAATTTAATAAAATACTCTGAAAGACACAAAAATAAAGGCACATTCCTCGTCCCATATGCTAGGACAAATTTGTACAAATACTCCTTCTTCCCTAGTGCTATTAGAGCATGGAATGGGTTGCCTGAGCTAGCCAGAAAAACCAGTGACTTGGCAGAATTTGAGTCATTGGTTAATATGCATGACTAAGTGCATGACGCGTAGGACGTAATCATCTTCTTTTTTGAAGTAACGTCTGTATTATATAAGAAGAAGTAAGAACGGGTCTAGCACAGTTGGCTATATTCATAAGGGCTTATGAGGGGAATTTTAGTTACATGAGAAGCTACAGATTTGTTCTGTGCAAAACACCAAAACAAGAAAAGATGTTTTTGAGAAATAACAGGATGTGATATTGCATTCAATTTATCTTTTAAAAAGCTAGCTAATCTGTCAACCGATGGTGCACCATCATTAAATGAAATAGTTTTGATGCAAAGCTACTTGCAAAAATAAGAGAGAGACTTATGAATACTTTTTAATTCGCTCATTTTCAGTGAATCATTCACCAAGAAACTTTTTGCACAAAGCAATTACAGTTTTAACAAGTGTTACGATCAGTTTCAGTCGCTATCATTTTTATTTGTACCCTCTTTTATGCATCATGCTACTAGACTATCTGATAAAGTTGGCCGCTCCACCAACCGAGACAAAAATTCAACACTTTTATCCCTTTCTCCCTTTGTTTCGCCGAACGAACCCAGACACACGCTTGAAACCAGTAGACCCTAATGCCACTAAGCTAAGTCATTTATTTAACGACCTTCAAATTATAGCATTGGAGGCCATTAATACCTTCAATCATGAGGCGCCCTGACCGCACTTCCAGTGGTGGAAACTGTCCAGGTGTGAGAAAGCTATTATAAAACAGTGCAGGACAGGCCATTGTCTTTTTGGCCCATATTTCTCACGGCTATGGCCAAATTTCGATTTACGGTGCCCCCGTTGTAGGGAAGAAGAGGAAACCGTGCCTCATATTCTGTTTGACTGCCCCGGACTTGCTGATCTTTGTCTTGACACGTCTGGGAATCCAAAAATTCTCGACCTGTATGCAAGACAGCAGGGCTTATGTCCAGGGCTTTTGCAAGAGATGATTTGAGCCTCTCAAGCCCTCACTCAAATGGAGTTTGATGATGATGATGATGACATTTTGGACACAAATTTGTTTTCCTTTCAACATAGAAGTCCGCTGGCACTCATTTCATAAAGTATCAAAGAGATTGTTTGCACTGCTTGAAGAAATTGTATTGTTTTCTAACATGAAAGGTGAACCTGTTCAGTATTTCCAAACTGACGAATGGGTTAAGATTTTGACATTTACAGTTGATGAAACTGGTCACCTGCAAGACATGAATTTGTAACTCTAAAGTTAAGACAAAATTGTCACAACTTCGAGTGATGATGTTAAGTACTTTCAAGCAGAGTTACGACTGTATATTAACCAAATATCAACGTGTCATGTCAGGAACTAAAAATATTAAATACAGCCACAACATTTGCTAACGAAGCTTTCAATGACTGTTCTCTAGACTTCATTTCATACGACGCTGAACATTCGTTGTTTGTTTCTCCACTTTCATTTGCTTCTAAAAATGCTTATGGTAAAGCGCAACTAGAGATAATAGAATACCAGTCAGGTTCTTTGTTGAAAGCGAAGCGTATAGAAGTGGCATTGCCAAAATTTTACATTTATTTACCTAAATGGTACGTTGAATTGCGGAAATTTGCAACCAGAATCCTAGCTTTGTTTGCAAGCACTGATTTCTGTAAGCAGTTCTTTTTTTTAAAGCCAAAACTGTTCAAATAGCAATACGTATCACTGTCTGTACTCATGTTTCATCGTAAATAACTGTACCGCCGTACGAACACTTTTAACCCTGTAACTTTCAGACTCGTCTTGGGCTTGAATTTGTTTCAAAAGTTTTTGACTTGATGTACCGACTAGTTCTGACCTGGATAACTTACGTCAGCAGACTCTACACACAATTACATCCATCCGCGTTACCTCCAGTTTTTTAACACATTTTTGTTACATAAATTAAGAAAGTCATACATTGCATAAGTTACAACTTTTATTTTATTTTATTTTAGATACAACAGACTATTTGCATTGCACAACAGGAGCAGATCAACAATTGTTAGCGGTCTCTATCATGACATCAGTAATACTATTTTGTTTGGTCGTCTTTGTAAGGTAATATTCTTTTTCAATTAATAGATTTGTTTTTTTGTTTTTCTACGGGTAATATTAAAATATTATTGAAATATAAAGTCGTTGAACTATTCACTGGTCTTCAGAGATTTTCAATAAAAGTATTTGGTGTATTCGGTGTACAAAGCATAGAAATTTTGATTACCATGTATTTAGGTAAACGTTTAGTTTTGAAGAATCGTAAAAATGTCATTGTAAGAAAGACTGTGCAATACTGAAATCCTCGCGAGGAAGAGAATGAGCTTGTTTTTTTTTTCCAGAATTGGGAGAATTGTTTTATCCATCTGTGCATTTATTCGCTATTTTCTGTGATGTACATATAGGTTTTGGGAAGGTCCGAGAGCTCACTGTTGCTGAATATTCTCACTGAGCTTAATTCAGTATTCATCAAGACAGATATATGCTGTCTTCTACTCGGTGGCTATAGCTTCTTTCAGAGTTGAGTGGACTTTGCTTTGTATGCCATTGCTGTTTTTGAAGTCTTTGACATGTTTTAGGAAAGACGCAAGGATACTAAAAATCGTATCTTTACGCGGCTCATTAAAGTTATACAGGACTATAATTAAAAATGCAATTAAGATCAATAATAAGTATAAATAAACTATATGTTTGTGATATAATTTTTTTTTAAATTTAATATATTAATTTTATTTTTATTTTACAGCTCGGTTTTTGCTTATGAAAAGATAATGACACAAGTAGGACACTTCTTAATTCACTTCTTAATGTAGTCCCTCATTAAATGGATCTTCAACCTAGATGTCATATATATATAGTAGATTATTAGATCAATTAGTACAGGTTTAACTTTAAATTTACTAACTTATCGCATAATCGGTACACTATGGCTGACTATGAGATGTTTTTTTTATTAGTACAGATAGATTTACAATAGAGGCTTACTAGTATAAATAAATTAACAATAGAGGCTAACTAGTACAGATAGATTTACAATAGCGAATTATAGGTACAGATAGATTTACAATAAATGCTTACTAATACAGATAGGTTAATTAATACATCTTGATCTAGTCATTATGAATGTATTACATGTGTACACGTTTTTTTAACGCACTGTAGTACATTTTCTCCACACACACACACATACAGACACATACACACACAGATACAGACACACAGACACTCAGACACCAAGATGCGCTTTCATACATATATTCCATTTATTTTTTGTGAAAATGAGGTTGAAATTGCGAATAAAAAAATCGATTTTGGTATATTTGGTTTAGCTGCGGATTCGATCATTAAAATGGCTTAGGTGTTTAATTAAGGCTTAATTTGTAACAGTTTAATTTTTTTTATTTTATTGTCCAATACAAAAAGGAGAAATAGCGAATGTCGTTGAGTGATAAGGTCCATACTTTAGCAATAAAAAGATAATTGTAGATTAATTGTTTGCCAAAAATATAGTTTAACGACTTGTGTCAGTTTCTAAAAGGTAACATTTCCTTTTTTTTAAATTCACATTTATCACAGGAAGCAATATCAAATTCTCTAAAAAAAAAATGTATCTCTCTCTGTATACATATGTGTATATCTATTTATTATTTCAATTTCTACGAGTGTTATGTACTCTTCGAGGTGAAAATGTATAAACGCAAGGCATGCTTTTTGTTTGATTCTTTAGGAAATTTTAATGCACAGAAGTCCTGGAAATAGTAGAACAAATAAAGTCTCTGCTGTTTGGTAGATTCTTATGTCATTTCCAAATTTACTTAATTCTAAATCATTAACTTAATGCTAGTCGAATTCCGCCGACACATGTCCAGAAATAAACATAAAAAATACTATCCTGTGGGAGACAACTAGATCCCAAACGCCAACAGCCAATGCCGACAACTCTTCGGGCCATACCAAGGCTAGTCAGTATAGTTGGGCATGAAAGTGCTGGGCAAAGCTCAGATAAAAATGGTAACAACAAACGTTCACAGCTTATAATTGGAAATGTACAAAAAAAAAATGGAAACATGAGTTACAACAAGGTCTACAAAGTACTCATATTTGCTTACGTAATTTTTTTATTGAAACTTAGAAAGTCTATTTGGGTAACAAAGTTTTAAAAAAAAGGTTTTAGTTATCTACCCTTGTATGTTTGGTAAAAAATAAATTTGAACCGATTCTTATTTATTTTTAGAACTCATCAAATATGTTCTCCAAGATGTTCCGCAAGAAAAAAATTCAAACTGATAGAAAAGTATCTACAAAACTCATAACAGAAAAAGTAAGTCTGTATTTGTTAAAATTAACTAAACAATGTCTTCTTATTTAGAATTTTCTTTATATAAATTTAAGCAAAAATCTAATACTCAAGCAAAACTAAAAGAAGCAATAAGGCAAACATAGCGCGTCCTTAGAAACAGCGCACCATTATAGTTTTAAAATAATCACAACACACACACACACACCTAGCAAAAAAGCAATCCATATGCGCATGACACCCGTTACCCTTTCCTGTCGTCCTGCGTGAGGTTTTAACTAGGCAATAGAATATCAAACATGTACAAACAACTTATTTGTCATCTCATACTTTTTTTCTTCACTTCACGCTCAACCTTGACATGCCAGGTAAGGTTTTAATGAAAATTTCAATATTTATAGCACCTGTATGTTTTATAAAAACATTTCTTTAAACCAATTCTTATATATTTTTAGAACTCGTCAGAGATGTCCTGCATGAAAAAAACTCAAACTGATAGAACAGTATCGAAAAATCTCAAAACAGAAAAAGTAAGTCTGTATTTGTTTAAATAACTAAAAAAAAATCTCTTATTTAGACTTATCTTTTTATCAATTTAGGCACATCTCCAACAATGCCCTTATCTCAACAAACTATCTAAATAGCTTCAACTTTTTTTTTTTACCTACCGCCTACTTTCGTATTTTTTCTTTTTAAAAATCTGCCAGCGCCCCCCCCCTATCTAATAAAAACACTTATATAGAATTGTTGGATGACAAATTTAAACGAAATGTCATCTGTTTATTAATATTTATGCTTTCAATAACACTTATGCGCATGGGAGATGACCGCATGCAAAAGGCGAGTTTTAAGTAGGACGGACTTTACAGAGGTGCCTTAGCGTGAGCGCTATAAAGATCCACTCAGACGCTATTTTGTCATCGCTGGCATAGAGGAAAGTACCTGTCAGATTTCATAGCAGCGGATGGTCTCTAAGAGAGAAGTTGGAGAGTTCTCACAAAAGCTGCGGGACAAACATTTGAGACTCAAAGAAAAGTCATAATTGAAGAGAGGCGCAAAATACGGAAATAAAATATAAAAAGGCTGCAGCAGACAATGGCTTTGTCTGCAGTAGATTCAGGAAAATATGCAGGTCACAACTAGATTTGCATAGCCATAATCTTTAAAATCAAAGGCATCGCCAATATTATCATTATACAAAAACTATGTCAAAAAATGTGTAGTGATTACACACAAAAATTAATCTTATTGTCATGAATTTCTTTTAAATCCTATGAAATTAAACTAATGGGAACCTTGTGCATTCTGCAGTCTGACAATATTATAATTTTCAAGCTTCGAATTAGCCAAAGCAAGACTTTGGTATCTTTAGTGGCTACATCCAGTCTTTTTATTTGCTTATTCATTAAGTTTGTTACGCACTAAATCTAGCTTAATCATGTATGTTGATGGAAAAGCTAAACATAAATCCAATTTTGACCCTAAATTTAGAATTTTACTGAAACATTCAAATGCAGTTACATCTCTGTTGTGCCTCCTATGTTAACATCATAGTTTATTGTAGATTGGCCAGGGTCATGGAGGACAGGCAATGTTTAGTGCACCTTTTCTAGCCCCTTCCTCGTGCTTAGCAGGTAAGCAGGGCATTCCTAACAAAGGCTGCTTAAGCGCGCAGACGGCGTCCGGGTTGCCATGATGTCCCAGTAACTGGAAAGTGACCACATGGTCTGGGCCTTCTACTTGTACTTTCGTAACTACGGCTACCAGTGTATTCAAACCTGCCACTTCGCCACTTGCGGAACGCTGCAAGGCTTTTTGATTGATGAACATGAGAGATGAGAATGTGCCTTGCGCGATGAAAATTTATTAAAGCGAGGGAGATTTGCGCTGCATCAGCCTCACTCTCTCGTCCCTTGCAGTTGAATCCATTGGCAAATAAATTTCCAGACAACTAAGGCTGGTTTAAGGTGCAGTGGATTACCAATGTGCTCTACATGTCCCGCAGTGTCCCAAAACATTCTATGACGTTTGCTAAGTGACGCCGTATGGCCTTGTAGTCCAATTCTACATGAGCGCCATACAGCCGCAGCTAGACTTCACATGCTGGTGGTGGATGGAGACCATAGTTTCAACAGATACTAGCTCTGGCTGACCCTCACCTTGTTTGGCACGTCTTTCGAGACGGTTTGCCGGGAGTGTGGCCGTTGCCACATGATGACAACTGGTTGGAATTACAGGTGATAGCTGGATTCTGAGTAGAGATATAGGGTTAATGAGCTGCTCTACGTACCAGACTGCCCAGTTGACAAAGGTACTAGTCCTCATAAAGAACCCCAAACAAAAACAATAAACTTTTGTTTTCAACAAACAAAACAGAAAGTCGTCAATAGTATTTGTTTTTCATGTAGTGATTCTTATTGTGATATTATCTTTTTAACAAGCATACAGTTACATTAGTCAGTACAATTACTAGACTCGGTATCATTGTTTATAAAACTATGACTTTAGAAAAAGCAGATATAGTACAATATAGTACTTAACATTCCAATAAACTCTAAATGAGACACACAAATTCAGCTATTCAGAAAAGAACAAGTTAAAAAACATTACAAAGTAGAAAATACTTTCCTATTTCTCTCCACAGTAAACAACTTTAACCTTCTTATTTCTCTCCCAATAAACAACTTCTTCTGTTATTTCTTCCATGTTTATGTCTAGTGTTGGTCCTGCATTAAGATCTGGTGGATTTCGTGGTTTAGGTCTATTGACCACTTCTTGAAAATATTCTTTCCATCTTTCAAGTTGTTCATTTATTGAAGAAAGTAGTTTTCTGTATTTGTATCGGACTGAAACATTGCAATTAGCATTTTTGGTACTGAGAAGTTTGGTGATTTTGTATAGTTGTTTTATATCTACTTTACCTGCTGCTTGTTCTGCCAGATTTTTGTAAAATGATCGTTTGTCTTGTCTAAGAATTTTGGTGACTTTCTGTGAAACTGCTTGGTAGTCTTGTTTTAATTGGCGCATATATTGCAAGTGTCTGCAGCTCCAAGACAGTCGGAAAAGTGTTTGCCTAAAAGCAGAGTTTCTCGCCAAGGCTCTACGGGAGGACTACAAATTGGAGTTCATCCCCAAGCAAACCTGACATTCAATCTGTTTATATATTAAGTAATTTTTACAGAACAAGTAATGGCAATATGTTAACGTATATTAGTCAACAGCGAGAGTGTCAATAAGTAATGGCATATATTAGTTAACAACGACAGTGTCAATAAGTAATGACATATATTAGTCAACAGCGAGAGTGTCAATAAGTAATGACATATATTAGTTAACAACGAGAGTGTCAATAAGTAATGACATATATTAGTTAACAACGAGAGTGTCAATAAGTAATGACATATATTAGTTAACAACGAGAGTGTCAATAAGTAATGACATATATTAGTTAACAACGAGAGTGTCAATAAGTAATGACATATATTAGTTAACAACGAGAGTGTCAATAAGTAATGACATATATTAGTTAACAACGAGAGTGTCAATAAGTAATGACATATATTAGTTAACAACGAGAGTGTCAATAAGTAATGACATATATTAGTTAACAACGAGAGTGTCAATAAGTAATGACATATATTAGTTAACAACGAGAATGTCAATAAGTAATGACATATATTAGTTAACAACGAGAATGTCAATAAGTAATGACATATATTAGTTAACAACGAGAGTGTCAATAACAAATGTTTAATGATTCGATGTAAATATGACATAAACGATGATTATGCATAATAATAAATACTAGATTAGTTAGGCCAAGTTAGGTTAAATTATACAGCATAGATCTAGTTAACAGGCAAGCACACCTCACATGCAAACAGTCCACTCCAGCCTCGCAATGCCTGCAAACAATTGCAATGGATAATAGCCAAGCAGTGTCCATGTGACTATAAATCAAGCTTGACTCCAATCTCATGCCTGCATCCCCATCCAGTACAGGGGAAAACAACAAACAAACAGATCCAGCCAAAAATATAATACCCAAGCAAAACAAGAGAAGCAATGACGCCAACATAGCGCGTCCTTGGAAACAGAACATTATTATAGTAAAAAAATCACAAAACACACACACATCTAGCAAAGAAGTAACTCATAAGTGCAAGCCACCCGCTATCCTCTACCGTCGTCCTATGTGAGGTTTTAACTAGGCAGTAGAATATCAAACGTATACAAACAACTTTTTGTTTCATCTCATACTTTTTTCATCACTTCACGCTCAACCTTGACATGCCAGGTAGGGTTTCAATGAAAAATTAAATATGAATTGTCATGTTTACATTTATCAATGAATTTTATTTCTCTTTAACGAAATTTACTTACTTAGACTTAGGTCCTCCCGCGCCGTTCGGCGCATTGGGCGGCAAGCTGTCTCCATAAAGATCTGTCACTGGCAATGTCTGAAGCCTCCTCCCACCTGGTGTCCACTGTTTGGGGGTCCTCCATGAAGGTGTGTCGCCAAGTAATACGAGGGCGTCCCTGTTTGCGCTTTCCTTGTTTTGGCTTCCATGTTATCGCAACTCTTGGTGTGCGTAATTCATTTTGACGTAGAACATGGCCCGCAAACCTCATGAGACGCTCAGTCACAACCTCACCAAGTGTTCGACTCCCAGTTCGGCATAGGATTTCCTTGTTTGAGACCCGATCTGTGTAAATGACTCCCAAAATCCGTCTCAGCCATCTCTGTTGAGCCACATTTAGTCGTTTCTCAATTTTGACAGATGACTTCCACGTCTCACATGCATATGTAGCAGTTGGGTTGACGATTGTGTTGAGAAGGTGTATTTTTGTCTCGAGTCCAATGGCTTGGCTAGTCCAAATAGGCTGCAGCCTTTGGAAAATGCCCCCTGCCTTTCCTATTCGGCACTCTACATCATGGTAAGCATCTCCATCATTTGTTATGATGCTGCCAAGGTACGTGAACTTGTCCAGCTCTTCAAGCTTTGAATCGCCAAGTCTGACGGGGACACCCTTTGCCTTATATCCCACTCGCATAATTTTAGTCTTATCCAAGTTTATGCGGAGGCCAAATTAGGGTGCCTCTCTGTCTAGGCTCTCCGTCATTTCTTGAATTCATTTATTTGTAGCCACGAGTAGTACAACGTTATCAGCAAAGTCCAAGTCCGTTAATCGGAGCTGTTCATGCCATGGAATACCAAAGGCAGTCTGGTTCATTGCTCACCACATTATGTAGTCGATGGCTAGGAGGAAAAGGAAGGGAGATAAGATGCACCCCTGTCTCACACCTGTCTCGATTGTAAAAAACTCTGTTGTTCCTTCTTCTGTTTTAATGCAGCAACTAGATTGACTGTAAAGGTGTCGTAGGATCTGGACGAGTTTTTCCGGGATACCGTATTCTCTAACTATTTTCCATAGTGATTCTCGGTGGATACTATCAAACGCTTTTTTGAAGTCCACGAAACTGATCGTTAGCCGTTGTTGGTACTCAAGACTTTGTTCTATGATATTTCGTAGAACGAAAATCTGCTCTGTACATGATCTGCCTCTTCGGAAACCTGCTTGTTCTTCTCTGAGCCTTTCATCTACAGACTGTTGAAGCCGTCTCAACAAAACAGTGCTGAAAACTTTGCCCTGGACAGAGAGGAGAGTAATGCCCCTCCAGATGTTGCAGTCTGCCAAGTTGCCCTTTTTTGGAAGCTTTACAATCACTCCCTTTTGCCAGTCCTCTGGGACTTTTGAAGTTCGCCAACAGATATTTAAAAGATCTGTCATTCTGTTAACGATGCACTGTCCCCCATATTTTAGCATTTCTGCTGATATCATGTCTAGCCCTGGTGCTTGAACACCAATGGCCATGGTAACCTCCTCAGCAGTTATTGGGTCTGTCATGACCTTGAGATCATTGTCTGGAGAGGGGTCCTTGAATATGTAAGTTTGGTCTGGCGACAGTTGGTTAAGGGTCTCTTTAAAATGCTCTACCCATCTTTCTTTCGTTAACAACGTTTTGCCTTGCTTGTCTTTTATCGGTGCCCCATGTCCACTCTTTGCTCCAGTGAGATCTCGGACAATACGATGGAGGGTTTTTGTGTCATTTCTGCGTGCAGCTGCTTGTGCTTCTTGTCCCTTCTGCTCAATCCAGTCCCGTTTATCTCGCCGACAACTTCTCTTTACTTTCAAATCTGCTTCCCTATAGGCTTCTTCCGCTAGGCTGCGATCCTGTGTTTCATTTTACTGATCTCGTCTACGTTTGGCCTCTTTCCTCTCATCTATCAATTCCCATGTTCTGTCTTGTATCCACCGTTCCTTGTATGAACCTCGCCTCCTTCCGATAACTTCTTCCGCGCACCCAATAGTGAATAGTGGTATCTTTGAAGTTTGCCCACTCTTCTTCAAGGGTCAATATTTCTGCAAGAGCCTCAAAGCGGTTCGTAAGTTTCAATTGGAACACTGCTGCAATATTGCCGTCTTTAAGCTTCTCTACATTAAATGGGCTGGGTCGTGTGGCTAGTTTTGGTTGGTGTTTCAATCGGAGCTTACATTTGCCACTGACAAGGTAGTGGTCTGAGCCAATATCCGCTCCTCTGCGGGTCCGCACGTCTAACAGAGATGACCTCCATCGTTTGGAGATGCAAATGTAATCTATCTCGTTGAAGGTTTCTCCATTTGGTGATCGCCATGTTTTTTTGTGTATTTATTTGTGCTTAAAATATGTGTTTCCAATTGAAAGGTTGTTGGATGCACATAGAGAAATCAAGCGCTTGCCATTATCACTGATGTTTTCTGCAGAACCATACGGTCCCATTACATATTCAAAGCCAGTTCGGTTGGGATTGATTTTGGCGTTAAAGTCTCCCATCATTAGAATTAGGTCGTGAGTAGGTGTTTCATCAAGAGTGGTTTGTAGTTGGTTATAGAAACTATTTTGATGGTATCTTCTGTAGGGGCATATGCTTGGATGGTAGTGACTTTGATTTGCTTTGTTTGGAGTCGAGCTGTAATGATTCGGTCACTGACCGGCTTCCAAGCAATTAGCGCTGAAGCTGCTATTTTAGACATGATGATTCCTACACCACCAATGTGCTCCTTTTCATGTCCTGAATATATTCATGTCTTGCCATCATTGATTATTTGACCACTTGATGTCCACCGCATCTCGCAGATCCCAAGGATGTCCAGCCGGTAAGAGTCAAACTCTCTTAAAAGTTGGGCCAGTTTACCACATTGATTCAGGGTTCTTACATTCCACGTGCCTATAAGAGTCGGTTTCCTTGTGTTGAAAGGCTTGCCATGTATCGGGTATTGGACTTCCAGTTGGCTTTGATCTATTACCGTCATCAGGGTTTGGCCGCCCTCGCCGCATGCATAGTTTTAATTATGTGTCGAGTTTGCCGTTTCTGTAGCAATAGTGGTTTTACAGGGTGGGGTCGCTAGCCCCACGCCAAACCCTCCTCCTTTTTCACCCGGGCTTGGGACCGGCAGATGGCGGAGTTTTAACGAAGCTAGACCATCCATTAAAGTGCATGAGAATGATAATTCCTTCCTTTCTAATATAATAACAATAATGATACTAATAAAGACAATAATAAATGTAGAATTAAAAATGCAATTTTAAAGTGCTAAAAAATCTGGTTTTACATGAATGCGATTATGTTTGTATTAAAATTTAAGTCAATCATTAGAATCCAAAATTAGCAGTCTTGATAGATCTATTATATTTATACAATTTTAATGGTGTTTGTAAAATATAGTCTATTAGTAATACATGATCGTATATTTAATATTTTAAAATCTTAACAAAACCTAGATTTATAAACTTTGTCAAATGACTATTATATTCGTCCATATTGTTATATAGATTTTAATTGTAAGCGTAAATAAATGTTTCGATTGCGAATAACAAATACTGCAGCCGATAAATCCATTCTTCTTTCTTTTCTAGATTAGCTTCTGTAGAGTCTAGATCTAGAATTAGAGTAGACTTAATTAACCTTTACGTTTATAGATCTATAAATGTCTAGATTTAGTAGTAAATATTGTAAACATATAAATTTAGATCTATATCTTAATTAAATTACAATTCGATTTAAAATCTATTACGTAATAGCTCAAATTTTATTTAATAGGTCTAGAGTAGATGTAGATGTCTCCTATCTAATCAATTATTAGATCATCTTATGTTAGATATAGGTTCAGATAATATTCTACTAGATCCATAATCAGAATAGGCCTATTAATAGATCTATCTAGTGTTAAGAGACTTGTATATCTTGTAAAAAGTTTTGCTTTCAATCCCTGCATTCAAGATATGTGGTGCAGACGATGTTATTAAGGTCATGTTTTTTGTGGCTTACAGTTAACGAGGGTGTTTTGTGACCAGCACAACGACCAACTACAAGAGCTCCTTCCCTAGTGCCAGTAAAAAATGGAATGGGTTGCCCGAATTAGCCTCAAAAACCTAAGACTTATCAGAGGTTTAGTTAAATGATTAACATGCATGTCTAGATTGACACTTGAAATGCATAGAACATAATTACCTTTTTTTTAATTAACATATGTACTATTTAAATAACTTTCTTAATTTAAACCAAGTAGACAACATAGAAGGTTAAGTAGTACAAGGTAATGGAATTAAAACACTATTAGCCAACAAAACCAAAAAAAGCATCTGGACCTGATGGTATTCCAGCTAGATTACTTAAAGAACTAAGCAATGAGCTAGCCTCAGTGTTCAAAATACTCTTTCAGGCATCGCTTAACCAGGGCAGAGTACCGAAGGACTGGAAATAAGCTAATGTCACCCCCCTATTGAAAAAAAGAAAAAAATCTGACCCAGGAAACTACAGACCAGTATCATATACCAGCATCATATGTAAAATACTGGAACACATAATATGTAGAAACATCATAAACCACTTAGACAAACATAATGTCCTCACCCCATACCAACATGGCTTTAGGAAATATAGATTATGTGAAACACAACTAATAGGACTAATTGATGATTTTTCAAAAGGTTTAGATAAAAGTGAACAAATAGATGCTATCTTACTAGATTTTTCCAAGGCTTTTGACAAAGTTTATCACCATAGTTTGCTTAAAAAATTAAAATATTTCGGCATTAACGGTCCACTGCATCAGTGGATTAAAGATTTTCTGATAGGGAGAGAACAAACTGTAATAATAAATGGCTCTACATCAACACCAATAACAGTAAACTCAGGTGTACCTCAAGGAACAGTCTTGTGTCCACTACTATTTTTAATTTACATAAATGATTTACCAAATTGCATTAGTTCAGGAACAAAAGTCAGATTATTTGCAGACGATTGCATAATATATAGAACAATAAAAACAAAACAAGACACAGATATTTTACAAAGAGAATAAGATTACAGAAATGGGAATCAAATTGGAGCATGTCTTTCCACCCAGAAAAATGTCAGTTAAGAGTAACAAAAAACTAAAACAAATTAATTCCACTTATCTTATTCATGGCAAACCATTAACACAGTCTAAAAATGCAAAATACCTAGGTGTTATAATAAATGAAAAACTGTCATGGAATCCACATATTGATGAAACTATAAAAAAAATCCAACAAAGCATTAGGTTTTATTAAAAGAAATTTCTATAAATCAAATAAGAACATAAAACTAAAATGTTATTTAACCTTGGTTAGGCCAATAATAGAATATGCATTCACCGTGTGGGACCCCTCAACTCAAGAAAACATTAAGAAACTTGAACAAACACAAAATAGAGCAGTGAGATTTATAACAAACGAATATTCACATTTGACTAGGTTAACACCATTAGTAAAATCAATAAATTTAGAATACCTTCAGGACAGAAGACTCAAAAGTAAAGTAGCAATTATACATAAAACACTGAACCATAATCTTTAAATAAAAAAACACAATTAAATAAAATACTCTGAAAGACACAAAAATAAAGGCACATTCCTCGTCCCATATGCTAGGACGAATTTGTACAAATACTCCTTCTTCCCTAGTGCTATTAGAGCATGGAATGGGTTGCCTGAGGTAGCCAGGAAAACCAGTGACTTGGCAGAATTTAAGTCATTGGTTAATATGCATGACTAAATGCATGACGTGTAGGACGTAATCATCTTCTTTTTTGAAGTAACGTCTGTATTATATAAGATAAGCTACAACGGTAAATTTAAATCTAAAAGTTAGACTCTGGTGTAGATCTATATAAACTACCATAACTAACTAGATCTTAGGTAATGTAGAAAATATATATCTACATCTAAATTCACATTAGCTTCTAGTCTAGATTTATAAACAATTTAATTCATACTACATCTAGTCTATTGATATATTCATATTTAGAATTTAGATATAGGCCTTCTTAGATTTAAAAAAAAGCTAATGCATTCATATAAAATCTAAAAGATAAACAAAAAGTAGTCCTACAAGATCTATAGACTAATTCTAAAATTGTAAATATCTTTGTTTAAAAAAATCAACTAGATAGGATCTAAAATGTACACTTTTAAAAATGTAGATATAGTTACATACTTTTTTCTAATTGCAAAAATTCAGAAAGTATGACTAGGGAAGGAGCAGGCAGGATTCAAACCCTAGACTATGGAGAGACAACTATTATTGCATATCACACTACCAGGCTGCCAGATCTAGATAAAAAATACCCCATTTTTGTAGAAAGGATACTATTATCCTTATTTAAATAATATACATAAGAAATCCTAGACTAATGTAATTTTTTTTATTTGTGGTTTCTTTATATTTTTTGTTATTTGACTGTTTTCTTTCTTTTATTGCTACTTTTCATTTTTATTATTTTATTTTCTTTCTTAAGGAATTTTTCATTTAGATTTAGAATCTAGATCTAGTACTCCAAAAGAAGTTTTAAATTCAATTGGAGCTCTAAATTGAAATCTAGACTACCAAAGCCTGATTAATTTTTATTTTTGTATTACATTTTATTATCAATCATTTCACATGTATTACATTCAATCTAAGTGCAAAAAAAATGCAATTAATCTTAGTTGAAGCAATTTATAAAACAGCAAAATATTCCTTTAATTTTACTTTACAAGCAAAAAGATACAAAAAGTAGATTTTTCTGAGAATATTTTATTGATGTAAATTTGTTGATATATAAATAAAAAAAATAAATCAACTTTATGTACTTATTTTGTTCTAATTTCAAGAACCGTATAGACCCAAGTATTCTTCAAGACACCCGTGGACTTTATGGTAGGAAATCAAAGTGAAACAATACCTAAAATTAAAAGATTTTATGTTTTTTTTTTTTATTATCAAATTTATCACTAGAATTTAGCACAATTATAGTCACCATGTCTAATTCAGTTGTTGCAAAGTTTGGTCTTTGTTCAACTTCTAGAACTATATGTTGAATCTTTAGTAACTTCTCTCTAAGGTAGATGTAGTATTTCAAAAAATATTATTTTTCTTTAAAAAAAATATTTCTGTAAAAAAAAAGACTGACTGAAACATGCATTTAAATTTTTTCAGTTTGTCCAAAGGATAAGACTGACCAAGCAGACTTCTCCAGTCTTGAGAATGAGAATCAAGATACAGGTAAACTTTTGATTTGTAAATGTTTAGATAGAGAAAGGTTTTTGTATAACTCTATTTTCTAATAATAATAAAAAAGAATATATTTAATAGTTATTTGACTTTCATCCTTTCAGATCCTCCTCATTTCACCAGTGACCAGTCCAAAGTCCAGTCAGATGAGGTTGAAGGTCCACTAATTGGTAACTTTTGAGTTTAATTTTTAGTGTATAAACTGTAGTGATCAACACATGTATTAGACTTGATCTATTTATAGATATCTCTTGATAGACTCAATACTGTACATTGTGTTGTAAACATTGGATCAAGTTTATTTCCTTGTTCTCCAGGTGATCATGAAACTCAGGAGTCAGAAGGTGGAGAAGCTGATCTACACAAATATCTTGTGGGCTGTAAGAAGAATCCAGGTCATAGACAGTTTATACCTGCTGATACATTCACCTTAAAACATTTACCTAAAATCTATCAAGACAATGATTTGTATGAATACATCAAAGGTATAGCTGACTTCACAGTTAGAGTTGATGTTAGAATGTCAAGTCAAGAAAGACCAATGTTTTGGCCAAAGACAACTCGACCATATCCATTTTATAACATGATTGAGAGAAGAAACCTGAGGACAGGAAGTGGAAGAGTGAGGCATGTACACAAGTTTCAAGATGGAGTCACACAAGATGGAGGTTATGGACGTACTGACTACAAGAAGTGTTGGTGTAGAAAATGTGAAGGTTCAAACTCACCCAGCAATGTGTGGTGGGAGTTTTATATGCACACAGCCACACAAGTGGTTTTTGATGACATTGAGGCCAACCACACAACCTTGAGAATGTTTTATGATAGAGATGACAGTCCAGTGGTCAATGTTGATAAGGTCAGTGTTGATTATGTAAACATTGAGAATGACTTGTGTTGGTTGAACTGTGTTACATGTGATGAAACTTTAGGAAAGAAACTGATGGGAATGTGGCAACATTTTGTAAATGTATGGGGGAAAGTCTTGAACAAATACAATGGCTCCAGATCTGCACACAAGTTGACCTTTATAGTGTCACATCCTCATGGATGTTCTAAACAGGTCAGTGTTGGTCAATGGAAGGACAGACTAGAGGTGGATGAAGATAGATCTCAGTTTACTTATACAACTTGTACATGTCCAGGAAGTAGTGGAGCACAAGTCCACTGTCTGGGGTATAGATACTTGACTGGGTCAGAACATGTCCACAGTGGAAGTCTCAAGTCTGGATTAAATTACAGTGGAGTTGGTCGTGTCATGTGAGTTATTTCCTTTGTGAGTTGTCCAGCTCCACCATAAAGATATCTTTGAGAACCCTTGACATTCTGAACATCAAACTCAAATGTCTCTTTAGTCTTGAGTTATGTAAATAAATTGTGTATGTTATCTTTAAATTTACAATGTTTGGTTTCCATTGTTATCCATGTTGTTGTTTGTAATTTACATTTACAATAATTTAGACCTCTTCAAATACAAACAAAATCTACAATGTGTAGATCTAGAACTTGCTCTCGACGATCAGGTTTGTGGAACAAATTATTAGATGTAGTTCTTATGTTGTTGTTTATTTATTTAAAATGCAATAATTAAAAGTTTGCAAACATTTTAAATACAAAAACTTGTCAGTTCTAAAAGAAATGCATAAAAAACAAAGCTAGTGTGGTGTTCGACATTATTCTTTTGAACAAACAGCCATGTTTTATTTTTCAAGGGACATAACTGAAATAAATACAAACGTTTAGAATAAAATTCCAGTTGTCTTTTCTTGTATCTACTAAAACTTACATTTAATTTCTGCATTAAATTTTAACAGTGAAATTAAAAATATGTTTACGGCTAGGCAAAATGTTGGTAACGAAACAAACAAATAAATGTGTGATAATTAGTTCATGGTATTAAAGAATCTATTAAAACCAAACAACACCCACTAAATTTCAATATCCGAAAACTCAAGACCAAAAATGTTGTGTCGATCCTTATGGAGTTATACCATTACCAGAACGTATTTCTACATTTAAAACGACATTTACATACCTAGAAGAGTCATTGAGTGACTACTGCAATGGTGTATGGGTTGATTAAAGCGCAAGTATTTCTACTAGATTTTGACAAGAACCTTTGATGCTTGACTGTACTGCAAGAACTTGGTCTATACAGAAGTATGTAAAAGTAAAGTTAACTTTCAGACCTTACGATCTAGGCGGCAAGTCATGTAAAGGTCATCTGTTTCTGCGGTTGTTAACGAGTGTGTCAAATGCCTAGCACAACGACCAACCGTATTTACTTTTCTTAACAAACAATATATAGGTCTATCCATTAGCGCTGGCTGGACTTAGAGGCGGCTTTGAGATTCCAGATTTATGATTCAAAATTCCAGGATTCAAACCTGGGAAGCAAAGAAATTTATCACTTAGCCACCGCCCCTCCAAACACCATAAGATTAACAGATAAACGTTTTATAACTAAACAATCATCTCAATCTCACTAACTGAGGGAAATTACAGAATGAAACTGTAGTTTATTTATAAATCTTTTAAGCGTACAGTAGTTTCCCTTTTATGACAGTAGTCAGTAGCTAATCTGTTATTTGTTAGAAAAATAAAACATGTATGGTAATAAGGATCTACTTCACAGAAATGATTATATTGTCGTTGAGCAATCAGACCAGCTTAACTACCGTGCTTTTCATTTGCCTTCCAACAGCGTTGTGCTAACTTTTATTTCAGTGGAGACTTTAAAATGTTTAGCATGTTTCAGATGTTACTCCATATTTGTAAATAATTACATTTTTCAGCGGCGTAGTTAAAAATTTTGATGGTCCGGGTTATTGACCTCTTTAGAGGTCCCTGCATTTTGACATTCAACATCATAAATTAAGATAAATGGGACCTCCCTCAAGTAAGGGCCTGAGGAGATTATTAAAGTTGATCCCCCTCCACCCACCCTCAAATAAGGGCCTGAGGAGAGTATTAAAGTTGATTCCCCTCCACCCACCATCAAGTAAGGGCCTGAGGAGATTATAAAAGTTGATTCCCTTCCACCTACCCTCAAGTAAGGGCCTGAGGAGATTATTAAAGTTGATTCCCCTCCACCCACCCTCAAGTAAGGGCCTGAGGAGATTATTAAAGTTGATTCCCCTCCACCCACCCTCAAGTAAGGGCCTGAGGAGATAATTAAAGTTGATCCTCCTCCACCCACCCTCAAGTAAGGGCCTGAAGAGATTATTAAAGTTGATTCCTCTCCACCTACCCTCAAGTAAGGGCCTGAGGAGATTATTAAAGTTGATCCTCCTCCACCCACCCTCAAGTAAGGGCCTGAAGAGATTATCAAAGTTGATCCTCTTCCACCCACTCTCAAGTAAGGGCCCTAAGAGATTATTAAAGTTGATTCCCCTCCACCTACCCTCAAGTAAGGGCCTGAGGAGATTATTAAAGTTGATTCCCCTCCACCCACCCTCAAGTAAGGGCCTGAGGAGATTATTAAAGTTGATCCTCCTCCACCCACCCTCAAGTAAGGGCCTGAAGAGATTATTAAAGTTAATCCTCCTCCACCCACCCTCAAGTAAGGGCCTGAAGAGATTATTAAATTTGATCCTCCTCCACCCACCCTCAAGTAAGGGCCTGAAGAGATTATTAAAGTTGATTTCTCCTTCACCTACCCTCAAGTAAGGGCCTGAAGAGATTATTAAAGTTGATTCCCTTCCACCTACCCTCAAGTAAGAGCCTGAGGATATTATTAAAGTTGATTCCCCTCCACCTACCCTCAAGTAAGGGCCTGAGGAGATTATTAAAATTGACCCCCCTCCATCTACCCTCAAGTAAGGGCCTGAGGAGATTATTAAAGTTGATTCCCCTTCACCCACCCTAGCTACCCCAATGACATCTTTTGAACCCAGGACCATCAAGACTATCGAACGACAGTCTAGAGCGCATACCACACGACGAAACAGACTACAAGATTGAAAATATTAATACAACTAAGGTTTAGACCTTGTGATCTACGGGGCAGATGAATTATTGATTATCTGTTTCTGTGGCCCACGTTAACAATGGTGTCATGTGGCCAGCACAACAAAAAACCGCCTTTACATTTAGCCAGCTAATGTTAGGAACCCATTAGAGATCAGTAGACTCAGAGGCGCCTTAAGATCCAGAAAGTAAAAGTCACAGTTTTGCCTCAGGATTCGAACCACTCCACCACACTTTCGAAATTATGAATAAAAACTAGTAAATTAATTTAATACTTTAAACATGTATTACATATGTATTACAAATGTATTACAAATGCTTAGTTTACAAAAGGACTAAAAGAGTTTAAGCTTAGTTGTAAAGATACGTTTGAACCAGTTCTCTGGGCTTCGTCTTCTGTATCCTCAAAAGTAAAAACAAACAAACTTGTCAATGATTGGATAAAGATGAACAAGTAACCAAAAACAAGAAAAAACTAAAAAAAAAACATTTTATTTTTTAAATCACAAAACTTAAACGAAGTGTAATGTATTCATTAGTTTGCATCAGTTATGTAATTACATTTGTACTAGATCTAGACTAACAATAATAAATCTGTGTGATTAGAAATATTTATTTACCTATTGTTTTTGTTTAGCGAAAGTTCGTGTTTTTAGCTATGATTCTATCACTTATTAAGAAAGAAAGGGATGTCTGAGTTGATTTTACTATATTAGCTATTAAAAGCATTGAAATTTTTAAAAAGTGGGAGGGAGAGACATGAATGCGAACTCCAGGCTCTCGCCTCCTCGGGTCGACATGATAATCACTCTGCAAGTGAGGTTCTTTGACTAGAGAAAATTGCATGTTTTTAATTACAATTTAGAAAGACGACATATAAAGGGGACTTATTCAGTTTATACTATCCCTTCAGTCAAGTACAATTTTTTTCCCTTGGTCGAGATACCAAACAAAATAAATTATTACCAATAGTTAATTAACTAATTGGTTTAGTAGTATTTTTTATTGATCCTTGTGCTGTCTGGTAAAAAAAAAAGTAGTTGCGCAATATTTCAGCTGGGTGCCGCAGAAATAACGTGTACACACTTTTACCACACACAAATCAGAAAGAGTGAATTGAGAGAAGCTTTGTAAAAATTGGGAAAGATAAAGACATAGACCTTGTCACTTAAATCAGACGGATGTGCTCCCTGGTAACGGTCACATTCTTATATGCTTGTCAATCTTGGACACTGACTGTAAAACTAGAGAGGAGGATACTAAAGATGGAATTGAGACGCTATAGAAAGATTCTAGGCATCATTTGTAAGAACTGCATCAGAAACAAGATTTAAAAAAAAATTACAATATCAATAGGGCACTACGATGACTTGCTGCCCAATGTCAAAAATGCAAGCTAAATTTTTATGGCCATATTACAAACCCTCGAGACACACAAAAACATTATTTCAGGGAACAGTTCCAGCAAATTATGAAGTGCCTTTACATTCAAGCTTGACGAGATGAGGAGCATCACAAAACTCCAGCTCGTGGCCTCCACTAAGTCCGGCACCAATACTTCCCTATCTCACCCACCAAATGTTGGCACTTTTGTGCGCAAACGCCAAAAAAAAAAAACCTTCTAGAGAGGAATTTTGGAGGGGAGAGAGGAGAAGTTTCGTTACTAGTAGACGAGGAGGAGGAGAAGGAACTAACTCTTCAAACAATGTCAACTTATCGCGACTACCGACTAATTGTAAACAGCTGTAAATAGGACTGGAGGCGAAGGAGGTAGAAATACACTGACGGGTGCAGAATTAGCCAAGCTATGGTAGGCCATTTAAAATAGAAAACTATGCAAATAAGAAAAACTAGAATCTATTCAAGTTCTAAGATAATGAAGGGTGAGTAGGGAAAGGAGAGAGGGGAATATACCCCTCACAAACATGGAAGACTTCCAACAAACAAGACAGGAAAGACAAAGTAAATAATGTCTTCATCCATGTCACTGTGGGATAAATTTTTTTCGGCACCAAAAGAAATAAATGCACCGTTCGAGAACGAGGCAGAACAAAGCCGGCTTTAAGGTGTAGCGACTGTGGCAGCCACACCAAGCCCCGCGACATAGAGTGGCCTTACGACATAGAGGAGCCCGTGCTTTAAGGGATAATCCCTTGTCACCGTCAGGCCGTCTTACGAATATTTGTGTCTCTGATATGACACACTTTTAGGGGCCAAATCATAAAAGGTCTTTTTTAAAAAAAAAGACTAAAAGCAGTTTTTAAAAATACAACAATATATTTACATTGCATATGGAAAATACAAGTATACCTTTAAAAGTATTGATAACAATTTGGAGTTTAAAAAAATCTAGTAAATAAAATGAAAAATGCATTTGCAAAGTGTTGGGTTTATTTCTCGTTTTCTTTTATCACATTTACTAAACAATAAAAAGAAATTTTGTCTTTGAGTCTGAAGATTTATGAGGAGTGCAGTATTTCCCGTGGATACGTAGTCCCAGCTGTGACCTACATATTTTGCCACAACTAGCTCAGACATAAAAACTGTCTACTGGTTATTGATTTAGATTTTCTTTTCCCGTCGATGTCTGTCCTCGGCAGCGGATTTTCGTTTGGTCTCAAATGTGTATCCCGCGGCCTTTGTAAGTGATCTCCATCTGTCTCGCCCCGAAGCCTCCTGCAAACAGGTGCTCTCTGCTATGTTATTTTAAGTAGTTAATGCTTGCCTTTAAATAGTTCCCATGGGACATCTCTGTTACGCTGACCACTTTCAGCTCCACAAAAAAAGACTGCCTTAGGCACAGATAATAAAGAAGTGTATTTGATTTATAATGAAAGTGTGGCTTTTTTACAAACAAACGATACAAAAATAGCATTATAAAACAAATATAACGGCATTTTTTATTTGAGCCGCAAATAAAAGATTGTTAAACTACGCCTAGAGATTAGAGGATTGATGAGAATATTCTTCTAAAAGACAAGAAAATGTGTCGGTGATGAAGCTAGCTACAATGTTGCTCACATTTAAAGTAGAGAAATAAAACCTCTTTCTGACGCTTACAAGAAGATTAGGTCTAAGTGACCCGCGACATTAATGTCGGAAATTAAAATGGCCAGCAGGTTGAATTAAGTTGGACATCACTGTGATAAGTCATGATTATCTTATATCTGCATTTGTCGTGGAACATAGAGCCTCGAATGTGATAAGTAGACTTAAGTATTAATGCAATGAAGAGATAATACAGTCCGGACTTAAAGTACAAAATGATCAACAATAGCTAACAATGAACATTAAACCCAAATATCTTGCTCTGTCCTTCATATAAACTAAAAAAAAAGAAAACTTTCCAAAAACTGAAATATTTCTTGACCTTATTTCTTTGAATTTTCTTTTTTAAAATATTCTGTTCTGCTGGTCAGTACATTTGTTTTCACTGCAACAGGTATAGGTCTCAACACGTTTGTTTTTTTCTGACCTACTTTGTTGACTAGACTGAATGTGCAGTGAAGCGTGATCGGCAGAATTGTCATTGTGTCTTCCGTGTGTTCCAAACAGAGAGAAATGGAGAATGACGGTCAACAGAACTTGTGTGGTGCCCCAAATCTTAAAGTAAACCATGAAACAGTCCTAACTCGATCTAGAGATCTCAATATATCAAGCCAGATAGCCCGTTGTTTATTATTATTATTATTATTTCTAATGTAATGTACCAGTTACATCCATATTACTTCTCTTGTGTCTTCATTTGATTATTTTGTGTATTTTATTTGTATACTGTTATTATGTGTACTGACTGCCTTTGTAGCATTTGTGCTTTGTGGTAAAAAAAAGGAAAAATGTTCAAATTGTTCAATTTCCCATTGAGATCAACTGCAAATGCCAAATCCTGAACCCATTCGTCAGTTTGAAAATGCTCAACAGGTTCACAGAAACATTAAACATTGGCGATGATTGAAGCCACGGGCACGAATAAAATTGATAGTGACTTAAACCAGTCTTAAGACATGTTGGAATTGTAAATTTCTTTGTGCGTTATGTTTCTTGGTGAATGATGTACTGAAAATTAGCAAATTTAAAATTAGCATTTGCAAGTAGCTTTGTATCAAAACCATTTCATGATGGTTGGTGCGCCATACGTTGCCAGACTAGCTGGCTTTACCAAATGCATATTGTACTGGAATATCCCCTCCTGTTAGTTCTCAAAAACATCCTAACTACACCTGTTACATCAGTGGACTCATCTAGAGCCAACGAAAAGAATTCAAAATCAACTATTTTGTTCTTTAATTGTTCACGCAAGTTAACTGACATGTTATTTATTTAATCTGCCACAGTTGATTCTAGTTAACGCTATTTCTTTGAATGCTTTCACCTTTTCTGGACAAATTACTTCGTCAGCTTTAACGAAACACTCCTTCATAAAATTCCCTTCACTAAATGATTTGCTATGGCTTGCAATTAAGTTTGAAAAAATGTAGCTGGCTTTTATTGCAGACTCAATCTTGGTGTAACAGAAACTATTTTTCAATTAAAGTAGCTTGTCATCTCTTTTTTTCCAGCGTAATAGTTTAACATTATTTTGATAATATTTGAGCGGGCCGCATGCAAAGTAAACGCGGGCGCCATATGGCCCCCAAACGTTGCACAGTGTGCCATCTAGACATCAATATTAGCTTCATAAAGTAAGAAGTGATTTGAAACAAAGTTATTCTAAAATTGAGATATTTTACATTTCCCTTGTTAGATAAGGGGAGTAGACTCTCCTGAACACGTTGATCTTCAGACGATGGAGATTAGTTAAACACGGTAAACCGACAGGGTAAATAATCCACGAATTAACCATTTCTATGGATTGATCCTAGTAGCCTTACTTCTTTTCTCTGTCTATTTTCTTTCTCTATTTCTCTCTGTCTCATTATCTCTCTTTTGTTACGTCGTTCTCTCTCTCTCTCCGTTGACATAGTGTTTATGTGTATGTGTTTGTTGTTATTCCACTTAGTATGAAAGCTCCTATAGTGTTGTGTGTAACCTGTGTTATGTGAGAGTTTATTATTAAATAGACTGTTATATCCAGCGTCTAGTGTTGGCGTCGCTTACAGAGTTCAGTGTTCCTTAGTGCAATATTAAGCTTATAAGTGTATAGTTTAAGCTGACACTCTCTCGTTCTCTCTCTCTCTTTCTCTCTCCTCGTCTGTTATGCTTTGGTGCTGGCATCCTACTTTGGTTTTACAATAAGAATTGCATTTCCTATAACCTTTGTAATTAAGTTTTTCTTGTTTTGTTTTGGTGACTTGTTCCACTTCACCCAAACATTACCAAGTTTTGTGTTCTTTTACTTTTGGTGAAACAGCAGACGACGTCCAGAGAAACTGGTGCAGACGTCTCTTTGACTTTTGGTGAAACAGCAGACGACGTCCAGATAAACTGGTGCAGACGTCTCTTTGACTTTTGGTGAAACAGAAGACGACGTCCAGAAAAACTGGTGCATACATTTGTAAGACATTTTTAATACATTTGTAGTACATTTGTAGTACATGTGTAATACATTTGTAATACATTTGTAATACATTTGTAATACATTTGTAATACATTTGTAGTACATTTGTAGTACATTTGTAATACACTTTTAATACATTTGTAATACATTTGTATTATATATGTAATACATTTGTAATACTTTGTAATACATTTGTAATACAATTGTATTAAATTTCTTAAACATTTGTAACATATTTGTAATACATTTGTAATACATTTGTATTATAATTGTAATACATTTGTAATACATTTGTTTTAAATTTGTAATTTATTTGCAATAAATTTGTATCACATTTGTAATACATTTGTAATACATTTTAATAAATTTGTATTTTATGTGATACATTTGTAATAAATTGGTATAAAAAAATAATACCTTTTAATATATTTTTAATACATTTTTATTGCATTTGTATTAAATTTGTAATATATTTGTAATACATTTGTAATACATTTTAATAAATGTGTAATATATGTGTTATATATTAGTATTACATTTGTAATACATATGTATTAAATTTGTAATACATTTTTATCAAATTTCTGATTCATTAGTAATATATTTGTAAAACATTCGTAAAACATTAGTAATACATTTCTAATACATTTGTAATACATGTGTAATACATTTGTAATACATTTGTAATACATTTGTAATACATTTGTAATACATTTATATTAAATCTGTAATACATGTGTCATACGTGTGTAATACATTTGTAATACATTTGTAATATATTTGTAATACATTTGTAATGTAATTAAAATGAATTTGTAATTTTTTTTTTATTTCAGAGGAGCGGTGGATGTGTGGTAAAGCGCTTGGCTGCCAAACAGGGGGTACCGGATTTGAATCCTTGTTAAAACTGGGATTGTTTCTTTCGGAGTCTTTACAGTTCACCCAGCTCTAATGGGTACTTGACATTAGTTTGGGAAAAGTAAAGGCAGTTGATTGTTTTGCTGGCCAAGTAAAACCCTCGTTAACCGTGGGCTACAATAACACATGACGTTTAATTTATCTGCCTGTAGATCACAAGGTTAAACTTTACTTTACTTATATTCTTTTTTTTGAAGTAGTGTAGGCTGCCTTGTCGTGTGGTATGCGCTCGGTATTTCTACACTGTCGTTCGACGGTCTTGATAGTCCCTGATTCCAAAGATGTCAGTGGCGTAGTTAAGGGGGGTAGAAGAGATTAAATTTAAAATCTCCTCAGGTCCCCAAATAAGTTTAAGTATTACGCCATTATCTCATTTCATGATGTCGAGTATCAAAATGCTTGGACCCCTAAGAAAATCAAGTTCCCGGGCCCCCAAATCCCTAGCTACGCCACTGAAAGATGTAATTATCTTCACATCTGGAGGAACTTTCGAAACATGCTAAACATTTAAAAGTCTCCTCTGAAGTAAAAGCTAGCACAACGCTGTTGGAAGGCAAATGAAAAGCACGATAGTAAAGCTGGTCTGATGGCTCAACGAAAATATAATATAATTATTTCTTGACGTAGATTCTTATTGGCATACAACTAAATGTACAAACAACCGACTTGCTACTGTCATAACATGGAAACTATTCTACACTTTGAAGATGTGTAATCCTACTACAGTTTCTGTCTTGAGTAACCTGGATAAGACTACTCCTTTCTTCCTTACGACTACTCAGTAAGTAGTTTCATTTGAATGGTGACATTCTCAATCTTAATCTAATTGGATTATTTCATGCCAAAGTTTGTATTTTATTATATGAATATCATATGAATCAATATCTATCTATGTTTATATAGATGTACCAGTTTCATGTATCTCATGTTTACATAGGTATTTTTATATTAAATTGTGTTCATATTACAAAGAACGAAATGATATATGTTTGCTTATGTTCATTACAAAGAGCGAAGATCCAAAAATGTTCCTAGTTAATGAGTGTGTTGGTGTGTTTACCAGCTGACAGCCTGAAGTCCTATTGACCTGATATGTAACTTGAATGTTCTAACAGGGATTAAAACAAAACGTATATAGGCGACATTATTCACTTCCGGGGAGGTTTCAAGTCAGCGTTTATTAGATTTGGTACTCCCAAAGTCAAGGTAGAACGATTAATTCACTAATAAAAATAAAGTAAAAATGGCATTCAAACGATATGTAATTTGTGACTTCAAACAAAGAAGCTGTATGTAAAATTAGTTACAATGGGGCCCCAGGCCTATGATTCATATTAACTTTATCTGATAAAATGACATCTGTATATGAACTATTAGTTGAGTTTTAAAAAATAGTTAAGTTCCCCTTTCAGACCTTGCGGTCTGTATGGCAGATGATGTAATGGTCATCTGTTTCTGTGGCCTACGGTTAACGAGGGTGTCATGTGGCCAGCAAACGATCAACCGCCTTTACTTTCCCCAACTAATGTCAGGTACCCATTAGAGCTGGGTGGACGCAGAGGCGCCCGAAAATCACAAAATTAAAAAACCCAGCACTTTACCGCTCAGCCACCGCGCCTCCCAGTTGAGTTTTACATGACCTATATTTCGTAAAGCCGTGTTTTTTTTATGTGGAGTTAGGATGCTATGTTTATCTTTCTTTATGTTACTACATAATTTTACTTTGATTCTTAGAGCCATTTTATCGAGTTTTTATAGCATGAAAGAAACTTCTTTTTTTTGTGTTTTGTTTTTGGAATAGCTTTTTATATAGCGCTATTTTCATGCTTATAACATGCTCAGAGCGCTATGGTTCAATCTCATTTGTGGACCAAAGGTATCTTAGAAATGGTCTTCGGTACCTTCAGGCGCTCATTAAACACAAGTCTGCTTGAGTCAGATGTCACTAGGTAGCCTAGCCATGCCCAAGCGTGCTGAGCATCTCGGCCACACACCCCACTGTGTAAGAATGTTAAGAATGTTTAAATAGGTCAGTTATAAGAACATAAATATGTCATACTTTTTGTTTGCTGGTTTGTTTGACATGGTTTGGATCTTCGTTCAGTATTGAAGATTATTACATCATATCTCAGATCTCCAGCTGGATGGCAAGCAGGGGCGTAGTTTCAAACTTTAAATGTTGGAGCCTAATGAAAGAGGTGTGCATATAATATTATATATATAAGAATTATCGCTTAAGAGTATAGTATTTAATTTCATAAATGGTAGCAATGAAACATCTTTCAACTAAAAAAAAAAATAATTTGCAATGACAAAGCTAATTAGTATGAGAACGAGACTTAGGCATCATGCCCTAGATGCAACACCAAGATGCAACTCTCAATAAGGCCTCCAAGAGATCTTAAAAATAAAATTCTGGGAACTATATTTTGAACTAACAAACATTTTCTCTGACATCTAATGAGACCTATATTGTTGTGTTTCTTGATCTGTCTTATAGATAGAACCGTTCTGCTAATACTTCTTCTACAAGAGACTCTTACTCACATTTTGATAGGATGCAAATAGCGTGTTGGATACATTCACATTGGATTCACCGCACCGTACAGACGTAATCACGTGCATAGTTGGTTGGGGAGAGGCAGCAATAACCCCCCACTCACCTTCCGGTCAGACCAATACTTTACTTTTGTATTTCCTGCACCTGGTGACGACCTGAGATCGAGATAACTTGAGGTCATTCACAAAGGTCGCGGCATACACATTTAAGATCAAAAGAAAATCTGCTGCTGATGACAGACTAAAACGACGAAAAAAGGCTTAATCGACCACCGGTGGACAATAGTTATGCTTGACCTAGATGTGGCAAAATATGTAGGTCACAGTTGGGGCTTCGTAGCCACTGCATTCTTTGGACTCGAAGACAAGTCTTATTAATATTATTAAATGCCTATATTTCTATATAATAGGCTGTGAGATTCTATATATTTGTTTCAATAGAATCCAATTCGTCTGGCGACAGTTTTATGCTCAAGAACAAAAGGAGCCACTTGTATACATATTTGTTTCAATAGAATCCAATTCGTCAGGCGACAGTCTTATGTTCAAGAACAAAAGGAGCCACTTGTAGACATTTTTGTCAGCATTGAAATAATAAATACAACTTTATATTTGTGTTTCTCTAACTCTAGTGTCTTTATGATTTCTGACAGTTGGAAAAGTGCTTGACCGCCTAGATTTGTTCAGTGCCGATACAGTGTTTCTGTTGTCCTTATGTGCGTCTCTTTTTGAAAACAATAAGATGCGGTTCTGATTTTGTGTTTGTCTTGATGGTATTCAGTGATTCTAAAGCTGTGTCTAATATATTCTAAAGCTGTTCCTTTTTTTGTTCTAAAGCTGTGTCTAAGACGTTCTAAAGCTCTGTCTAATCTTTTCTTTACCTGTGTATAAGACATTTTAAAAGCTGTGTCTAAGGTATGCTGTAGCTAAGACATTCTAAAACTGTGTTCAGGACATACCAAACTGTGTCGAAGATTTCTATGGCTGTATCTAAGATTTTCAATAGCAGTGTCTAGGACATTCAATAGCTGTGCCAAAGACATTCTAAAGCCGTGCCTCGTAATTCTAAAGCTGCATGTAAGAATTATAAACCAGTGTCCAAGAATGAAGCCGTGTATCATAATACTAATACATTCTAAGTTTTCCCATTAGAACAGAGCAGAGCAGTAAGTCATTTTCTTCTTTATTGTACGAATCAATGATCAATTTGAGTTTTTGGGTTTCCTACTTAGACTAAAAACGTTTTTCTCACTCAGCAGATACTGCACTTTAGCTGTGTGATTGGCGTAGTGAGCTTGACATCCCAGAGAAATTATTTACAGCACGCTTGGGCTTAGTTTGACTACCTACCAAGGGGACTCTAGGTTCGACACCCGACTTTAGCAGAGTTGTGTTTACTGAGCGCCTAAAGATACATAAGACTTTTACCATTGGTTCACAAAAGAGATTGGACCATAGAGTCATTTTTAGGTTTTCATATTTGTCCGAAACAGAAGTCTTCAGGTTTGACTGAACAAATACTCTAAAATTAATAAAATATCACCATCTTTCTTTAAATTACTTACGATGCCAATCCATGATGGTTCTCCAATATGAGTGGACAGTACAATAGCCTTCAGTTATTGTTTCAACAAAAGCACCCACGAGTGCATTATGCTCAGTGTGCTAACTAGTACTAAACCATGATCTTAAATGATTCTTTCATTTGGGGGGTGGGGCCCATCAACCTATTCTTGAACCCGGGCCCACGAGTACCTTGCTACGTCACTGATCTAGATAAGTACACTACTGTAGGATTACTGTAGGATTACTGGATTAACATTTGTTTCTTCATTGTGTCTACTTGATCTGGTCTACGTTTATGCTTGTGATTTAGACTGTTATGGTCATCTGATCATAGGCCTGCTCAAACCAGAGACAGAGTGTGTCTCGATTTCGATTGAGTCTTGTAGTGTTTGGAGTTTTTCTTTCAGATGTTTTTCTTGCTGTGTGCGCTGCTTGTTGTTTTGAGTGGCTATTATTATTGTTTGTTGTTTTATGCTTTGTTTAAGTAGTGCCCAAAGGTCTTCTGTATTAGTGTTCGGCTCTGTTGTGTCGAAAATGTTTTGTATTAAAGTTGTTATGTTTTTAAGGTAATTTGTGTCTGTTAAAAGTGAGTTGTTGAATTTCCAGTGTGGTGATTGTTTCTGACTTTGCCTCGTACTGGTCACATTGCGAGGTAACGTGAAGTGTCTTGACTCTAACACACTCGCTCTTATAAAGGGTCCATAAGCCTACTTGAATTGGATGGAACGTAGCTTGACCTCTGGTTGATCACAATCGCCGTGACTTGTGTGCGTAACATTTCCAACACGTGTACGGGTCTTTGCCGAACTGGCGTGTGCAGTTTTTCTTCACGGTTGACCGCTCGTCTAGCGCTGGCCTGGGGCGATTTGCGTAGTCCAAAACACACACAGCACTACCCCCATCTGTCTCACCACCAGGTTTATAACAATATTTATACAATGAAAATTTCATGTGATTAATGATAATAATAAATGAATATAAATATATATAATGATATAGTTCAGATTAAATCTATGGCATTTTACGCCTCGAGAGACGATCTTTTCCCTTTCAAACTTCTTGTGGCCAATCCTTGATACACAGCTGCAATCGCAAGTTGGGCATATATAATCACCAGGCGCCGTTGCGTTATCACCCTTCTTTCTGCTTCTGTAGTGTATGGCATCTGCAATCCGAGACCCTTCTTTTATGCTCTATCTCCATGTAAATCTATCCATTGCTACTTTTTCCCAGCTGCTAGTGTCGATTTTTGAGAGCTTCATAATGCGTTTGCTTAGTTCAATTTAAGTACCTAAATAGCATTTTATAGAAATAGTATTGACCTCACCAATCCCATTTCAAGACAAAGATTCTGTAAACTGTTCAAGTAACATTACTATCTTCTAGCCAGGACGAATGTTCACCGACGATGAAGAATCAAAGTTCAGAGTAGTATCAAAACTCCCAACGTCACAACGTAAACCTAGTATTAGCGCGGGTCCTATGAAAGTGCGGGGCGTACTACTGTAGCATAAGTGCGAGCCCACTGCGGACACCTAAGGCCGGCCCTGCAAAATAGCGGCGTATGCTTCGCCGCCGGTCGACTAGTGAAGCAAAAAAAGCATGTTAAAATGTTTAATATTACAACTTTTTACGCAGAATTTAAATATGTCAATAGCCCGAATTTGAAAAACCATCGTAATTTTTCTTTAAATAATCAGCCACATCGCCCCAATATCAATATATCTAATTTGAAATCTACTTAGTATCTAAAAATAATTTTAAGTCTTATTTTGGAGGCGTGGTGGCTGAGTGGTAAAGCGCTTGCCTTCCGAACCGGATCCGGTTTTCGAATCCTGGTGACATCAATTTTCTTAAGCAATGTCTGAAAGGGGAACTTTTTTTTAAAAGTCTTTAAAAAAAAAAAAAAACCTTTATGCTAATTATGAGAGAATTTTTTAGGGATTAATCATTTAAACGATAATAAATGTAAAGCGTGCTACGAAACATCACAATTAAATCCCCATGACGGTTTGTAGTTCGACTGCACACTAGGCAGACCATATGGGAGCAACACTTAGTCATTTTGTGTCAACCTGGTTTTAAAAGTGCATGTTCTTTCGAAAAGCTTTCATCTATATATATATTAATTAAAGGTGTAAAAAAAACAGCACTCCTATTGGTTCGACGCGTTCGTTTTCTGTGGCGTGCTCGCCCGATTTCCACGCAAGGGACCGCTTCGTCCGTCACTCTCAGTTTTGTCACGCACAGATTGAAAACTAGGTCACTTAAAGTATCGTCAAGTGGAGCCAAGAATTAAAGCCTGCAAGGTTAGAGTTTTACGCACCGGTGGTAAAAGAAAAGGAAAGCTTATGTAAGCTCTAGCATGTACATTGCCAAAAGTTTCGAAACAAGAGCTGCACTGTGACACTATCTCCTCAAAAGCCATATCTCTATCATGAACCCAATGAACTCTTTGGGCGCACCACAACTGAAGCTTACAGTTTAGCTCACTGCAACAAACGCATCACCATCACTTCTCTGAGATTCAGACTGCCGCCCATCTCCTTCTTCCTGGTGAGTTGGTCGACCATGCTGTCAGTGACCATCACCAAGTGCACCAACAGCAAAAACGTTTTGTAACAATAAGGTCAAACAAAATCTTATTAAACTCAGCACATGCCATTTTTAGCGCCTCTAGATAATTCCCTATACGATCGATTTGATTTATCTACGTCATACTCTGTAAAAAAAATAAAAGAAACTTGGTTTGAACTCTAAAAATAGAACTTTTCCGAAATGAAAATTATAGATCTATTATATTATATTTGTCGAATGTCTTACACAAAAAGCCTTCTTAAATGTTGATAAAAAATGTATAGCCACTTCGATGTCTTTGTTAAAAGATGAGAGGTCAACTTTTTTTCCTTAAAGCTTATATCAACTCACTCTGTCTGCCTGGTAAAATGTTTTGTACACTTTATTTCTCACATATGTTTCTAATCGAACACAATTATTATTAATATAAGTCTAGAAAAATCTAGATCTATTGCAGTTGGATTATATAACAATTATTACAATTATTCTAAATAAAAGCTTTATTTTTTAAAGTAATTTTTCTTTTTCTTGTTATGTGAAACTTTCCCACTCCAACATGAATTCAAAGGTCAATGTCATCATCTTCTTTACTTCCCGCGTTTAGCACAGGTTAAATCACGTGACAATAACACGTGTTTAGTCTACTGGGTATTAAGGTCAACAACCTCTTCTCCCTTTTTTAGCGGCCCCCGAAAGGGGAAACGACGGTATTAGTTTGATGTGGTTTGTCTATCCTTCCGTCCCGACTGTTCGTCCGTAAAATAGAAAAAATATTGAAACTCCGACATCATGATATTTTACTCCATTCAAAGTTCTGATGCAACATCTACTTTTTTTTTTCTAAAATCGAAAATTTAATTTTTAAAATCAACTATTCAAGCAGTTTTTTTCATAAAAATACACCATTTTTACAACTATTAACTATTAATGGTAACAAACACATGAGGCAAATTAGTACGGAAAACACTTGCATACCATATTTTTAACACATTTATGCAAACGGCTTTAGATTTTTTGTAAAATATTAATATTTATTTACAAATTTAATGCTACGTTAGATAAGTTCTGTCGTACTGACTATTACATTTACAAAAGGAATGCTTAATTTTTTTTAAAAGAGAAAAAAAAATCTATTCAAAACATGAATTACTAAGTAGTTCTTCTTATGATCACGTCAACTGCAGAGACTGGGACACTGAACGAAATAATTTTTTTTTTAAGGAAATGATTTTGTTCCCTTGAGACTTTGAATAAGAGATTGACCCTTTACAAAACAATTAGATCAATAAGATAATCATAAAATACAATTAGATTAATTAGAAAATTATTTTATGACACCAGTTAGACCACGTTCACATTTAGCTTCACCTTTTATTTCACCTATTCCTTGGTCTGCTGGACCGTTGGGACACCACACAGGATCTGTCAACTTTCTTTTACCAATCTTCTCTGTCATAAGCTTTTGATAGAATTTCATTCTGATATCTTTCTGAAAATATTGAAATCTGCCTTTTTACCTGCCTGGGTAGACCACTTCGGGTGCTGATTTTAAGTTTGTGTTTCCATACCAACTGTCTTTGTAACCTTGTTTAAAATAACTTTGTAATTGTTACACTTTTTGAAATGACCATACACATTGCTCCCTCAGTCCTCAATGTTTCATCTAGACTCGGCCAGCTCATTGTCTCCTCTAACACAGTTTTTCCAAAGTCTGGTAGCCTACGCGAATCCCAAGTGATGCAGAAAGAGTTTGAACGGAATGCGCGTTGCATTGCATGATTTATGATGTTTTAAAATACTTATTTATTTTGTTCAGTTAATACATTAAATTAAAAGTCAATAACTTTTCAATCACATTGTATTTGATGTATTACCAACTAAAACACCGAATATAGAAAGAAGAATGTGAAGATGAGAATGTAGAGATGAAAATGTGGAGATAAAAAGGTTAATATGAGAATGTGAATATAATAATGTGGAGATGAAATTGTGAAGATAAGAAAGTTAATGTGGGAATGTGAAGAAATGTGGAGATAAGATTATGGAGAACAATGACAGCTGCACCTGCAAAAAATCGAAACAACTTGAAAAGACAAAGGCATAACGATGGACACTAAGCTCAGACCGATGCCCTCCCCTGGTCACTGCCCACATTGTTATAGAGGATGACTGTGGAACTAGAGAGAAACATTCTTGCAATGAAATTTAGATGATATATATTTAATATATGAGGATCCTAGACATCCCATACAAAGTCAGCATCACAAAGGAACAGATAAGAATTAAGATCACAACGGAGAATGGACCCCAAAACGACCTGCTTACAACTGTCAAAAACCTCAAACTAAAACTTTATGGCCTCATTTCTTGCAAAGACCTTCCTTCATGAAACAGCACCAGAATAAAGAAGAAGAGGCAGACGGAGAAAGCGATGGGACGTAAATGAATGGTCGGGCCTGCAATTGAAAGAGATTCTAGCCAAGGCATAAGATAGAGAGGAATGGAGAAAGATGGTCAACAGATCATGTGTGGTATCCCAACGGTTCAACAGTCTAGGGCACGTGTAGTGCTTGGTCTCTTCAATTATTAATTTCTGTACTGCTTCTCTTAGTTCATCACAAAACCAAAACATGAATATGTTCAGAGGGAATACATGTCATGTGTTCGTGTGTGTGTGTGTGTATTTGTGTTTATGCGCATGTGTATGATGCTCCTATACGATCCAATGTTTCAATTCAAGTCACTATGTTGTCACGTGGATTTTGGGTCGTGTTTGTTTTATTATCATGTGCTCTAGCTTCAGATTGAGTAGAGGCCTATGAGTTTCACTTGCGTGGCTAGTATTTAGAAACGAGCTGTGTTGTTTGTCATTAAACTGTAAAAAAAAGGGTGACTAGTCACGCTCTATTAGTTCACATAGCACTTAACTCAATGTTTCTTATACTGTATGCGGGGACCTCAAGAATCGGTATGACGAAAGGATTTCCACACAACATGAAAACTGTATGCAATTTAAAATGAATTCTTTTCTAGAAGCCAGTTTATCCAATAGGATATTTTCAGCAACAATCGACTCGCCCCTCACTACTTGATATATATCTCTATATAAATATTTACAAATGCTCTGCGACAGAGTTGTCTTACTAGCAGGAAGATGATCTTTAAAAAGATCACGCCCATTACAGACGTCCGTGTGCTATATATACCTACTTTTTACCTAGAATGTTCCTCGAATAATACTATTAACTAGGGCTGCCTCTTTATTACTAGATGATTCTTTTTACTGAGATGAAGAGTGCATTCTAAAAGAAAACTCATTAATATTGAAACTTTTTATATTCTTTCTTCTTAGTACGACAAAAAAGGTGTAAAAACTAGGAGAAAGAATTTCTGAAGCTGTTAACACCACAATACGCTGAGCGCCGGGACCCGGCCTCGAAATCAGACCGCTTGCTGGCATGAGCAGAAACCCGCCGAGTGTTCAATTCTATCTCCAGAAAGAACTTTATACAACGCTTAAAATTATGTAGACAACACTATAAAAAAACAAACACAAAAGACAACGGACTCGTTTTAGTAAAATTTTATTAGGCCCTATGTAACTTTGGATTCTAAATATAGCGTTAAATTAGTAAAAATGAAAAGTGAAACTTATTGCGTTTTACTTATGACCAACTTTTTCTCACGGACCTACTGCGGGAGCCTACATCACTACTTTAGGTCCCCAGCTTCTAAGGTAGGCTCGAACGTAAATTTTATCATGTACGAGTCGCCACCAGGAAATGCCTTAACCTGTTTTAGGCCTATTTTAAGTCAAAGTATAATGACTTGTACTTAGGATTATTTATTTTATATCAATTGAAGAAAAATATTCAACGCAGAGTTGCTTTATTTTGTCCTAGAGGTGTGTTGGACAAATTTGTTGGCACTTCCGAATTCCGCGTCTGTTAGATGATTGTGGACAGAATGCACATCTCTCCAAAATACAATCGTGGTGTCATTAGTTTACGAAACGTTGAAAACGGCCCACCATCAAAGGCTTTTGTGTGTTTCAAGTCACTATATTCTGAAACTATCGGGTCCATTTAGGAATAGATAAATAAAAACGACAGTAAAGGTACAAAAGGAGTAAAAGGATTAATGAAATATTAATTCTGAAAAGACACGAATATAATGCTCTTTAAAAGAAAACAATATATGCAACGCATTAAAAATGCATGATTTTGAAAAGCAGCCTAAGCAATCCTTTATAGAATGAATTATCATCAGCAATGTCTCGCTTTGAAAGAATCCACAATAGGTTCTCACACACACACACACACACACGCGCGCGCGAGCGGGTATTTTTAAAATTAAGACAGGCAATTTCAAAATTTGAGTGAAATAGAAAATAAAACCTTTGAAATTGTGAAATAGAGATAGAGATAGAGAGAGGGAGCTTGGTCTTGTGCTGTCTCCTCCCATATACTTTGGTCAATTAACACATGGATATAGGTAAGACATATATTTTCTGAGATGAAGATACATCTTTAACTTGTAGAAATAACACTAGGTTTTACGAATTTTGTTTTAGATAGGGAGAGTAGATATCTCTTGGCAGATCAAAGTGGCAACTTAACAGCCCTGGAAATGGTGAGAGATTCTACCACATTGAATCTCAGCTGTAGGGCAGTATTTATGTAGCAAAGTTACCTGTAGCGACACGATTCTATTGTTTCCAAAATAAGATGAGTACTCATTTATTTGTTTCTCTTGACTAATTAGCTCCACTACAAAGTTGACCCTTCGTTCTTCTTGCCAAATGAATAGATATTCGCACTTGTGAGTGGAGTTAATGTTCTGAAATCTAATTTATCAGGTCCAATCGATCAATACAAAAACTAGGCATTATAAATATATTTATTTATGGCTGTGTAACGCCGAACTTTCGTAAAAGGGAAATAACTGCTTTTTTTTTTACAGCAACTCCTCCCCCCTCCCTCCTTTTCCTCATTTCTTTTTTCCTTCTCTCTAAAATAAAATCTTTGCTTTGTATTTGCTTCCTCCAATAAGACAATTCGATTGAGACCTCTTGTCACTAGGCGCGATTGTTTCAACTGGTCGTTGTGTAAGTTATATGACAACAATAGAAAAACAACCAAAGGCGGTTAAAAAAAAGCCGCCGACTACGCTTTGTAGGCCCGGGTGGCTGAGTGGTAAAGCCTGCCTTCCGAACAGTGGTCCGGGGGTACACATCAAGCTGAAGGCTGGGAATTAAAATTTCGGAATTTTCGTGAGCCTCTGAGTCCACCCAGCTCTAATGGGCACCTTACATTAGTTGGAGAAAAGTAAAGGCGGTTGGTTGTTGTGCTGGCCACATGACACCCTAGTTAACCGGAGACCTCAGAAACAGATGACCTTTACATCATCTGCCCCATAGACTACAGGGTCTGAAAGAGGAACTTTACTATGCTTTCACCCCAAAATAAAGCAGCAATTATGCATAAAACACTGAACCATAATCTTCAACTACAAAAACATTTAATAAAATACTCAGAATGACACAGAGATCATCCCATATGCTAGGACAAATTTGTATAAATGCTCCTTCTTCCCTAGCGCTATTAGAGCATGGAATGGGTTGCCTAAGCTAGTCAGGATAACCAGTGACTTGGCAGAATGTAAGTCATTGGTTAATATGCATGACTGAATGCATGACGCTAGGACGTGATCATGTTCTTTGTTTAAGTAACGTCTGCATTATATAACATAAGATAAGTACCCAGGTCATCCTGCCTCTTTTGGGACCAGGTCTCCTGGTCACGTGAAAATAAAATAAATAAATAAATAAATAAAACAAAACAACGTGTACACACACTCGTATGTGTGGATGTGTAGCAGAACAACTGGTCAAATACAGTCCTGTCCTGACTTTGGAATGTTGACCCCCAACTGACCTCTTATCCTTGGCTTAAAAACAAACACGATTCTTAGCATACATGTAGGATTGATGCCTGGCAGCGCGCAAGACTGTTGTTCGGACTTGTCGATGGTCGCAGGTTCATACACTGCTAGCTCCCATCCCCCCCCCATCGTCCTGCGAGAGGTTAGGAAGTAAATTATTTTCAATTCTGGAGGAACATCCGAAACATGTACAACATTCATGTCAAACATGGCACCCTACCCCTTTAAAACAATAATACAAATAAACTGAAAAATGAAACGTGCTTCTATCAATTTTCTTTAATTTTTCAATGAAAACTTGTATCATGGATTTTAAGCAGAGAGTTGTAGACAATGAGAAATAATAAACAAATAGACAAACACGGACACGAGCATAAGAATGGACTTTCAATCAAAGGAAAGTTAAAGAAGATATTAGTTGAGTCATTTGATGGAGGTGAGCTGCAGAGAGTCAGAGAGAGAGGGGGGGGGGAACTGGAAAGATTGCAAAATTTGTTATCATCGGGTGGCTATGCTGGTATCTGGAAATTTAGGCACCGGATATTTAGGCACCGGATATTTAGGCACCGGATATTTAGGCACCCGGAAATTTAGGCACCCGGATAATTAGGCACCCGGAAATTTAGGCACCGGATAATTAGGCACTTTTTGACAAGGCGGAAAATTAGGCACCGGATAATTAGGCACTCTTTAATTAGCGACCTTAATTTTGAAAGTAGTTTTAAAGTGTTAACGTATATGTTATCCTTAGGCTATGGGCTATCGGTAACGTTATCAACAAAATAGCAACTAGAACGATTCTTACTGAATTTTCATGGTATAAAAGGAAAGCTGACAAAAACGAGGGAAAAAAATGACAATCGTGAGAATGTATGGAAAAAATGACTCCAGATTAATAGTCATTCTAAAATATAGACCTCACGGGATTCAGGGAAAGGGAGGTAGAGTTGATTCTCCTCTCATTGCTTCCTGACCTTAGCCCTTCCTCCTCTACGCACTCCCACTAAAAGGAGAGGATTAGTCGCTGGTAGATGTTGAACTAGGTCGTAAAAATAACGTAATGAGACTCAAGGCTACATACTGGAGTACAGTGCAGGGTACAGCATTGTACATAACTGCTAAAATGGAAGTCTGGAGAAAATTCTTATAGTGGGAATGGGAATGAGCAGGAGGGACTTATAGGAATTAAATATGTTGATAAACTAAAGCAGCATACATATTTTATAATAGCATTAATATCTATTACCAACAATCCTTCTTTTATATTGTTAATGGGTAACCTCTTCAGGAAGATCTATTGTGTGAGTGTATAGGTGTGTTACGTCCTTCAAATGTGGTAATTAACTTTTATTGAATATATATGTAAATTTATGTAATATAATATTTATATAAATTGCAATGGAAATCGCAAAACAACTAGAGATTACGATAAAATATAATGTTTTGAAAATGTAAAAAAAAAGTTTATGGAAAAGACAGATGAGTTAAAAATTTAAATATCATTTTTTTTTTGGAATATTGATCTTTTATTAACACTTATTCTGCTTATAGAAGATTGTTGATGTTCCAATTTAACCCCGCCTTCTCTATCATAAACCAAACATATTTTCTACAATTTTCGAGAAGGTATAATTCCCCCATTCCTTTTGTGTTCAGTTCCAGAGACAAGTTTTGTTGGTCTTCAGAATGAAAAAAAAAACGACAAAAAAGGTTTCATACACACACACACACACACACACACACATATGATTTAAAAAACAACAAAAAAACAAAACGTTTCCCTTTCAACACTGCCTTATGAAATTTAACTATCTGCATTTCCCTTATATATTATTATTATTTTTATTACTGTAATTATTATTATGATGGTTTTAACAGAAATGTGTCTACCCAAGTTTTTGGAAGGCCTCTAAAATATAATCCCCAGACTTCCATTGTAACACCTTTGTGTTTCCATACCCTTTAGTCCAGTGTGTAGCCTTTAGATTCACTACGTAACTTTACGACCTAGTTTACATCTACCTGCGAGAAATTCTCTCATTTAAGTGAGAGTGTGTGCGCCCCACCCCGCCCATCCCATTTTAAAAGTACGACTCCTCCCTTTCCCACAAGCAGAGGGCGATTGCGATTATATTTATCGCCAACACTCCCCGACATAATACAAATATTTTATAATACTTTTAAATTCTAAGTATTTACATTAGTAACTAAATATTTACACAATTTGCATAATTATCAATTTTAGAAAAACTCACCAGTCAACCTTAGGGGTTGGTGATGGAGGGAAGCAATGAGCGGAGAATCATCTCTACCTCCCCTCCCCTGAATCCTGTGATGTCTATATTATATAATGACTCTTTTTTTTTCACACATTCTCATGATTGTCATTTTTCCCCATTTTGTCAGCTTTTCTTTAGTTAGAATCGTTCTAGTTGCTATTTATTATAACGTCACCGATAGCCCATAGCCTAAGGATAACATTTACGTTAACACTTTAAAACTACTTTCAAAATTAAGGTCGCTAATTAAAGAGTGCCTAATTATCCGGTGCCTAATTTTCCGCCTTGTCAAAAAGTGCCTAATTATCCGGTGCCTAAATTTCCGGGTGCCTAAATATCCGGGTGCCTAAATTTCCGGGTGCCTAAATATCCGGTGCCTAAATATCCGTAAATACGCGGTGCCTAAATATCCGGTGCCTAAATTTCCTAAATTCGGCTATGCTCTTAGCTTCGTACTCTGGTTCATATGTGTTTGTATTATAAACTTATTCATTTATTGAATGAAATAGGGGCATGTGTCGTTAGGTGAGTTTATAGCTCAAGAAAAAAAAAGATCGGTGTTGATGGAATGTTATATTTGTATGAAGAGTTGTGCCCATGTACAGGGGAAACTACTCTAGTAATCAAGATGGCTGATTAAACTTGTTTGTTGTTTACCTGAGATTGTTCTTATGTTTAGTGTATTTATATTTGAGTGTCCATCGTAACATGGTGGCAGCGGTTTACACATCTAATAAAGGTAAACGATAACCTAGAATATCTTGAGGAAAATATAAGAAAGCAGTAGCTAAAATGGCAACTGCTAACAAATAGACAAACACGGACACTGGCATAAGACTGGACTTTCAATCAAAGGAAATTTAAAGAAGATATTAGTTGAGTCATTGGATGGAGGTGAGCTACAGAGAGTCAGAGAGAGAGGGGGGGAAAGATATTAGTTGAGTCATTGGATGGAGGTGAGCTACAGAGAGTCAGAGAGAGAGGGGGGAAGATATGAGTTGAGTCATTGGATGGAGGTGAGCTACAGAGTCAGAGAGAGAGGGGGGAAGATATGAGTTGAGTCATTGGATGGAGGTGAGATACAGAGAGTCAGAGAGAGAGAGGGGGGGAAGATATGAGTTGAGTCATTGGATGGAGGTGAGCTACAGTCATAGAGAGGGGGGGGAAGATATGAGTTGAGTCATTGGGTGGAGGTGAGCTACAGAGTCAAAGAGAGAGGGGGGAAGATATGAGTTGAGTCATTGGATGGAGGTGAGCTACAGAGAGTCAGAGAGAGAGAGGGGGGAAGATATAAGTTGAGTCATTGGATGGAGGTGAGCTACAGAGTCAGAGAGAGGGGGGGAAGATATAAGTTGAGTCATTGGGTGGAGATGAGCTACAGAGAGTCAGAGAGAGAGGGGGGGAAGATATGAGTTGAGTCATTGGATGGAGGTGAGCTACAGAGAGTCAGAGAGAGAGAGAGGGGGGAAGATATAAGTTGAGTCATTGGGTGGAGGTGAGCTACAGAGAGTCAGAGAGAGAGAAGGGGGAGGATATGAGTTGAGTCATTGGGTGGAGGTGAGCTACAGAGAGTCAGAGAGAGAGGGGGGAAGATATGAGTTGAGTCATTGGATGGAGGTGAGCTACAGAGAGTCAGAGAGAGAGGGGGGAAGATATTAGTTGAGTCATTGGATGGAGGTGAGCTACAGAGAGTCAGAGAGAGAGGGGGGAAGATATGAGTTGAGTCATTGGATGGAGGTGAGCTACAGAGAGTCAGAGAGAGAGGGGGGGACTGGAAAGATTGCAAAATTTGTTATCATCGGGTGGCTATGCTCTTAGCTTCGTACTCTGGTTCGTTTGTGTTTGTATTATAAACTTATTCATGTATTGAATGAAATAGGGGCATGTCACTCAAGGTCGAGACTCTCACTCTTTCCATGTAACCATTGCACCCAATAAGTATATATAGGCTTGTATGCAAGTACAACGTACGATGTGTTAGTGAATGTGTAGAACATCGTAGAAGATCTTTTCATAGCAATGACAAAGCAAGCACTTATGTATGACTTACGGCAACTCTACACATGTGTCGTTAGGTGAATTTATAGCTCAAGGAAAAAAAACAAAGATCAGTGTTGAACCCCAATACAAGAGCTAATTACTACAAAACAAAGAAATGTAAACGATTCTATTTTAAACAACATTAGTTTATGAAGTTTTAATATTGCTTATAATTGCCATTACAATTTTGTTTTACAAATATTTATCGAATGTTTCTTTAGAATTAAAAATGTATTACATCCTAGCCCCAAATTCTCTCATGGCGGCGGGCGACATGGACCACCTAGGTGACAGTACAAAGTTTACGCGACCAGAAACATGTTTTGCTTATTATTTTTCAAAGAGCTGCTTAAGGAAACAGTAGGCCTATTTAGGATACGCTGTCTGATTTATCTGTGGCATTTTACCTCTCGATAGGTCGTGTAGTGAACACTTTGCCAATCCTTAATACACAGCTGCGGTCACAAGTTCACAAGTTGAGTATCTGTAGTCACCAGACGCTAGAGCACTTTCACCCTTCTTTCTACCCGGTGTAGAAAAACAACAATCTATTCACCATAGTATAATACATCTTTTGTTTCCTTGTCTATTCACCAGAGTGTAATACATCTTTGGTTCCCTTGTCTATTCACCAGAGTATAATACATATTTTGTTCCCTTGTCTATTCACCAGAGTATAATACATCTTTTGTTCCCTTGTCTATTCACCAGAGTATAATACTACACTTCCCTTGTCTATTCACCAGAGTATAATACATATTTTGTTCCCTTGTCTATTCACCAGAGTATAATACATATTTTGTTCCCTTGTCTATTCACCAGAGTATAATACTACACTTCCCTTGTCTATTCACCAGAGTATAATACATATTTTGTTCCCTTGTCTATTCACCAGAGTGTAATACATCTTTTCTTTCCTTGTCTATTCACCATAGTATAATACATCTTTTGTTTCCTTGTCTATTCACCAGAGTGTAATACATCTTTGGTTCCCTTGTCTATTCACCAGAGTATAATACATATTTTGTTCCCTTGTCTATTCACCAGAGTATAATACATCTTTTGTTCCCTTGTCTATTCACCAGAGTATAATACATCTTTTGTTCCCTTGTCTATTCACCAGAGTATAATACTACACTTCCCTTGTCTATTCACCAGAGTATAATACATCTTTTGTTCCCTTGTCTATTCACCAGAGTGTAATACATCTTTTGTTTCCTTGTCTATTCACCATAGTATAATACATCTTTTGTTTCCTTGTCTATTTACCAGAGTGTAATACATCTTTGGTTCCCTTGTCTATTCACCAGAGTATAATACATATTTTGTTCCCTTGTCTATTCACCAGAGTATAATACATCTTTTGTTCCCTTGTCTATTCACCAGAGTATAATACATCTTTTGTTCCCTTGTCTATTCACCAGAGTGTAATACATCTTTTGTTTCCTTGTCTATTCACCAGAGTATAATACATCTTTTGTTCCCTTGTCTATTCACCAGAGTAATACATCTTTTGTTTCCTTGTCTATTCACCAGAGTATAATACATCTTTTGTTCCCTTGTCTATGCACCAGAGTGTAATACATCTTTTGTTTCCTTGTCTATTCACCAGAGTATAATACATCTTTTGTTCCTTTGTCTATTCACCAGAGTATAATACATCTTTTGATCCCTTGTCTATTCCCCAGAGTATAATACATTATTTGTTCCCTTATCTATTCACCAGAGTATAATAAACCTTTTGTTCCCTTGTCTATTCACCATAGTATAATACATCTTTTGTTCCCTTGTCCATTTACCAGAGTATAATACATCTTTTGTTCCCTTGTCTTTTCACCAGAGTATAATACATCTTTTGGTCCCTTGTCTATTCACCAGAGTATAATACATCTTTTGATCCCTTGTCTATTCCCCAGAGTATAATACAACTTTTGTTCCCTTATCTATTCACCAGAGTATAATACATCTTTTGTTCCCTTGTCTATTCACCAGAGTATAATACATCTTTTGTTCCCTTGTCTATTTAGCAGAGTATAATACATCTTTTTGTCCCTTGTCTATTCACTAAGGTACCTAGCGTCTGCGCTCTTAATATTTTGTTTCGGCAATGTTTCAGCAAAAATATCACGTTGTTTTGATATGGAGAGATACCTCTTATTTGCATTTTGATCTAAGGTCTCATCTTTTTTATCGAGATACATGTTGAAGCGCCTCTAGCTTTTGTAAAACAAACAAGCAAACTAAATCAAAAAAATACTTTTTAAAAGTATATATAGAGGAAGCACTGCACAATCACTGCTACATCTATCAAAACTGCAAGGCTTTGCCTATCCATTTTTAATATAAAACAAAATTAATTACTGACCACTAATTGATAAACTAACTGAGTATTATTTTTTTAAAATTATTTATGTATTGTCTTCGATCAACATTATTAACAACAATTGTGCAAATGTGCCACTTGATTCGAGAATAGGAAAAGGGAGAAAATCGTGAAATAATTCTTCCAGTCAGACAGACGGTGAGAGTTAATATAATCTTTGTAAAAAAGACGTTTGGCAATAGTCCTGCTTCTTCTCTTTTTCAGTGTCTACCCGTATATTTGAACCCAAGGAACTAAGATATTAGTATCTAATAATAATAAGGCTTGTCTTCGAGTGCCTGCGCAGCCCCAGCTGTGACCTATATATTTTGCCACATCCAAGGCAAGCATAACCATTGTCCGCAAGTGGTCGATTTAGATTTTCTCTTCGTCGTCTGCGTTTGTCCTCGGCGGCGGATTTTCTTTTGGTTTCAAATCTAATTCAAATCTAAATCAAATTTAATCTTTATACATATATAAAAATCTATACACGAAAATTCACCAGCAACTCTTCTATCTCAGAAAGCTAAGAAAATTCAACAGAGACAAAAAAATAATCAAACTTTTCTACACAGCTACCATCAGCAGTCTTACTAACTTTTCCATCTCCTGCTGGTATGGTAATACTTCACTGGCACAAAGACTTAGAATATATATGCTAATTAAAAAAGCATCGTATATCACTCAAGTACAGCTACCATCTCTTGAAGAGCTTTTCCAAGAAAAATGCTTTTCCAAATCACTAACGATTCTTAAAGACAACCTGCACCCATTAAACCACTTTTACATAAGATCTGAAAGAAGTGGTTGTCTCCTTTCCATTAGGACTAAAACAGAAAAATTAAAAAAAAAAAAACTCCTTTGTCCCATTTTCGGTCAGAGTGTTACAAGATCAGCTGTCGTCATCGAGAAGTACATAGAGGTCAAATTCATAAAGCGCTGGTTGTGAGTGTGTATGTGTTTCGTGTGTGAAAGTTGTTCAATATTGTTTTTGATCAATATTGTTTTTGTACAGTAGTTACGCTGAGCTTGTCAATTGAAGTCAAACTGAATTTCCATTAGATTGGATCAATAAAAATTATCTTATCTTATCTTAATACGTAAACCATTCATTTAATCATTGAATCACCCATTCCATTATATGATAGCGTAACTTAACACCGCAAAACGACACGAGTGCATTTACATGATAGAGGTTTCCAACTTCCCATAATTCAATAGTTATCCAACCTCAGTGCCGTGTTTAGAATTAAAAAGTCCTTGATCTATTAGAGATATGGGGTCCTTTTACGTGCCGGAGATGCCAGAGGGCCGTAAGCTAGGCAACACTGCCATAATTAGTATAATTAGAATCCAGATACCCCGCATTCACACGCCTTATGAACTAGTAAAGTTCCCCTTTCAGACCTTGCGATCTATAGGGAAAATCGATGAAATGGTCATCTGTTTCTGTGGCCTACGATTAACGAGGGTGTCATGTAGCCAGCACAACGACCAACCGCCTTTACGTTTCCCAAACTAATGTTATGTACCCATTGGAGCTGATTGGACAACATCCCGAAATTAAAAATCCCAGTCTTTACCAGGTTTCAACCCGTGACGCCCGGTTCGGAAGCCAAGCGCTATACCACTCAGCAGGCCTCACCGAATGAGGAATAAACTCTTAATGCAACCGAAGATTCATTCTTCTCATGACAGTGCTGCAATCTTATCTCCTTCCACTTCGCATCATGTAAATCTAATTATGAAGATAACAGAGACATTGTTCCCACGCAAGGACACGGATTTTTTTCTATTTCTTCTGCTAGACTGATGCATAGATATAGGGTCACATGTCTTCAGGATAAGAAATCATATAAATATATTTCACACTGCTCTTAGTATTTAAGTCTGACTTAATAATAAAAATACCGGGAATTCCTGATGTCACGTCTTGGGCGGGAGTTGGGTATGGAAAAAGACAACAACACAATCTTTCGAGAGTCAACACATCTTAAACACAGACCTATTCTATAGTTATGGTTTTGATACTCTCTGACGAAGAATTATTGTTATGAAGGGAGATAGAAAGGCTATATGTCAATCTAGTTTGTTATACGCGGGATATATGGGTCAGATGATGTAAAGGTAATCTGTTTCTATGGCCACGGTTAACGAGGGTGTCATGTGGCCAGCACAACTAACTACCCCCTTTACTATACTTTAACAGTCGAATGATTAAAGGGATCCCTCCATGTTTGGCCTCATTGGAAATCTCGTCCTTTTTGTTTTAGTAAAGTCATACTATAAACAGACATGCAATGAAAAAAAATACAAATTAATGTTTAAGCTTTATAAATGCGTTTCTTGGCCGAAATTCTAAACCATTTTTTACTGGGATTTGAACCCGAGACTCCTTGCTTTGGAAGCTAAGAGCAATACATCTAAGCTACCACCCCCACAGTAAACAAATTATAAAACAATACTACTTTTAAAATTTACAATTATCGCATCTCAGCAAACAAGATTCAATCTGTAAACTCTTCAATTGCGAGTGTAAAAAAATGAATGTAAGTGTAAAATGCGATATAATTGTGAATCAAAAGACATTATACATAGTTAGCTTACCTTGCATCATTCCCACTATATAGATATCAACCAATCGCTGACATCGTCTCACAGTTACCATAGAAACAAACACACTCCTTAACGATTAGGTCTATAGGCTTACTCGTTATTACGTCTGTCAAGTCCATTCTAAGTGATATTTGATATGAATACATTTCAACACGGATATAGGCGTATAACTAAGACATGATAGTCTTTGTTTTAATCTATGAGGCAAAGATAATTGCAGCTAACTAAAAAAAATGATCAGATAAAAAACATACTAGAAAAAAGTAACGGAATAATCAGTGGCGTAGCAAGGTACCTTTGGGCACGAGCTCAATAATTTATGATGCGCCACTTTCCTCCATATTACACATTTTTTGTGTGACAACAAATCCATTAGTTTAAATGTATTTCCTCATTCCAATGCAAGCTAACATTCTCTATGCGATGAATTACTTAAGTTGGGAGTAAGAAAGAAATACATACAGAGAAAGAGAGAAAGTGAGAGAGAGAAAAGAGAGAGAGAAAGTGAGAGATAGATAAAGAGATATAAAGAGACGCACAGAGGTGAAGAGGAGAAAGTATAAATGCTACTAAAGTAAAGAAAAAACTAAACCTTGGTGCTCCAATAAACAGACCATGAAAGAAAAAAGAAAAAAGAAGTACCTGTGTTCTCTAGACTTACCTGTCAGACTTTGAACTGACAAAATCAAGATGTAAAAGAGATATTTCACTCGCGTATTAGAAACGATCTATTTTACACCTTATTTACAAGCATATCAAAGCATTATGTATCATATCGAAAATCCAGAAACATTAACTTTTTATGAGGAATCCACTGCAAACACAAAATGTGTTCACCGGTAGTAGTTAATTTGAACATTTTTAACAATTTATATCGTAAGAAAAAAAAAAGGTTTGCCTGCTGATGACGAGATGACACAAACTCTTTCTTAAGACACAACTCCATTGTAAGTCTCCACTTTCTCAGTCTAGTCAGATCGCATCACACTTTTGTAGATTGAAATTAAAACTAATCAACGGAACATTTTCTTAGTTAAACTACTTTCTATTCACATTGATGACTATTTAGGAAATAAAAAATAGCCTCTTACATTCATACTTACTCACTAAAACACACATATACAACTGTCACAAAGATACACACTTAAATAGCAATCTCGCAATCACACATTTTAGTACATTTGGTGACAATTATTTACACAGCTAGGGTATTCTAAAATCTATTAACTTTGAATATAATTAATTCTCTATTATAATGTTAAATAAAGGGTGTTGCTACTATAATGTCCAGTAGAGGGTGTATTGTCTATAATGTCCATTAGGGGATATAGTGTCTATAATGTCCAATAAGAGATGCAGTGTTTATAATGTCCAGTAGGAGATGTAGTGTTTATAATGTCTAGTAGAGGATATAGTTACTGATTGCAGTTATTCAGCCCCGCAAGATGTGTGTGTTCAGGGTAGATATTGAAGTTGTTCAGCCCTACACATTATGTGTGTTCTGGGTAGATTTTGGAGATATTCACCCACACAAATTATGTGTGTTTAGGGTAGATATTGAAACTATTCAGTCCCACAAATTATGTGTGTTTAGGGTAGATATTGAAACTATTCAGTCCCACAAATTATGTGTGTTTAGGGTAGATATTGAAGTTATTCCGAACCACAAGATATGTGTTCATGGTAGATATTGAAATTGTTAAGCCCCACAAATTATTTCTGTTCAGGATAGATATTGATTATGTGTGATCAGGGTTGATATTGAAGTTGCACAAGAAACGAATCTTAACTCTGATACATTGTGTGTAATTGAAAAACAGCACCTTTTGATATTTCTTCTATAGAGCAATGACTTTTGTAATTTATTTTACTTAACGTTTGAGCTATTTCTGTCTAACAGATATGCAATGCTTACGTTCAGCAGCATTCTAAAGATTAACTAGAAAAAGAGATTGTATTTCATGAAAGGTTTCGACCCAGTGAATAAGCATAAAGCTCCTTTTTTTCAGAGTCCACGGACATTATTACCCTTTAAATACAATGTAATGGTAGCGCAGGTAAAAGCCCAATGATATGTTTTTATCGAACCAAGACCCAGTCGTCATTTCTTTATTTAGACCTGACCAAAAGTTTCAACGTTAAAAAGAAATTTAGAAGACAGTTTACCTGTAACCTATTGATTTTCTGAAATAGTATTGACACGTCCGGACCATTGCATGTCGCGTATCACGTAATCGCATTCTTTTTTGAAGTAACGTCAGCAATAACTAAGATAAGGACCAGACTTAATGTTGAAATCAGAACAGTTAGATTTAATTGTAAAATGTAGTAAACGGTGTCATATTTTTGAAAAAAAAATATAGCAATTTCTTTATTCCATTCAGTTTTATAGCTTAAAATTCATGCTAATCAATGCTAATCCTAGGTACCCCATCCCTAAAGGAATATGGTAAACTCAAAAAAATATCAACATGAAAATAATAATAAAGGTAACAGTGCCTTATTTTATATGGTTTCCGGTCATTTCATCTTCTGATCTTGTTATGAAACAAATACTAATTGTACAATAATTATAACTGTAATGTTTTAAAATGTACCACGTGATTTAAAGGGCTCTTGATGTGAACTTCCTAATGTACTCCTGCACCAGCGGAATGGCTATATGGGCAACAACGCCAATGTTCGGCGGGCCGGTACCTAAATTGGCAGGTGGGACTGTAAAAAGGGCCACATTACATTTTTAGTAAGTGCAGTAAAATTGATTAGTCTCGCCTTACCTTTTATAAAAGATACTAATGCTAATCACATATTCTGAAAGAAAGGATTCGCTTTTGTTTGCTTATACCCCTTAAACATTTCTTCTGTCAATTTCATCTCTCTTTATACAGAAAGAGATTAACAATCAACTTAAGACCTATATATTTGATTTAGTCCAATAGAAGTCAAACTAGTGTGAGCATACTCGCGTGAATCTAATACAGGACCTTCAAATCTAATGATTACTTCAACAATGAAACATGTGACCAAATGGAAAGGAAAAGGTCAAGAAAACGTGAGAGAGATAAAGAAAACAAAAACGTATTAGAAATCCTCGTCAAAGCGATGTAGTCAAAGTACTCGTCAGTTGGGAACAAATAATTCAGGGGCGTCACTGAATCTCGTGATCACTTGGTACGAAGTAACACTTATAATTCGATTTACGTCTGGAGGTCATGGCACGTGAGATGATGTAGAAACACCAACTCAAATATCCCCCAAAGATGAAGACTTACACGCTCTCATTCATGTATATACTTGAGCGCCTTCATCTTCCTGTTGTCTATAATAATAATTTATTGCCTAAAAATGCGTTTCCTAAAGATATACAGAGACTTAAAATTTCTAAAAAAAAACATAGCCACACGTATTAAGGCTCCACCCAGAACATTCCACGATAGTTCGAGTTGAATAAAGACATTGTACATAAGAAAATCATTGTCACGTTTCCACAATAAAAGTTTCATATATATATATATATATATATATATATATAGAGAGAGAGAGAGAGAGAGAGAGTTAGATAGATAGATATATATATAGATAGATAGATCTATATAAAAGCTTGTATGGTCTACTTCAAGCAATACTTGTATGTTTATGTACAGTAATGCAAGAGAATATGAAGAGTTGTTAAAAAAAATAATTTAGAAAGTCAGCTGGTGAAATAAACTAACTAATACAGTGTTGCAAAACACTATTTCATTGCTGGTAAAGATGTATTAGATATGTGACGCTCTACAACGTATCTGACTGTTTGAGACGTAAAGTTGTTTATTTCCTAAAGAGATCACCTTTCAAACTTTTTAGTGGCTATACATGTTTTGTCTAATAAAACTTTTTAAAAGCCTGAACTGTATTTTTATTTTCATAAACATACAATCGGATATTACTGTTGAAATTTGGTTTCTATAAATAGCGATTAGTTCATTTCCCACCCCTCCCTGTTAATTGAATATATATCTACTAGAATAAAAAAGTCTTCATGATTGGTTCTTAGATCTCACAACCAGGAGACGGTTGTCAAATAGTGCATATAAATCACAAGTAGATTTACTATTGCCTGAGCTAGCCAGGAAAACGAGTGACTTGACAGAATTTAAGTCATTGGTTAATATGCATGACTAAATGCATGACACGTAATACGTTATCATCTTTTTTGAAGTAACGTCTGTATTATATAAGATATGATAAAAGTGTTACATTTTAAAAAGACAATTTTTAAAAAAATCGGATGCAAAAATTGTGATAACATTCTGGAGACATTAAATAGATCACAAGACGATCTTACTTCTTCAGAAAAGTAAGACAAATTAGAAGCTGATAACAACAAAAGTCTACCAGCAACTTGACAGGCGCATCAAATAAGTCTGTAGTTGAATTAAGTCTTTAGCAAACACAATGTTTAAGTTGAATGGTGTAACGTTGCAGAATGCGAATGTCGTGTAATGATGGGTTCTTGCTTCCATGAAGTACTCACGTGACAAGACAAATACTGTAAACTGATCTAAGTCCGTTTCAGTAGACAAATACAACACAATAATAATAATACTGCCTTCCTTGTTAGTGCTACAAGTAAAGAAATAATGAACAAACCTATCCGCATGACAGTGGTAAAAAATGTATCCAATATATGTTAGTTACAAATCACGTCCGCATCTCAGCTGGTAACACTGAACAGAATAATCCTTAATACTAATACATATCTCAAAAGGAGCACTGGCAACAACTGCCCACAAGTTACTATTTAACCGTAAATACTGCTCGACTTTTCTAAGTCGCTACTGTCCGTTGCGGACTAAAATATTACATGACCACCCGGTCCAAAAGAAATCAAATATAAATCAAAACCGTTTGACCAATCTTGATAATACTTAGCATAAATGTTTCTTATGTCATAGCGGAGAAGTGCATGTTTAATGTCCCACAGCCGAAGTCCCTAAAAGATAAACATGAAAATACCTAATTTTTTCTCTATGTGAGCAGGTCAGACAGGCGAGAGTGGGAGATTCCTATTCTTACTGCTAAACATTAAAATTATTTAACAGTAGGCAGATGTTTGCGCTACTGGGTGGGCTCAATCTGTGCACTTCGGTATGGTGACCAAGGGGCTAGAGTCACCTAAGTAACCAGACATACTAACCTAACCTAAATGAAAACAAGATAACAAACTTTAGTTTAGGATAAATAAACTAAACGAAACTTTATTTACATATACAAAATAAATCAATAATAAAATAATATAGACACTAAACACTACAACTGAACTCAGCAACTAACTAAAACCCTCTAAATCTACATCACTACAAACACTAACAAACTAACCAAACCAACTATCTAACACAAACTGATCAAAACAACTTTCTAACTTATAACAAAGAGAACTACAACTACCACACTAGACCTAGATCTACACAAACACACTACAATAAACTAGTCTAGATCTACAAAATTCTACTACTACCACCAACCCACAACTATAACTAAAACAAGAATACCTTAGCCTTAGTACCTTACTATTAGTAGATCTATTCACTAAGAACAGAAACAGACTATAACTAAGTTTACCAAGCCACTTAGGCTACACTACAAAAACAAAATAACACTAGACTCTGGATCTACAGAAAGAGTTACAGCAGAGTAATAGCAGTTATAATCAGCAGCAGCTAAAAGCAGTTTAAAACAGCAGTAACAAAAGCAGGCTGTCCCAGGTACAGAATAATAAAATAATTAGACGACAGACCACAAAGATCTTCAGCTGTCACACAGACAGATATGGTACTGACCATTGGTCAAATGTACACTGAACTGTTTTAAGACAGCATGTAGTACATCACTTTTATACTATCCCGCACTAACCTATATAAATATGCGGAAGTACAATTATAAAATCTGACACTAACCTATAAAAATAAAATATATAAAAATAGATCTAACCTATACAACAAATATACATATAAAGCTAACTCATGGAGCGCAAGCTTACATCTATTTTAGAACGATATTTTTTTTCCACAGTACTTTATACTACCTACTAACTACTAAACTGGTAAACCTATTTCTATACACGCTAGATTCTCATGGGAAATGAAAAAAAAAATTAAAGGGAACATTCTCCATATTTGACATAGATTTTAATCCAATCCTCTAAAACAGTAATACCCAAACTAAGGCCCGCAGGCCGCGGGTTACATCCTGCTAGTATGATGTAAGGCCAACCCACGTGACGCAATGTTAAGTATTACTTTCTTTTTTTTCTCTTTAATTGGTATGCGGAAGTCTTCCTTTGCAGTTACATATGGAAATGTTCGAATTTATCACTCTTGTTTTTATTCATAACTATAAGAACTATATAAGTTGTAATACATCTAGTACATCTAGAGTAGTGTGTTATGTCTGTACATGATATAGAAAGGTATGTAGGCCGAAGGTCGCAGCTGGGGCTGCGTAGCCACGGTTAATACTGCATTCCTCATTAATTTTCGGACTTGCGGGCAAAATATATATCTATCTATTTATCTATCTGTTCTGCTTGTCTGTCTATCCATCTATCTATCTATCTATCTGTATATATATATATATATATATATATATATTATTTATGTGTGTATCTAACTGTCTGTCTCTCTATCTATATAACTGTCTATCTGTCTGTATTTCTGTATGTCTATCCATCCATCTAACCAATCTTCCATTCTATCTATCTCTCATTCTATCCATCTCTCTCTCTTTATAAATATATATATATGGCTCCTTCTGTCTTGGCTGATCAAGCCAATTCTGGATCGGCAGAGTTTGACACAGTTTGAGCATTTATATTCATCTGTCCTAGGGCTCACTGACAGGGCAGCTTTCTTTTTCTTTCTCTTGACCGATGCAGCTTCATTTCTTTTGCATTCAGCAAAGTTCGTACCAGCACGTACACTCTGTCTCCATGCTGTCCGGTCTTGGGCTATATCTTCCCACATAATTTGGTCGATACCCACGGTTTTCATGTCTCGCTTGCAGACATCTCTGTAAGTTAGTCTTGGGCGCCCTTCCCACCCTAATATATATATATATATATATATATATATATATATATATATTAGGGGTGCATCGGATAAGACTTTTTGATATCCGGCCAGAGCCGGATATGACCGGATAGTAAAATTTGATATTCGGCCGGGGCCGGATATCTAAGTGTCTTGTTAATAGCTTGTGTTGCTGAGCATTTTACGAAACTGTTAAATAACATAACTCTCTATTTATATTAAGTTATTAACACGCCTTGTCTTTATAATAAACAATGTTTGGTGCATATTTATAATGGCTCTATTTTTTTAAGCACATTATTTTGTTTTCATATAAACATTAATACATTCTACAATAGAAATTAATGGAACGAGGTCCACTTTATGCATATTAAATAGGTGTATTTTTTACTATCCGGTAGTGATATCCGACAATACTACAATCTAGTCTAAATCTCTCAAATCTTAAATAGTTCACATTTCAGACCTTGTGGTCTATATGGCAGATAATGTAAAGGTTATCTGTTTCTGTGGCCTACGGTTAACAAAGGTGTCATGTGGCCAGCTCAACTGTTTTCTTTTTCCCAAGTAATGCCAGGTACACATTAGAGCTGGGTGGACTCAGAGGCGACCAAAGACCTCGAAATTCAAAATCTTAGGGACCCCCAGTTCGAAACCCACCGCGCCTCCAAATTGTAATCTAATAATACTTTTTTTAAAAATACTTTTAAAAATTAATATTAAACTCTAATGATAAACCAAATCAAGATCCGATAAATTTGTTCTAAGCCTTACCGACATGCCTCGGTAATTTGATAAGTCGCTACCAAAGAATTAACCCTGTTAAGTTGTTAGCTATGATGCCACCTGTTTCTTTAACGTCTTTTTCCCACACAACTTCGACATAGAGGGGTCACGGAGGTCACACTCTTTCAGACTTGAACACACAACCAATTACCGCAACATTTTCAAAGCGCCTTTTTAACGTAAAGAGAGTTATACAATTTAATAAAGCTGTGTTTATGTAAGGAGGTGTGTGTGTGGGGGGGGGTATGGTTGGGAAGGAGACGTCTGCTGATAAAGATGAAGGAAAGGGTTAAGCAAAAATTTAAAAGGAGGGGGAAAGAAAATCAACCGTCATGGATGAATGATTCTTAATTGAACGGCTTGCTAGGGAGTACTTTCTGTATCTCTTACTTGTTACGTCTGGAGGTGACGTAATGTTAGTTCTTGCCGGGCTGGGGCTTTGAACTTCCCGTTCTACTCAATACATCTCGTGTGACACACGCTGTTCAAGGGAGACCTGGGTGTGGCCCGCTCGAGTCGTCATAGAAAACTGACAGCATAACAAGAGCTGTGTCATGTGGTCATGTGTCATGTGCCATGTGGTCATGTGTTATGTGTCATGTGATCATGTGCTATGTGTCATGTTCTATGTGGTCATGTGTTATGTGTCATGTGGTCATGTGTTATGTGTCATGTGGTCATGTGTTATGTGTCATGTGGTCATGAGTTATAGTATGAGAATGTTTAGACCAGCACGTCGTTTTGTTGTTGTTCTTTTACGTACTTGACAATGGTTACATTTACCAAGATAATATAAAACAAAAATGTCCCTTCGAGAATTCAATGAATCGTTAGTGTCAGGAGACTTGAAAAAAACATTATATATTAATTAGATTAGGTCATACTAAGTTCTTTTATTTTGACTTGTTTAAGTGTTCAATATTTAAAAAAAAATACTTTTAAAAGCCTTGCTTAAACTGAGTTATATTGAATCAATTCGTTTGAATCAATCACCTTTTACATCGTATATGACTCAATGTGTTTCCTATACCATATAGGTGATAGCGTTGGATGTAATATTCTTTTTTGAAGTACCGCCTGTATTTTATAAGAAAGGATAAGATAAGATATAGGTTTCTTGTCCCAGAAGAATACAACTTTTGTTTCTTCACTTAGCTTTACTTTTTTTGAGCGTAAATCCAGAGAACTTTTAACATTTGTAAAGTATTTGTATTTTGCCATTTTGGTTGACCTTTTTTCTGGATGGAAGCTGTTGAGATATGCATACTAATAGCTGCACACAATTGCATTACGCACTCTCCAGGCCTTAATAGCTATGCGCTATTGCATTACCTACTCACCAGGCCTTAATAGCTGTACACAATTGCATTACCTACTCTCCAGGCCTTAATCGCTGTGCACAATTGCATTACCTACTTTCCAGATCTTAATACCTGTGGACAATAGCATTGCCTACTCTCCAGGTCTTTCAATATTTGACACGTCTGTTGTCTAGCGTGTTAACAAAAGTCCCATTCGCTTTGATAAAAGGGCGGTAAACAAAGACAATTTGCTTGAGTCTAAATACGAACTCAAGCCCCCGTGATGGAAGGTCGACATGTTTAGCCACTTAGCTATTGAAGAGCTTATAATAAAAGATTGTATTCGTTTATTGGTAAGTTAAAATGTCCATGGACGTCCTTATTCTAGGCATTAAAATGATTCTTGTCACAAGCCTTCCAGTCGCTGATTTAGTACATTATCTATATACAATAAAGTCATGAATTACCAATAATTAAGTAACAAATGTGTATTTTTTTTATTGATTCATGTGCTGCCATCGACAAGGAATTATTGCGCAAACTTTGAACTTCAATTCTAAATGGCAATCAGAAGAAATAGCGAGTACAAGACGTTGACCAGACCGACAAAAGTGACATGATATAAGCGCATGAAATCTTAATTGTTCTTTTCATAGTCAGAACATTTTAGGTATTTATTTTTAAAGCTTAACACAATAATATAACATAAACAATTAAATTGATGGAATCAAAACCAATGGTTATAGCCACGCAACGTCACATCCTGTGGACAGTTAGGACCAATAGCTCGTTGCCACGTCACAGGTCTGTACAACGTTCGAGATCCCTAATTGCTCTGTATCACCTAGTTCTTTGAGTCATAATGGTTAAACGCTGGCAAGACCAGCTTAGAAATATCTTGACCCGAAACAATTGAGCTTAAGAAACTAGGTTAAAAATTTTCCTTTTTTAGTTATCATCATGGCGGACTGGCTTATATGGGCAATTGGGGAAATGCCCGGTGGGCCGGTACTCAAATGTGCCAAAAAGGCCGTATGAATGCCACTGTGGCACGCATTAAATTGTTAAAGGTTGTATAATATTATAATATATAAGGGGCTATACGAGCGTCAAGTTAAATACATCTTTTACAGACTACAGCGTAATACTCATTTAATCGAACACATTTTCAAAGATAATGTAATAGCCTAGATCCGTAGACAGTGCTATTGGTAGGCTTCATCATGTTAGGGCCTAAATACATATCGATTAAAAAGCAACATAAGGCTTAAACTTCTTATAAAGATATAGTTCATCCATACAGTTATCAATACATTCTAAAATATAACACCATAAGTTTGACAACCGATAGGCCTATAGTTAGAGTCCCATCATATGGTATACAATTTATGAGCTGTACTGTATAGAAATGCCTGGGCCGATTTTGACATCCAGTCCGCTCCTCGTCACGATTCGTTAGTCGCGAAAAGAAATTCATTCGCTCTTACAAATCAGTTGTATAAAAGAGAAATTGTCTTCTAAAAATGAATTAATTCATTTTTTCGTTACTTGTTTTTCGTCACAAAAAAAAAGTCATTAACTCCTTCTCTCCTAACTGACGATACCAACATAAACACTACCAGAATGTAGTAAATAAGTACGGAGAGAAAGAGTTAACATAACGATGCACAACAAAACACAGTGTTGCGGTATGTAACATGAAGTCAAATAGAAGTGCATTAACCCTTAAACTGCTGTTTTAAAATGAGTGCGTACAAAATGGAATTTCAATAAAAAAAAATGATCACACGCAATTGAAGGGTTAAACGACAATGTTTAGAAATGTCTTCGAAAATATTGGTAATGATGTTATTTGATATGAATAATATTAATTAATAACTAAAATGAACATTCATTCAACATTTTGATCCCATTAAATAGCCTACATAATTGACCCCCTTCCCTTTATCAAGACGTCGCGCCGCACTAGTCTCACGGTTGGTCAATTGTGCTAGTCAGGAGTGACACAGTAATTTCTATACAAATACTATTAATAATATCCATACGATTCGACCTAATTTTGTTAAAATCAATTTTTATCCATTAGAAGATTACATTGACCAAAAAACAAATAAGACAAAAGCGTACGCTGTACGTTTTCACAATTAATGTCAATTGTTCAGAAATTGTTCAGATTTGAAGATCATAAGGTTGTCTATTGTCCTTTGTTATAGACACATTGTACGTACACATGTGTTATACATACCGAACGACAACGACGTCCTTGACATTGGGATTGCTTTGAAAGGAACTGTCTTTGGTTTCTATGGAAGCTCAAGAATCCGAGAAGTATATTGCTATATGTTTTTCTTGGTGCGTTTACCAGCTGACAAGCATGGATTCTTATTGTAACTGTTTTTATGCAAAAAAATGTGCTTAGTATTGCATTAATCAACTCTAAAATAATCTTGTTCATCACTAGTCTTAATCACATTGTGTATCAAATTAGTAGTTTCTATAGGCATTGTATACAGCCTGAAATGAATTAAACAAAAGTACCGGTATAAATCATGATCAACTTTTACTCAAATAGTAGATTTTAGCGACTTGTTCGAGATTAGTTGACATGAAGTATTCAGTCTTTATCGGTCGATAACATTGAAATATTATTTATTTATTTGTATTTTTTAAATTCTGATCATTGATCCTGTAGGATGAGTACTCATTACGTTAACATTGTTCATGAACTGTCCCAACCTGACCTTTTTTTTGTTTTGTTTTATACATTCTTCCTTTTTTTTTTAAAGGAAACCTCAGAATTCGAAGTCTAATAATAATGGTTATAAGTGGCATGAAATTTGCTAACTAAGGACTCAATGTACCTCCTCAACATCGAAGCCAATTGTTTTATTTTTTTTTTCTCAACTTATCTAGATTTACTAATCTTTTTAAGGAAACCTCAGAATTTGCGCTATACATTTTTAGCTTTGTCATCATAGGAATCCTTGGGCATTAGGCCTCTTTTATTTGCCACTTTTTTTGGGCAGATAATTTAAGAATTTTTATTTATTTGATACATGAGACAACTTTAATCTGTAACTAATTTTGAAATATATAGAGGTTGTGCTGAATAAAAAGTTGAGAGGCAGCTATATTTAAATCAATTTTGTTTGAATTATATTTAGGTTTTGTTTTGTGTGACTATATTTAATACATTTTGGGTCGTAATATTTGTATGATGGAAAGAACATTTCTTCATTTATTTTTGTTAGTGCACATACAGATGCAGAGAGCTTGGAAATTGCAGAAGCATAGCCTAGCATTCGATTACAAGAAATGTTATGATTTTTAAAAAAACTGAGTTGATGGTCCTTGTAGAGTAATGCTCCCCCTTCAGACCTTGTGATCAATGCTGCAGATGATGTAAATGTCATATGTTTCTGTGGCCCACAGTTTGAGAGCTGGCCAGCATATCGACCAACCGCCTTTAATTTTCCCCGAACTAACGTCAGGGTGGACTCAGAGGTGCCCTTGTGGATCCCGAAAGTAAAAATCCCAGTCTTCACCCGGGGGTAGAACCTGAGTGCTTTTCCAAGCCTCAATTGCGGGTCCTTGTCGCAATAAAAAAATGAAAAATCAGTTGTTGTACCGCTTTTTTAATACTGGAGATATTTATAGAGGAAATTAAATGAATCAAACAGCAAGCTTGTTGGTGCGCTCAAGTGTTTGATAAGTGAATTAGTGAATCTTTGGTGCCGACTTTCAGTGTTGTAGAATGAAATGGCTAAGTTCTTAATCCAGTAGAGCAAAGTAATGTGACCGTATTAACGTCTGTTTCTGTAAGGCTACATTTAATTCTGTGTGGCTACAATTAGATTGATTTCTGTGTGGTCTCATTTTGCTCTATGTCTGTGTGGCCACATTTAGATTGATTTCTGTGTGGTCTCATTTTGCTCTATGTCAGTGTGGCTACATTAGATTGATTTCTGTGTGGTCTCATTTTGCTCTATGTCTGTGTGGCTACATTTAGATTGATTTCTGTGTAACTTCATTTAGCTCTCTTTCCGTGTTACATCATTTAGCTCTCTTTCTTTGTGGCCACATTTAGCTTTCTTTCTGTGGGGCAGCATTAGTCTCGATGTGTTTTTTTTCCACTCAGCTCATTGTGTTACTTTAACACAAACTGCAGTAACTTTGTTTACTTTACAGCAACTTACTTTGATTGTAACACGTTTAATAGTTGGTTAATAATAGACATTTTAGCATGAGTGGCTGAAAGGTAAAGCGTTTGGCATCTATACCAAGGTTCCGTCTCGAATTCTGGTGAAGACTGGGATTTTTAATTCCTGGATCTTGGTTGCCCCTGAGCCCACCCAGCTCTAATGGGTACCTGACATAAGTTGGGGAAAAGTAAAGGCGGTTGATAGTTGTGCTGACCACATGACACCCTCGTAAAACTGTGGGCTACTGAAACCGATGAACTTTAAATTCATATGCCCTATAGACCACAAGGTCTAAAAGGAAACTTAAAATCGGGTGATTTGAAACACTAATTTGGCAAAACAAGTATGAATAAAAAATTTAGCGACTAAGTTAATCATCAATGGTGTATAATTATTTCATTTGGTATCGAATAAGGGATAGACATTGCACTTGACTGGTATACGTTGAATTAGTCCCTTTTATACTTTTATACGATTTCCCTAACAGGTAATATGATCATTACGTACTGAAAAGCTAAAAGGATGAAATTGCGCTAAAAAAATTGGTAAAAATATTTATAATCGCACAGATTTATTGTTGTTAGTCTATTTCTTTTACTAGTTTAATTACATGGCTGATCCATACTAAATGAAATAGTTATTATTTTTATATTTTACAATGTTTATACCAACAAGCTTCTACAACATAACAAATATTAAATTTATGATTTAAAGTTCATGGTGGCAGATTTAAAAAGAAACACACACACACACACACAATAAATAAATAAAATAAAAGATATATCTTTTCAAATTACAAAGCTTATACGAATGATATGATCTTAATTTCGAGAACAGAGTATAAAGTACTTAGATAGCTGCAAAGCAACATCTGATAATAACATTCTAAACAAAATACAAGTAGATCATATATTAAAAAGGATTATGAAATGTACGAAAGAAAATGTGAAAGAAAATAATGAGAATTATGATGTAAGATCACACAACTATAAATGAAACTTTAATGAGAGCATACAAAGACTTAATGGAGGAAGAATGTAAGAACGATTATACAGAGCCAGTCAAAACACCAATGTATCACGAAGACGACTCAAGTCTCCTAGCTAGAAATTTAACACTATAGTGTTGACCCCTGCTACAAATATAACACTATAGTGTTGACCCCTGCTACAAATCTACAAAGTGACGCAACAATTTAGAAACACCAAAAGGGAGCGTCGCAAGAATTGCACCACTTGGAACTGAAACAAAAACTTCAGCAGCCGCGGGCTGGAGAAACAAAAACAGATCAGCAGAAAGAAAAACAAAGAAAGTCACGTGACCTATTTTGTTTTTCGGGACGCCAAAGACCAGGTCAAGAAACAAGACCACAAGGTGGAACGGAAGAAGAACTCTCAGGGAACCAACACACTGTTTCTAGCCTTGGAAGCAGAGACTAGACAACAAAACCACACCAACACACTGTTCCTAGCCTGGGAAGCAGAGACTAGACAACAAAACCACACCAACACACTGTTCCTAGCCTGGGAAGCAGAGACTAGACAACAAAACCACACCAACACACTGTTCCTAGCCTGGGAAGCATAGACTAGACAACAAAACCACACCAACTCAACTAATCCTATAGAGATAAAGGTATTGGAGCAGCAAGATAGAGAAGTGTTCAAAAGTGGAGATAAACATCTCAGGAGAGAACAGAAAAGGAAAAGTATCTTGAAGCAAGCCAAAGCCCCTCCACGGGCCACTGTGATAGATTCAACTTTGAAAGTAAACGTTGGCTAAACGATAACAGTGATAAGCTGAGAGAGAAACAACCTCTACTTTGAGTATAGCTTTGCTACAGCTAGAAATACAAGAGATAATAGACCCCCCACCCTCTATTACCAATATCCGCCTCTGCTTTGAATTTTAATACTTGACCTTACATTAGACAAGAAGCTAAGACGAAGGTTGGTTGTTAGACTTAGACTTAGACTTAGACTTAGGTCTTCCCACGACGTTCGGCGCATTGGGCGGCAAGCTGTCTCCATAAAGATCTGTCACTGGCATTATGTGTCGAGTTTGCCGTTTCTGTAGCAATAGTGGTTTTACAGGGTGGGGTCGCTAGCCCCACGCAAAACTTTCCTACTTTTTTACCCGGGCTTGGGACTGGCAGATGGCGGAGTTGTTACGACTTGTAAACTAAATCCTACAATTCACTTCCTCTGTTGCCGTAATCAATACATTTTAAGCATATATAAACTCAACATAGCTTATGCTCAGTAGATCGTGACGGGTGAACATTGTAGCTAGAGGTATCAAATATGTTTTCCATTCAACGGACTTGTCTATAAAAACTATTGACGCAAAGTTACCGTATTTGCCTGTCTCATATAAAAAGTAGAAATGTAAGGTGGTGAATATATGTATGTATGTATATATGTATGTGTGTATGTATGTATGTATGTATGTATGTATGTATGTATGTATGTATGTACGTATGTACGTATGTACGTATGTATGTAATGTGATGCATGCTTATCTGTATTGAAGACAACTATAGATGGTTGTCAGATTATGACAAATTGCTCAGCTGTGTTTAAGATTCTTGTTTGTGTGTATTTTAGTGCCAGTAGACTAACAACACAGATTGAACACCACCTGTTTGAACAAGTAGAGAGATGAGTCAAAAACACTGATGAACAATGATCAATGTTTAATCCAATAAAAGACCACAGTCAAAGTCTCTGTCAAATAAAACACGTCTTTACCCAAGAGAATCCGATTGCTAACTGATTTTCTGTCTCTAAGAAGTCTCTAAGCCAACCAAACCCAAGCGTCACTAGTCCTGTTCAATATACGCCTTCTATGGTGCGTCTCTAACTAATGATATAAACTAAGTGCCTAACAGTATGTATGTATGTATGATGTATGTAGGTAGGTAGGTATGTATGTATGTATGTATGTATGTATTTATGTATGTATGTATGTATGTATGTATGTATGAATGTATGTATAATGTATGTATGTATGTATGTATTCAAGACAGGCGCAGAAGATGGAAAGAAAGCTTAATTAGACTGCCAGCATACAACGGCTTTGTCTGTAAGAAAAGCGGGAAAATATACAGGTCGCAGCCGGTCTGTGTAGTAATGTGAAATACTGCACTTATCCTTAATCTTCGGAATTTGAGGACATTGTCATTACGTATGTATGTATGTTGGACCATAAGATGTTCCTCTATACTGTCCATACCGGTGTTCGCAAAAAACATCGCTATTTTTAGTGAAGTTTTTCCATCATATGCCCAGAATGGAGTGCAAGCATCTTTGGAGCGCAAGCATGGTGAAGGCATTCAAGAAATCTTCTTATGTTCCGCATGTTACGCTGTGCAGGGCACGTATCCTGTATGATGGACAAACGTATGCCAAAAGCAGTCTTCTGAAAGGTGGTCGACGCAACAGAAGTGTCCTACGGAAATGATTTAAAGATCCATAACTGCATTTGACGTTTCTTTGGACACGCCGCTGTGTGGAGAGGAGGGGGAAACTGCTTTGTTATCGTGAACATTTCAAACTTAGCTATTATACAAACACAAGGCTTATGTCAAAGCTTGATTCAACTAGAATGATGACAAAGTTCACTGCAACACCGACATACCCGGATACACACAGACATACCCGGATACACACAGACATACCCGGATACACACAGACATACCCGGATACACATAGACATACCCGGATACACACAGACATACCCAGATACACACAGACATACCCGGATACACACAGACATACCCGGATACACACATACATACCCGGATACACACAGATATACCCGGATGCACACAGACATACCCGGATACACACAGACAGGAATCGAGCTTGGCTTACCAGTGGACCACAAATCAGTACATAACACGCCTAACGCAAAACAGAGAACATAGACATACACCATTAAACATAAATATCTAACACTTTTTTTAACGTGACGGACAGACTGCATAATATTAATTGCGTCTCTTCCATATGGAAACTGATAAATATATTCTCAAAGCACTAATTATCGATGTGTATTAATGTAAGAAGCTTATTTTTTTTAAATTATCTTATTTCCATCCATATACATCATTTAAGTGGTTAGCGGTAATATTCATATATGTTCATTTTGGTCATCATGGTTCCATGTGTGTGTGTGTGTGTGTCTGGAGATATTGAAGATGGGAGATGCTTTCCAGGTAGCCTTTGGAGACTCAGAAAACACATTTCAGCTCGAGTTCTAATACGAAGTCGAGAACCCTATTAGTGATGTTATGTTTATGTTGATCTGTACGTCAGACCTGTGTCGTGGCAGCTATTGGTCTCTCCAGACCACGTGACATGCCTACTAGTACACATGTTCTCAGTTAATGTCACTCTTTCACAAAAAGAAAAAAAAAAGGAACTCTGCTTAACAAATCAGAAAGAATTAAAGAGTTACTCACCTTTGTTCTTGTGCCAATTGTTTCATAAAACAGTAAAACTAAATGAGAAACTCTTGGCTTTGTAATTCTCGTCCTTAATGTTCCGTTAGTGTCGCTCGGAATCTTCAACACACCACAACTAGGAACCAGTGGCGTAGCTAAGGTGGGATGAAGAGGGGGGATATTTTGAAAATCCCCCCCGGGAACCCAACTTGAGGAGGGCTTCTAAAGGCGTGCTTTTTACATTAAAAATTAAACATTACGCTAAATGCAGGGGCCCAAAAGACGTCAAGCTTCTGAGTCCCCAAACGATGGAAAATTCCTAGTTACGCCCCTGCTAGGAACACACCTGTTAGTGACATATTTCTTAAGAATGAAGGGGGAGTTTTTTTTTTTGTTCGCCCATCCTTGAGTTTATTAAACTTGTAAATTTTAAAACTGAGGCGAACGCTAAAATTAAGACTCAGGGGCGGCCTGAACATAACGCGAGGCCTGGGCGAGAGTCAAACGAGCGCCTGTCAGCAGTAAGCGTAGATGATATACACTCTTCAACATTGCTTTAACTGTGTGTCGTCCTCCTCTTACGCTGTAGACCCTATTCTAGTGACACTAGCAGTAGTTTACGATAGCATTGTACTATTGGCCGTTTGACTACTTTGTGTACTCTATTGTAGGTTTTCGCATAGTAAAATTTTGCTTCTAAGATTAACAAAACTATTGATTCAGAAAAATCTTGCATGAAATATAATAAAACACACACACAAAAGCCGATTCTGTATTTCTGTTAGCGTGGGGCCCCTTCAGAACACCTAAGGCCCCCTCTGATCTGGTTCAGAAAAAAAGTGACAGAATCTCTAATATTTTAGTGTAAAAATCAGCTTTGAAAATCAAAACAGGTCTTTTAATGATTTTAATGATCAGAGTATACGTCTGGTATTTAGTTCCCGCTCCTGCTATCAACTAAAGTGTAAAGTAATGCCATTGAGCTTTCGTGTATATAAGACGCATTCAATACATTATTATGAAAGGTCAGAAGTTAAGAGATATGATGGGCTGACTAGAAGGTGCAATCGTAATTTTTTTTTTGGTCTGCGGGCGTCAATTGTAAAAGATTGAGAACCGATATTGAAAAGTCTAATAACAGTTTAATAAACAACAGAACTGTTAGAAAAGTTTCACTTCTAGTCGGACTTAAAGACGATCCTTCTTCTTCTTATTATTATTATTTACCTTATTTAATCACATTTAACCCCTTCCCTCCGGATAAGTCGAGAAATAGCAAATAGAAATCTTTTTATAATTCTGACTAATTGAAATGTTGCTAAGCATTGAATTAGTTTAAAATTTGTTCCTACCTTTGCAAGAAGAGTTAGTATATGAGGTATGCAAATTTTGAGAATCTGAAACAAAAATTAATATCGTAATTCTTTAAATCAATACAATTGTGACCGTAGCATCGTATCGACTATAAAAATAAAATCGTATTAATTTAAGTGTATAATCAATGAATACAGAAAATGCCCTCACTGCATCGGATCAAAAATATAACTGAATGATGTTAACGAAATTTGCGATTCATATATGTGCTTTGTCTCGAAGGTCCAGGGTTCGAATCCAAGCCACTGCCCTTCCCCGCCTTCCTAGTTCAAGCTTGGGGCAAGGAAGAAGCTTCAATTCAGGAGGAACGTGCCAAACAGACAGACAACAAGAAAACAACATTGACCATGTAGGCAAACATCCATAGACCATAGAATATGCACAATGTAGAGCCTTGTTTTTCTTTTAGGTCAATATGTCTCAAAATATATTCTCGAAAAACAAAAAAGCCAAATTTGGATCATTTCTTAAATATAGTAAAATGTTATTTAAACAAAAGTATAAGAAAGTAATATTTGACGATATTTAATTATGTTGTGTTAAACCAATAATTAATCAATAAAAATTATTTTTAAATTTAACAGGCCTTAACAAATTCTTTTTGTTAACAGTGGCGAAAAAATGTAATATCTCAATGACACTCAACTCGTGTCATCAGAGCATAGAACAGATTGCCTGTATCATCAGAGCATAGAACAGATTGCCTGTATCAGAGCATAGAACAGATTGCCTCGTGTCATCAGAGCATAGAACAGATTGCCTGTATCAGAGCATAGAACAGATTGCCTGTATCAGAGCATAGAACAGATTGCCTCGTGTCATCAGAGCATAGAACAGATTGCCTGTATCAGAGCATAGAACAGATTGCCTGTATCAGCCAGGAAGAAAAATTGACACAGTTAAAGTATTAAATCGACATGTTTGACTATTAAAACATGGATACGCAAAGGAAATAATTATTTTCATCAGACGTCTTTAGCTTATAAGATAAGATAATGGTCTTAATAGTTGCTTGGAGATATTTCAGCCAAAATAGTACCAGGCCCATATAGTTATCAACAAATTATTAACTGGCTTTTTTTTTCTTTAATTAATGTTAGGTACCCATTAGACCTGGGTGGACTCCTAGGCGCCCTAAGGATCCTAAAATTTAACATTCATTCTTTACTGAGATCTGAACCTGAATCCTCGCGGAACAAAGAGACTCATTAAAAACACCCCCCAGTCTCTACAGTCTCTTTTAATGACTCTTTCCTTTATTCTCGTAGTTTTAGTTCATTCGTCTAATCTGGACCGCTTGGAAATGTTGGCGGATCTTTAACTAATAGACAGACAGCATTAACCTAACAGTTACAATAAATACACTATTAAGCATGACTAAGCGGCACATATTAGAAGTTGTTCCCTTCTAGACCTTGCATGTCCCACGGTTAATGAGGGTGTCATGTGGCCAGCACAACGACCAACCGCGTTTTTTTCCCCAACTAATATCAAGTATCTATTTGAGCTGGGTGGACTCAGAGGCGCCCTAAAGATCCAAAATTAAAAAACTAAGTTATTACCGAAATTAAAACCTATGCCCCATGTCTGAAAGCTAAGCGTTTTAACATTCAGTGGCCGCGCTTTGGCCCATTTTATACATTATAAAATCAAACCTTTATTTTCAGTTAAATTAAAATATTGAAATTTTAACTAATATATCAAAATCATCATTTAAAAACAAAAAGTCAAAAATTTATTCCTCTACAACGTTATGAAATGAACATAAAAATTTAGTTTTAAATCCAAACCTCGACTGTGTCCTGTTGCCACTAAAGTCAGTCTTGACGTGTTTGTGATTAACACATTAGTGACTGTATTATACCACCTGAACATTGCATTTACTGGTTCTGTACCTTCAACACTACATTGGCAGCCCCAAAGTCTTCTTCTTCAGGGCAGTTTTCGAATTTGATTGAAGGTTTAGCTGTCAAGAGAACATTTGTAAAATGATGCGTTTCTTAGATTATATAGGGCGATTAGACCATGGAAATGATTGCAGAAATGTTATGAAGTGTGTGTGTGTGTGTGTTTCTATTGTGACAGTAAAAAAGACATTATCGATTGGTTGGTGGCTAAGCAGTGTGTATGATGCAATATAAGCTGCATTGTCGTAAGGTATCTTGGTTATATTAGGCGACTCCAGAATGCTGAAATGAAAAAACGTATTTTTGTAAGCTCGATTTTGTTCCAAATACCATTTTATATTTTTACTAAAGTTTACTACATTTATTTCACCTATAATATATGATAATACAAATTATATGAAGTATTTTTCACAAATGAGCTGTTTCAAATTTGACAAGTTAGAATATAATACGCCTACATCGATTTAACTGTCTACTAGCAGTTTGGTGTTATACATCAACAACAGTTCACAACACTATTCAGCCAGAAAAACCAATGAGTTTATAGAAGTACAGTCTCTAATTGCACGAGTAGAATAACACATGGATACTTTTAGAACGTAATTCTCTTCTCCTTTGAATGAAGGACTGAAATGAACAATGTAAGACCTTTTATTGTTGGCATGATTTGAGTCCTGCATTCTCTTATCGTATCTTATATATTACAGACGTTACTACAGAATAGTAGAAAGTTACGCATTTCAAATGTCCGTCTAGTTATGCATCTAGTCGTTGGTTTTCCTGTATGATTCATCAACCCATTCCATTCTCTAATGGTAATAGGGAAGAAAGAGCACTTGTACGAACTTGTTCTAGCGTAACGAATAAGAAATGTGACATTTTAGATGAAAAGCGAACAACTTCTTTAAGATAGATTTTAAAAGTTTTAAAAGATTTAAGTTAGTATATGCAGCTCAGCGGCATTAAACGCTTGGCAATTAACTCTAAATCTTTAATTATTTGCTAAACTTCTTAAGTTGGGCATGGATTTTTAACTAAGGTTTTATTTCAAGGGAGATAATATGTGTAGTCAGTGGTTCCTAAACAAAATAGCGCTATGCATTTTAAACATTGATAAAATAAGAATGAGAATAAGTCCTCTCTTCCTCTGCAAATAGGACATACTATTAGATCAAATAATAGTGAAGAAGATATAGATCCTAAAAAAAATGCTGCCCATGACCTACACCTACTAAAATCCGGTACTTTTATATAAAGTATTCGCTCATTTTTATTAATTAAATTTTTATCCTCGAAAAATAGCATGAGTTTCAAAAGATTCATGACTAAAAATTTTTGTCCTCCCAGACAGGTGCTATTAATTATTGTGATCATCATTAAAGTTTGTTTTCGGAGATTTAGAAACGTTTCTTCAAGGCACAAAGATTACAAATCAAATGTCTGCAACACTTACAATGTGTTAAGCAGGAGTGTCTAGCTTTGTAAGTTGTAGCTCTGTCTGGGAACTTGACACATTGTAGTTTTCTTTGCATTTAATATTGGTGTTTTAGAGAGAGAGCTGCTTTTGTGAGCTGGGTAGCTGGTTTTTTTGGTTCCCCCTTTTTAAGGGTACGAAAGTACATAGTTTTACTAAGCAAGCTGATCTTTCTGTACGGGTCTTAGGCTTTGAGCTATGGGAAAGTGTGTCGTCTTTCCGCCCTTGGAGTTGTGTAGTAACTATGGGTGTTGAGGTGTAGGGAGTTGAGGTTTTGTTGGGCGCCGAGATGGAGTGTGAGCGTGAAGATGTGTTACGAAACTTGTTGGTGTAATACTAGACTAATTATTAATCAAATTCTAACTTCAATGATATTGATGTATATGTAAATATGTTTGAAAATTACAATTAAGTATAATAAAATATTGTTCCTGTTGACAACTGTTGTTATTCACTAAATGATAAGTTCAATAGCTGTTATTTAATGTTTGTATTTTACATGATATTACCTTTAGGTTCTTGTGTTACTCTTTTCAGGCTGGAGATACGGGAAAATAATATCATACCTTACATAAGCGACAAAACCCACCTGACACTTGCCACATAGATTTTGTTGGGGAATAATTCAATTAACCGACAGAGACTTGTACCATTTGACTCCACAGTATTTCTAATAACTTTTACTGTCCACCATATTTGTGGCAACATCAATAGTCACTCCAAGTAATTTCTCCCAAGCAATAGAAAGATACACTGTAATGGTTGAAATTTCTTAGACAAGACTTCGCTAGTGGAGGTCTAATGCATGCTCTTTATAGCTGCCATTTTCTCTGATTAAAAAACTGTTGTTTGTACCGAAAACAATTACCAAGATTCTGAGCGGTATCAGATATGTCGGTAAACTAGTCAGCGGCAATAGAAAACATTTCGAAATCCGATTTGTTAGTTTTGAATGGAGATATCTTTAACTAGCTTTTAATTATTAGGAGAAAGGCGGACAAGTTTAATAGCATTCTTCTTTTCAGGACTGATTTCTCTCATCATTGGTAGCAAGCAATATTTTTATGAATTGGCTGTCGGAAAATGGCTTTACGTCTCTAGTTACAATGTGTACAGCTCTGTAGCTTGCCTTACAGCCGACTTATTTTATGGTTAGTTTTTGGTAAACATTGTCATCAGTCCTTCAGCCTAGGTGTCATATAATAGTTGCGTCCTAAACCAAGAATGCCGCCTTATTTAGTTATGTGTTTGGTTTCATAAAGGTGTTTAATGTTATAATGTTTACAAAGAGACACTCTTTCTTTATATAATTTATATGATGGTTTAGTATCATTTTTGTTTGTTTTTTGAACAGAGGATTTTCTGCACTTTGCGTTGACGTGTCGGCGGACCGGGTGAAATATCTTTCCGGGTCGGATGTAGCCCGCGGGCCGTATTTTGGGCATCACTGGTTTGTAATATTATAGGGAATTTCCTCAAGCATCTATTTATTCTCAATATCCAATTACGTGGATGGGAGTGTCTCCTAATAGCACTCCACAGTCACGTGACAGTTTTTTACGAAACATAACATAGCCATTACGACTGAAGGAAGCCAACGACATTGAAGTGTAAGTTCAAATAGTTTAGGAGGATGTTGAGACTGTAGGGATATGAAAAAGATTTTAATAAGTTCAATGATTATTAATGTTATTTTTTTGTGTAACTACATTCCAATGTATAATTATGTATACGATTTATAAAAAGATGCACCTAATTCAGATATGCAAGACTTCAACTAGATCCTATCAATGTGTTTCTTTTTGTTATTTTTACAAATAATCAATGTAACTCAGTGTTATTTTTTTTTTGTAAGGTTAGGATTGGTATGTGTTTATAATAGGGTAAATAGCAGCAAGCGTCACATAAAGAAATTAACAAACCTGTTCAATTGTAACATCTAATAATGTGTCTACTCGTATTACAACAAGATCTTTTTTACCAAGTTTTTACCAAGTCACTCAATCTCTCTATAAGTTTTTATTCTGTTACAGTTTATTTATTCCGCTTTGCATTATGGGATTAAGTTCAAACTTTCTGCGTGTATTTATTGTCAATGACAACACATGACTTAATAAACAAAACATTAACCAATCAAATCATCAATGAGTCGTAATTAATGTCTGGTTTTTTATATGGGAAATGTATTATAGCGGCCTTGACCTAACAGTGACAATAATCACGATAAGATATATCCCGACAAACAATCCACAAATGTTAATTAACCGTGGTTGTTATTTTGTTAGCAATTGACTAGCTCAGTGGTAAAACATTTTCAATTTCCATGATGGAGAGACAATTTCGATTTTTAAAAAAAATATTGTTATTAAAATGTCAGTGTAGAGCCTTCACCTCCTTTCACTAGTCAGTACAAACCCAGAGATTATATAAAGTAAGTCATTCTATTTCAAAGTCATTTCTTCATTATATTCTTTTGTTTTATATAAGGTTTCTCTTAATATAGAATAGCAGAATTGTGAATCGTAGAACGAATTTAGTTTATTTGGATTTTGTATAGATTTAGATCTAAAACTGGGCAAAACATTATTTTTTCTATTACTATTTAAAAATCTAAAGTGCAGATGATGTTAAAAAAGGCCATCTGTTTCTTTGGTCAACAGTTAACGAGCAGGGAGTCTTGTGGCCAGCAGAACGACCCGTACCTATCGGAGTTTTGAAATTCAAAATTCCAGCTTAGCAATTAACCGCTTTTGATTTACACGCTGAGCATGTGTGTGGTTACAATTCCACATATATGTTTGTATCTGCCTGTGTGAGTTTATAATTCGATTGATAGCGCTAATCTAGTAGTAAAGGGAAAACTAAACTTTTCAGATAGTGATATTTAATATAGTATCTACACATATTTTTTGTGACTATAGTACTAAATGATTTTTTTTTAAATATAGATTTAAAAAGAAATCGGAAATTCCAAATATTTCTTCTCAATTATAAATAGACACCAACGTTTGGTACATTCTTTCGTCATTTGCTAAGTTACTTAACTCTCCATCCTTAACGTAATGTTAGTCAAACTCCAGCGACACATGTCCAGAAATAAACAAAAAAAAATACTATCCTGTGAGAGACTAATGGATCTCAAACCACGATAGCAAGTGCGGACAACTCTTTAGGACAAGGCTTGTCAGAATAGTTGGAAACAAATGGGCTAGTCAAAGCTCGGATCAAAACTGTAAACAACAAACGTTCACAGCTAATATTTGGAGATAAACCAGAAAAAAAAAAGTGAAACATGAGTTACAACAAGGTCTACAAAGTACTTATAGTTTTGTACGTAATTTCTTGCAGTGGAAGATTAAAAAGCCTATTTCGGTAACAAAGGGAAAAAAAAATTAATTATCTGCCCTTGAATGTTTGGTAAATATATTTCTTTGAACCAATTTTTATTTTTTTTTAGAACTCGTCAAAGATGTCTTGCAAGAGAAAAACTCAAACTGATAGAAAAGTATCGAAAAAACTCAAACCAGAAAAAGTAAGTCTGTCTGTTTGTTTAATTTAACTAATTTTTTGTTTCTCTTATATAGGCACATCTCCAACAATGGCCATATCTCAACAAACTATCTAAATCAGTGGTCTTTAACCTTTCTTAGCGTACCGCCCCCTTTTTCGTATTTTTTCTCTAAAAAAAATCCGCCAGAGCCCCCCCCCTCTAAGAAAAACAATTATAAAGAAGCGTGAGATGGCAAATTTAATTGATTGATTTTATGAATTGTTTTGTTTTTACTAACACTTATCTCGCATGGGAGACGACCGCATGTCAAGGGCGATCTTCTTTGTAGAGTTTTAAGTAGGACAGACTTTACAGATGTTCCTCAGCGTGAGCACTATAAAGATCCACTCAGGCGCTATTTCACCCTGACTGGCATAGAGGAAAGTACCTGGCAGCATTCACTGGCAGCAGATGGCCTCTGAGAGAGAAGTTAGAGAGCTCTCCATACATTAGTTACATGTAGACAAAATTGAGCTATTTAAAATAGTATTGAAATATAATACAACAATTTTTGTTGGTTAGCAGGATACATATGTATAATTATGGTAATATTACTATAGAAGTGTGGAAAAAAATACATTAATGGGATATGGAAATTAAAGTCCCTACCTGCTTAGATAAAATACATAATCGTATATTCCGCCCCCCCCCCCCAGGAACTTCTAAAGACCCCTAATTTATTTTTTCACTTTCGTAGACCCCTTGAAAGATTTCGTGGAGCCCTGGGGATCTATATAGACCACTTTGGGAATCCCTTTCCATAGATCACAGCGATAGTTAAAAATATTTTCTGATCTAAAGTATTTCGCCAGTATGCAATTACATCCTGGTTGTCAATGCCTACATTTCCCAGCTAGCTCCGCCCACACATCCGACTTAACCAACAATTTCAACAAAGCCGAAACAGACAGCATCTAGACATTTACTACACAAACAATAGCTATATCTAACTGTAGTTTTCAATATGACAAGTGGACAACATAAATACACGAAATATAGAAGATTTAGTGAGTTTAAGCAAACAAATTGTAAATGGAAATATGAAACCTTCCTTACTTTTGCCTGGTTACGGCCAAATTTTGATGCCAAATGCCGACACTATTGAGTGTTAGTGGAAACATTGGCCCATATCTTGCAAGAGTGTTTGCAGAGTCACGTTACCCATGTGGGAGCTAAAAGGCACTACGCCTAACCGCTGAGTTTGTCGCCAAAGCTCTACGGGAGGACTACCAATTGGAGTTCATCTCTCAGGCACCCTTGTCATTCAATCAGTTAATATATTAAGTAACTTTTACAGAACAAGTAATGGCAATGTGTTAAAGTATATACCGTATTTTTTGCCGTATAAGACGCTCCGGCATATAAGACGCACCCAATTTTAAAGGAGGAAAATCTAGAAAAAAAAGATTCTGAACCAAATACTGTACTAGTTGGTCCGCCTGATCACTTTCTCACATACACCATACACGTTGTCTGTGATCTACCCAGACGGCACATTATGACGTAGGGAGGGCGGTGTGTACCGGCAGTAAGCTCAGCATGATGCCCGTGCAGCACATGGTTAGACTGTCGGGAGGGGGGGCATGGCGCGCTATAGGAGGGAGAGGGAAGCCCGAACACACACAGCCTGGCCGTGCATGGAGGGTCACAGAAGTCACCACAGCCCGCAGTACGTGCCCCAAATCCAGCCCGCAGCACACACTGCATAAGGAAAGGACTGTGAGTAAGCGCCACACAAAGTTGGGGGCAGTTTTAATGCATGTAAAATGTGTATTTGCCGTATAAGACGCACCAACTTTTCCCCCCCAGTTTTGGAGAAGAAAAAGTGCGTCTTATACGGCGAAAAATACGGTAATCAAAACATATTCTACATTTTAATATATCGAGAATCTATAGCATTTCTATACATTTGTATGTGTTTTATAGCTCAAGTTTGTTAATAATAAAATGTTTATGTTCTGTCTTTCTCTGGCAATTATTTAATAAAGTTTTAAAAAATCATCTCATGTTTCTTTTTTCCAATTGGCTAATGTTTCAATTAATATTGCGTGTGTGTGTGTCACCGATGATTTTCCCTATTATCCTATACGTGGACTTTTTTGTTTACATTTTGTTATAATTAATACGGGTATTTGAAAATAAAATATTTTTAAAAAAATGTACATACCGATTATCCATTAGCCTAGCCTATCGTGATTAATGCCGGCCCTCCTCCTTTCTCATTCTGGACTTGGGACCAGACTAATGGTGGAGTTACCGGCTTTTAATGACACGACTACGGTACGGTACGACGGTAGAGGAGACAGAGATGCTAGTTGATATATCCAGAAGCGGCCTTAGGGGGTGGCGAGTGGGGAAATTTAGGCACCGGTAAATTAAGCACTTTTTGACAAGGCGGAAAATTAGGCACTCTTAAATAAAATTCCAGTGCCTCGTCTCGGGCGGCCCCACGATACCAGAAATATTTTTATAGAGTTTGTTTAATCATTATTTGCGTCGATTGAAGGCATATAAATCAATATTAGAGGACTGCAGACAAAACCTTACTAGCTAATACTTATATGCAGAACAATTACAATACAGTACGTAATTAATAGTCTAACGGCCAATGGTACGATACCTACGTAAAGTAGCGCTTTAGGATTTTGTAACAAAAATAAGGCGTATAGCATTAGAGCCGAACAAGCTCATTTGGTTCATGTGATATTGTCTAAATAGTCTACGCTTATGGCTCACGGGCCCGCGTATGACACTCGCCCGGGGGACGGTGTATGACATTACTACATTAGCAACGGGTCCCGTGTACTGCTAAGGCCGCCTGATACATCAATAAAGTAGCCTCTGTATAAAATAACCATATTATCTTTAACCGAAGCCGGTAGAGGAGATAGGCGATATTTAACACATTAAAAATAGTAGCTTCTGTATTAAATAACCCATGTCTCTCCATTGTCTACAAACGTATAAACGAGACTATGCTATTAACTTTTTTTTTCCCCGGCTTGATGGGTAAATAATACGGCGTAGTAAAAGTGTTTGAAAAAAAAGTGTTAGAGTTTGACATGAAATGTTGACAAGATTACGTTTCTATTCTTAGCGAAGTCTTCTTCACTTTGACGCAAAACTGTGTTGGCCTACTCACTGCCTACTGTACACAATAGTTGAATGTCAATCTGATAATTTGTTTTTGAAGGTTCGTGACTAGATTAAACTATTAAAAAATTATTTTAAAAAACAACGGCGAGCTGTTTTCAATTGATATCGGTATCCTATTCGAAGCTATCACGGAAGGCAGATACAGAAGGAAACAATAATTATAATGACCACTGGAAGATAATGTGTTAAATTTGACCGAAAAAAAAAATCATGGGTAATTATCAGCAATCGTTACAAGCATACTAGAGAACATATCCTCATCGCGCATACTATTGCGATATTGAAACTCTTGCAAATAGCTTTGAAACAATGCACGACTTGTTCCAAATTGCCTTTTTAACTTGCGTTTCGCGCGCATCCACAAATTCTCGATGTTTTGAGTATGAATTTCAGGGTCCAAAGGGTCCACAAAATTTTGTTGGTGAACAACAACTGAATGTGAATAAATCCCTTGGCCTATTTGTGGAATGTTTGCGTACGCTGCCCAGCCATCTGATATTATATGGCTGCCAGGCAATATATGCTCCACGATGCATTGTTCCAACGTTGCTGCACGGCGGTCTGGAACCTCAACAAGAAAACAGCGCCCACTTTCTCTTTCCACTCCGCCAAAAACCCAGTGTCCCTCTCGCCATTGGCCACGGTGATATTTTCTATGAAAATATTTAGACTCATCTATCTCAACCACAATGGGCTCAAAATTTTCATCCACACTACCGATTTGCAAGCCATGATTTTCATTCCATCGCCCACATTCCTCGCGCAAGAAATTGCACCAATCTGTAACGATTGATTTATTCACTTGTCCGGCTTCTCGTGACATTTGTTGCTGAGGCATGTCACAAGCCCAACAATAGGTCATAATAATTATTTGTTTTAGGCTTAAATGGCTGCCTGTAAAAAAAGAGCCGTGTCGCACCGATTTTCGCACGTGACATTGATTGCAATTCCACAGATAACCATCCGCACTATGTCTGACGCGTACTAATGAGCACGGGTCATTGCAATTTTCACAATGAAATTCATTGTTTAGAAGTCGTCTTCTAGCACACCACTCTAATACTACATGAGCTTCTAGGTGAGGCAACAACGCTGATAAATTCCAAAATTCATTCCTCACCTCCACTCTGTCCATTAGTTCATTAGCGCCTACAATACGGGTACGAGCAACAGGTCGGCCAGCCATTAGTTTACAAAAAAATGAAGTCAATAAATAGAAATAAAACTCCAATGAACTCAGATATCACGCAGGTGAATTGAAATTAAAGTAGAGGTAAAATTAAAGCCTACTACTACAATTAAAACTCAAATATTATGCTGCGTAGGTGAATCAAAATCGGTAATTGTAATTGAAGTTCAATAAATAGCCTACTAATAAAATTCAGATATCGCACAGGTGAATCGAGATATTAGGTACCGGTAGGTAACAATTAAGTCCGATAAACACTAATAAAACTCAAGATTTGGCGCAAGTTCAGCAAGACAGCAATGTAAAAATAAATAAATCCAATGTTGAAACTATTGAAAACAAAGAAATGTAAATCCAATATCGAGCAGTTGTGAATGCAAGGTAATGGGGGCCTATTCAATGGGAATTTAGGAAATTTAGGCACCGGATATTTAGGCACCGCGTATTTACGGATATTTAGGCAACGGATATTTAGGCACCCGGAAATTTAGGCACCGAATATTTAGGCACTCTTTAATAAGCGATCTTTATTTTGAAAATTATTTTAAAATGTTAACGTATAATTCATCTTTAGGCTATGGGCTATCGGTGACGTTATAATAAATAGCCACTAGAACGATTCTAGCTAAAGAAAAGCTGACAAAATGGGGAAAATGACAATCATGAGAATGTGTGGAAACAAATGACTCATGAGTCATTATATAATATAGACATCACAGCATTCAGGGAAGGGGAGGTAGAGATGATTCTCCGCTCATTGCTACCCTCCATCACCAACCCCTAAGGTTGACTGGGGAGTTTTTTTCTAAAATTGATGATTATGCAATTTGTGTAAATATTTAGTTACTAATGCAAATACTTAGGATTAAAAAGTATTATAAAATATTTTTATTATGTCGGTGAGTGTTGGCGATAAATATAATCGCAATCGCCCTCTGCTTGTTTGAAAGGGTGGGTCGTACTTTTAAAATGGGTTGGGCGGGGGGGGGGGCGTACACACTCTTACTTAAATGAGAGGATCTCTCGCAGGTAGATGTAAACTTGGTCGTAAATGTTACGTAGTGACTCTGAAGGCTACACACTGGACTAAAGGGCATGGAAACACAAAGGTGTTTTAAATGGAAGTCTGGGGATTCTATTTTTGAGGCCTTCCAAAAAGTTTGGTAGAACCATTTCTGTTAAAACCATCATAATATTAATAACAGTAAGTAAAATAATAATATATATAAGGGAAATGTAGATAGTTAAATTTCATTGGGCAGTGTTGAAAGTTAAGGAAACGAGTGTTTTTTTTTGTTTTTTTTTAAATCATATATATATATATGTGTGTGTGTGTGTTTATTAATGTATGTATGAAACCTTTTTTTTTTTTTTTTTTTTTTTCATTCTGAAGAAAAAAAACTTGTCTATGTAACTGAACACAAAAGGAATGGGGAAATCATACCTTCTCGAAAATTGTAGTCAATATATTTGGTTTATGATAGAGAAGACGGGGTTAAATTGGAACATCAACAATCTTCTATAAGCAGAATAAGTATTAATAAGAGACCAATATTCCAAAAAAATGATATTTAAATTTTTAACTCATCTGTCTTTTCCATAAACTTTTTTTTAAATTTTCAAAACATATTTTATCGTAATTTCTAGCCGTTTTGCGATTTCTATTGCAATTTATATAAATATTATATTACATAAATTTACATATATATTCAATAAAAGTTAATTACCACATTTGAAAGACATAACACACCTATACACTCACACAATAGATCTTCCTAAAGTGGTTACCCATTAATAATATAAAGAAGGAGTGTTGATAATAGATATTAATGCTTTTATAAAATATGAATACTACTTTAGTTTATCAACATATTTAATTCCTATAAGTAACGCGCGCAAATCCCTCCTGCTCATCTCCATTCCCACTATAAGAAGACAATTTTCTCCAGACTTCCATTTTAGCAGTTACGTACAATGGTGTACCCTGCCCTGTACTCCAGTGTGTAGCCTTGAGACTCATTACGTCATTTTCACGACCTAGTTCAACATCTACCCGCGATCCCCTCCTTTTAGTGGGAGTGCGTAGAGAGGGGAAGGGCTAAGGAGGGGAAGCAATGAGAAGAGAATCAACTCTACCTCCCCTTCCCTGAATCCTGTGAGGTCTATATTTTATAATGACTATTAATCCGGGGTCATTTTTTCCACACATCCTCATGAATGTCATATTCCCTATTTTCTATAGCTAGAATCGTTATAGTTGCTATTTATTATAACGTCACCGATAGCCAATAGCCTAAGGATGAATTATACGTTAACATTTTAACATTATTTTCAAAATAAAGATCGCTTATTAAAGAGTGCCTAATTTTCCGGTGCCTAATTTTCCACCTTGTCAAAAAGTGCCTAATTATCCGGTGCCTAAATTTCCGGGTGCCTAATTATCCGGTTGCCTAAATTTCCGGGTGCCTAATTATCCGGGTGCCTAAATATCCGGTGCCTAAATTTCCAGATACCATTCAATGGTTATCACTTGATTATATACATCAGGCAAAAACAATGGGGATGGGGGTATAGGTGGTAGAAACAGACAATCCCAAGAATAGGGAGGGGAGGGAATACAAGTGATCTAACAAAGTCCAGGATGACATCTAGATGTGAGAAGGTGTGGGGAAATCCTTCGGCCAGCTGCGCGTCATTGATGTCCGTCTTTTCTACGCGGTACCTGAGTAGGGGGACACAACCAATGGGGAAACAAATTTACTAAACTAAAAAAAAAAAACTCACACGGTTTATTAGTAAAAATGTGAGTGTAGTTAAAGTTTCAAATTATAAATAATTTACTATGCATTTAAAAGAGAAAATTCAACTTGTGATGTAATACTAAAATTGATAAAATTATATGTATCAAATATAAAATTTATAAATCAATTTATTTGGGAATAATAATAGCAAAGGAAAATCTGTCAAGTTATTACAATGAGGAATATTTTCAGAGTTCTTCATAACATAATGAATCAGGCTCCCTTTCACAGACGGCTACTTCCAAACATATTGGGTCTACATGTCGATCATCATCAACTTTTTACCGCACCACCCCTATCATTTCAAAAGTGCGCCTCCCCTTCCAAAAGCACATCTGAAGGGTTAAGGTAGATAGGGAGAAGGCGATTAGCCTATTTTATCGCCAACACTCTTCCATCCGAGTATGTGTCTATCATCATAATCCTTTGCTTTATAGTTGAAGTTGGTGGGGGGGGGGAAGGGGGACTGAAGTGGTAACATTTACTACCCTACACTCAAACTTGACTTTGCGTTTGCTAAGGATTTAGAAGTTGCTGATTTTTTTTTAAGACTTAAGATTAAATTTGTCCGTTAAGTTTGTTGAAATGTCTTATAATTATCTGCACATTACAAAAATTTTCAACAGAATGATACATTTGATATACAAATAAATCTAAAAAACTTGAAGTCACGTCAGAAATCTCTTTAAAATTTCTAAGACTAATGACACAATTATGGTACTTAGTGAACAAGCAAAGAAGATGCTGACAGAGATCTAAAGACTTATCTATGAACATCAAAAGTTCACTGTATTGACAGTAAAAAGTTCCCTGTAAGCAAGCATTGATGGTCACTTCAAAGCTTGACCTTCATCGACCTACAGCTACACGAGTTCCTGTCTGTTTGCGCAATGCATCTTGCCCTGCTACTGAATGATTCACACCTGGACGTCATCATTCTCTGGTCAATCTATTGTTTCCCTATCAAAGAATATCTCAAGTTTGTCCGCGTCTGTCTGCACCCTCACCCACCTCTTAGCCTCTCCCAGCCCGTGTAAGGGACTCTGGGGTTTAGTTCTTTACTACACACCCCTCCCAGCTCTGTAAGGGACTCTGGGGTTTAGTTCTTTACTACACACCTTCCCAGCTCGTGTAAGGGACTCTGGGGTTGAGTTCTTTACTACACACCTCTCCAGCTCGTGTAAGGGACTCTGGGGTTTAGTTCTTTACTACACACCTCTCCCAGCCCGTGTAAGGACTCTGGGGTTGAGTTCTTTCTACACACCCCTCCCAGCCCGCTCCCGCGGTTTCACCATCCTGCCCCCTCCCGCAGTTTCACCATCATCCTCTCCCCCCGCCCGCAGTTTCACCCCATTCTCCCCCCCCCCGCCCGCTCACGCAGTTTCACCATCATCCTCCCCCCCCCCCATTTCAGTGACCACATTCCTTTACTCTAGTCTAGATTAGATTAGAGACAGTCATTGTACCTGGTATATATCTATCAAAGGAATACATATTTATGACATTCTTTTCTATAAGGACATAAGCTGTTTATAGCGTGTTCTAGATACTATGCAACAAGCCTCATAACACACAACAATTATTGCAACTTTGTTGAAAAATATTACAAGTTGTCAGCACCTTAAATCTACATCAAAACATTTAAAATGTAGAGTGTTTATCTATACAATAATCCCATCATATCTATTTAAATTCAATTTTATAGCATAAAAAATCGGTACCTAGATTTACGCTTTTTCGTGTTATTACTGTCATTCTAATTTAAGAATAATAATGTATACCCCCCTCCCCTTTTAATACTTCAACCAATATAGCATATATTCCTATTAATTCTATTTGTTTTATTTTCTTTCTCTTCCTAACATGTTTTAGCTCACTGTATTAAAAATCAAGTAGGTTATCCCCCCTTAGAAATATTTCTTTTAGTCTTGATCCAACAGCTAGACAACGCAATAAAAATCTGGCCTGCACCAATATGGCTGCCTAGAGATGTAAATAAATGAACTGAAACAGGATCTTGCCAAACCTCGACAGCAAGTGCGGACAACTCTTTAGGACATTTCAGGATAGCTACAAAGAAAAGGGCTAGGCAAAAGTCAGATCAAAACTGTACCAACAAACATTTAATGTTTGGAAATGTACGAGAAAAAAAAAGTAATATATGAGTTACAACAAGATCTACAAAGTACTCATATTTTTGTACGTAATTTCTGGAACTAGAAGATAAAAAAGTCTTTTTGGGTAAAAAGGTTAAAAATAATTCAGTTATCTGCGCTTGTATTTTTTGTTAAAAAGTATTTTTTGAACCGATTCTTATTTATTTTTAGAACTCGTCAAAGATGTTCTCCAAGATGTTCCTCAAGAAAAAAACTCAAACTGATAGAAACGTATCTACAAAACTCATAACAGAAAAAGTAAGTCTGTATTTGTTTCAATTAACTAGAAAATGTTTTCTTATTTAGGCTTCTCTTTTTATACATTTAAGCAAACATCTGATACCCAAGCAAAACAAAAAGAAGCAATGACGCCAACATAGCGCGTCCTTAGAAACAGCGCACCATTATAGTTTTAAAAAAATCATAACACACACACATGCACACACCTAGCGAAGAAGCAATCCATAAGTGCATGACACCCGCTACCCTCTCCCGTCGTCCTGCGTAAGGTTTTAACTAGGAAGTAGAATATCAAACATGTACAAACAACTTTTTGTTTCATCTCATACTTTTTTCTTCACTTCACGCTCAACCTTGACATGCCAGTTAGGATTTTTATGAAAAATTAAATATTAATTGTCATTGATACAATCATCAATGAATTTTGTTTCTCTTTAACGAAGCTAGACCGTCCATGGAAATGCCCGAGATAGATAATTCCTCCGTTTCTAATATAATAACAATAATAATACTAATAAAGACAATAGCAATGTAGAATTTCAATTGCAATTTTAAAGTGCAGAAAAATCTGGTTTTACATGAATGCGATTACTTTTGAAATGAATTTTAATTCAATTATTATGATCTAAAACTAGCAGTCTTGATAGATCTATTGTATCTTTACAATTTAAATGATGTTTGTAAAATATAGTCTATCAGTAATACATGATCATATATTTATATGTTTTAAAATCTTATCCAAACCTAGTCTTATACTCTTTGTCAAATGACTTTTGTATTCGTCCATATTGTTATAGAGATTTAAATTGTAAGCGTAAATAAATGTTTCGATTACGAATAACAAATACATCAGCCGATAAATCCATTCTTCTTTCTTTTCTAGATTAGCTTCTGTAGAGACTAGATCTAGAATTAGAGTAGACTTAATTAAACTTTAAGTTTATAGATCTATAAATGTCTAGATTTAGTAGTAAATATTGTAAACATACAAATTTAGATCTATATCTAAATTAAATTAGACTTCGATTTAAAATCTATTACGTAATAGATCAAATTTGCTTTAATAGATCTAGAGTAAATCTATATTTCTCCTATCTAATCAATTTATAGATCACCTTATGATAGATATAGGTTCAGATAATATTCTACTAGATCCATAATCAGTGTTAAGAGAATTTTATATCTTGTAAAAAGTTTTCCTTTAAAAACCCTGCATTCAAAATATGTAGTGCAGACGATGTTATTAAGGTCATCTTTTTTGTGGCCTACAGTTAACTAGGGTGTCTTGTGACCATCACAACGACCAACAACAAGTGCCCCTTCCCTAGTGCCAGTAAAGAATGGAATGGGTTGCCCGAAGTAGCCTAAAAAAACCAAAGACTTATTAGAAGTTTAGTTCAATGATTAACATGCTTGTCTAGATTGACACTTGAAATGCATAGAACATAATTATGTTCTTTTTTAAATTAACATCTGTACTATTTAAATAACTTAAGCTACAACGGTAAATTTAAATCTAAAAGTTAGACTCTGGTGTAGATCTATATAAACTACCATAACTAATTAGATATTAGGTAATGTAGAAAATATATATCTACATCTAAATTCACATTAGCTTCTAGTCTAGATTTATAAACAGTTTAATTTATACTAGATCTTGCCTATTGATATATCCATCTTTAGAGATTAGATATAGGCCTACTTAGATTTAAATAAAAGTTAATGCATCTATATAAAATCTAAAAGATAAACAAAAAGTAGTCCTACAAGATCTATAGACTAATTCTAAAGTTGTAAATATCTTTCTTTAAAAAATAATTAAAATTAACTAGATAGGATCTAAAGTGTACACTTTAAAATGTAGATATAGTTACATACTTTTTTTCTAATTGCAAAAATTCAGACAGGATGACTAGGGACAGAGCGAGCATGATTCAAACCCAAGACTATGCGAGACAACTATTATTGCATATCACACTACCAGGCTGCCAGATCTAGATAAAAAATACCCCATTTTGTAATAAGGATACTATTATCCTTATTTAAATTAATAAACATACGAAATTCTAGACTAGTGTATTTTTTGTTATTTGTGGTTTATATTTTTTGTTATTTGTGGTTTCTTTATATTTTTTGTTATTTGTGGTTTCTTTATATTTTTTGTTTTTTGTGAATTCTTTATATTTTTTGTTATTTGTGGTTTCTTTATATTTTTTGTTATTTGACTGTTTTTTTTTCTTTTATTACTACTTTTCATTTTTATTATTTTGTTTTCTATCTTAAGGAATTTGTCTTTTAGATTTAGAATCTAGATCTAGTACTCCAAAAGTAGTTTTAAAGTCAATTGGAACTCTAAATTGAAATCTAGACTACCAAAGCCTGATAAATTTATTTTTTTTTTTACATTTTATTATCAAGCATTTCACATGTATTACATTCAATCTAAGTGCTAAAAAATTAATCTTAGTTGAAACACTTTATAAAACAACAAAATATTTATTTAATTTTACTGTACAAGCAATATAGAAATTAGATTTTTCTGAAAATATTTCATTGATGTAAATTTCTTGATATATATATATATATATAAAAAGAAAGCAACTTTATATTCATATTTTGTTCTAATTTCCAGAAAAATACAGACCTTTGTTTTCTTCAAGACACATGTGGACTTAATGGTATGAAATCAAAGTTAAACAATACCTAACTTTAAAACTTGTCTTATCATCATCAGCATCACTCCTTTGAGTTCCTCATGGAACATGGGACCTCAACAAAAACACGCCACTCTCCACGGCCTCTTGCTAGCTTTTTAATGGTGTTCCAGCTCTTCCCGGTCCTCTCGGCTTCTTCATGTACACTGCGTTGCCATGTTCTTTTTGGTGTTCTTTTGCGTCTTGTTCCCTGGGGGTTTCACTCTAAAACCTGCCTAGCTCTGTTACTGGTATCTTTTCTAAAGGTGTGACCAATCCATCTCCACTTTCTTTCTAAGATCTGCACCTCTTTAATTTTTCTGTCCACTTATCTCCCACAGTTTGGTGTTTTCTAATTAATGGTATAAAATCAGAGTAAAACAATACCTAACTTTAAAATTAGTCTTATGGCTTTATTTTATTAAGTTTTTTAACTAGAATTTAGCACAATAATAAGTAGCATATCAAATTCAAGTTATTGTAATGTTAGGTCTATGGTCAGCTTCTAGAACTTTAATTTAAATATTTAGTTTTATCTCTGTGTAAAAATTCAGTTTTTGAAAAAATATTTTTGTTGTTTCAGAAAAAAAATGTAAAAAAAAACAACAAATAAACTGACTGTCACATGTATTTAAACCATTTCAGTTTGTCAAAAGGATCAGACTGACCTAGCAGACTTCTCCAGTCTTGGGGATGAGAATCAAGATACAGGTAAACTTTTGATTTGTTAATGTTTAGATAGAGAAAGGTTTTTGTATAAGTCTATTTTCTAATAATAATAAAAAGAAAATATAAAATAGTTATTTGTCTTTCATCCTTTCAGATCCTTATCATTTCACCAGTGACCAGTCCAAAGTCCAGTCAGATGAAGTTGAAGGTCCACTAATTGGTAACTTTTGAGTTTAATTTTTAGTGTATAAACTGTAGAGATCAACACATGAGTTAGACTTGATCTATTTATAGATATCTCTTGATAGACTCAATACTGTACATTGGGTTGTAAACATTGGATCAAGTTTATTTCCTTGTTCTCCAGGTGATCATGAAACTCAGGAGTCAGAAGGTGGAGAAGCTGATCTACACCAATATCTTGTGGGCTGTAAGAAGAATCCAGGTCATAGACAGTTTATACCTGTTGAGACATTCACCTTAAAACATTTACCTGAAGGTCTTCAAGACAATGATTTGTATGAATACATCAAAGGTATAGCTGACTTCACAGTTAGAGTAAGTGTGGAAATGTCAAGTCCATACAGACCAAAGTTTTGGCCAGAGACAACTCGACCATATCCATTTTATAACATGAGTGAGAGAAGTAACTTGAGGACAGGAAGTGGAGGAGTGTGGGCTGTAAACAAGTTTCAAGATGGAGTCACACAAGATGGAGGTTATAGAGCCTACACAAAGTGTTGGTGTAGAAAATGTGAAGGTTCAAACTCAGCCAGCAATGTGTGGTGGGAGTTTGATGTGCTCACAGCCACACATGTGGTTTTTGATAACATTGAGGCCAACCACACGATATTGAGATTGTTTTATGATAGAGATGACAGTCCAGTGGTCAGTGTTGATAAGGTCAGTGTTAGAGATGTAAACATTGAGCATGACTTGTGTTGGTTGAACTGTGTGACATGTGATAAAACTTTAGGAAAGAAACTGAGGGAGATGTGGAAACATTATGTAAATGTCTATAAGAAAGTCTGGAACAAATACAGAGCCTCTAGACCTAAACACAAGTTGACCTTTATAGTGTCACATCCTCATGGATGTTCTAAACAGGTCAGTGTTGGTCAATGGAAGGACAGACTAAAGGTTGATGAATATAGCTCTAAGTTTACTTATACAACTTGTACATGTCCAGGAAGTAGTGGAGCATATGTCCACTGTCTGGGGTATAGTGACTTCTTGACTTGGTATGATCATGTCCACAGTGGAAGTCTCAAGCCTGGATTAAATTACAGTGGAGTTAGTTTTGCCTTGTGAGTTGTTTCCCTTGTGAGTTGTCCAGCTCCACCATGAAGATGTCTTTGAGAACCCTTGACATTCTGTACATCAAACTCAAATGACTCTTTACTCGTGAGTTATGGAAATAAAGTGTGTATGTTATCTTTAAATGTACAATGTTTTGTTTCCTTTTTTTATCCATGTTGTTGTTTGTAATTTACATTTACAATAATTGGAACCTGTTCAAATAGAAACAAAATCGACCAAGTGTAGATCTAGAACTTGCTCTCGACGAACAGGTTTTTGGAACAAATTATTAGATGTAGTTCTTATGTTGTTGTTTTTTCCAATAAAATGCAATAATTAAAAGTTTGCAAACATTTTAAATACAAAAACTTGACAGTTCTAAAAGAGAATGCATTAAAAAAAAGCTAGTGTGATGTTCGACATTATTCTTTTGAACAAGCAGCCATGTTTTATTTTTCAAGGGACATAACTGAAATAAATACAAATGTTTATAAGAAAATTCCAGTTGTCTTTTCTTGTATCTACTAAAACTTACATTTAATTTCTGCATTAAATTTTAACAGTGAAATTAAAAATATGTTTACGGCTAGGCAATGTTGGTAACAAAACAAACAATTAAATGTGTGATAATTAGTCCATGGTATTAAAGAATCTATTAAAACCAAACACCCACTAAATTTCAATATCCAAAAACTCAAGACCAAGAATGTTGTGTTGAACCTTACGGGATTATACCATTACCTGAACGTATTTCTACATTTAAAACTACATTTACATAACTAGAAGAGTCATTGAATGACTAGTGCAATGGTGTATGGGTTGGTTAAAGCTCACGTATTTCTACAAGATTTTCACAAGAACATTTGATGCTTGACAGTACTGCAAGAACTTGGTCTATACAGAAGTATGTAAAAGTAAAGTTCCCTTTAAGACCTTACGATCTATGGGGCAGGTCATGTAAATGTCATCTGTTTCTGCGGTCAGGGTTAATGAGGGTGTCAAGTGGCTAGCGCAACGACCAACTGCCTTTACTTTTCTCAACAAACATTAAATAAACCTATTAACTAGAGCTGGGTGGACTTAGAGGCGGCTTTAAGATTCCAGATTTATGATTCAAAATTCCAGGATTCGAACCTGGGAAGCAAAGATATTTATCACTTAGCCACCACCCCTCCAAACACCATGAGATTGACAGATAAACGTTTTATAACTAAATACATTGCACAATTATCTCTATCCCACTAACTGAGAGAACTTACCGGATGAAACTGTAGTTTGATTACTAACATTCAAAACGTACAATAGTTTCAATTTTATGATTGTAGTCAGTATTGGTTCCGCAAGGTTGTTAACGCCGGAAGTTGTAATGGTCTTAAGCCCATCAATACCTACAAAGTGCTTCCAATGGCATGCGTCTCAAATAGCCTCTGACAACCAATCCAACTCCTGGCCTTCACGTGTGGCTCAGTTACTGAGCATGGCGGAACCGTTACCACAGACAGAAGAAGGGGCAAAGGCGAGCAACTGGCGCCTAAACAAGTAAGATTCGGGCGGAAGGGGCTCGTTAGCCTTGGTTGGCTACCCATCTAGGTGAAGGAAAACTCTGAATCCAAACCTCCGCTGCCCTGCGGCTATACCCAAATACGGGAAAGGCTTCGGGAGACAACCCTGAGGAAAAATCAGGAGCTGTTGACCCTTAGGCAGACTGTGGCACACCGTTCTACAGCCTGGCAGATCCTGCGGCGATACTGATCCCAAACTGTACTGGATACTCCGTTCATTTGGTCACATCAGCTGCGCAGAGAGGGGGGAACTGCTGTGTGGGCGACATCGTTCCGACCATAAACAATGCCCAGGCTTTCATCTCACTTACCCTAATTTGCGCTATCTGTGGACGGGAGTGTCTCTCCAAAATAGGGCTCCACAGTCACATGAGTAAGTGTGCTCTGAGATGAACCATAGTCGTCCTACGACTGAAGGAGGCCAAGGATGATGAGTTAGTAGCAAATCTGTTATTTGTTCAAAAATAAAACATGTATGGTAATAAGGATCTACTTCACGGAAATGATTATATTGTCGTTCAGCAATCAGACCAGCTTAACTAGCGTGCTTTTCATTTGCCTTCCAACAACGTTGTGTTAACTTTTACTTTAGAGGAGACTTTAAAATGTTTAGCATGTTTCAGATGTTACTCCAGATTTGTAAATATTTACATCTTTCAGTGGCGTAGTTAGGAATTTTGAAGGCCTGGGTGATTGACATTTTTAGAGGCCCCTGCATCTTGACATTCAACATCATGAAATGAGATAGTGGCGTAAATGTTAATGTAAAAACTAATTTCGGACACTCATTTGGGACCCACACTTAAGTAAGGGCCTTAGGATATTATTAATATTGATCCCCCTCCACCCACCCTAGCTACATCTTTTGAACCAGGGCCATCAAGACCATCAAACGATAGTCCAGAGCGCATATCGCAAGATGAATCAGACTACAATACTTGAAAGTATTAATAAAAGTAAAGTTTAGACCTTGTGATCTACGGGCATATGAATTATAGGTCATCTGTTTCTGTGGCCAACGTTAACAATGGTGTCATGTGGCCAGCACAAAAACAAACCGCCTTTACTTTTACCAAACTAATGTTAGGAACCCATTAGAGCTCAGTAGACTCAGAGACGCCTTAAGTTTCAGAAAGCAAAAATCGCAGTTTTTCTCCAGGATTCGAACCCGGGACTCCGGTTTGGAAGCCAAGCGCTTTACCACTCCACCACAGTTTCATAATTATTAATAAAACTAGTAAATTAATTTAATACTTTAAACATGTATTACAAATGTAATACAAATGCTTAGTTTACAAAAGGACTAAAAAAGTTGTTTTAGCTTAGTTGTAAAGATACGTTTGAACCAGTTCTCTGGGCTTCGTCTTCTGTATCATCCAAAGTAAAAACAAACTTGTCAATGATTGGATAAAGAGGAACAAGTAACCGAAAACAAGAAAAACTATTTAAAAAAATCATTTTATTTTTAAATCACAAAACTTAAACGAAGTGTATTAATTAGTTTGCATCAGTCATGTAATTACATTTGTAATAGACCTAGACTAACAATAACAATGCCCATGATCTTAGTAGCGCTTCATAAGGAACCTCTGTCACGACATTTTCCTTTAAGCTAGTGCTGGCTAAGTGTCATCACGATGGTGACGGGTTTGAAACCTGCATGCACTCATATCACTTTATTTCTAAAAGTACGTCTGAAAAAGTTTGCAAGAACACTTGAAGGAGGCTGTAGTGGCTGAGTGGTACAGCGCTCGGCTTCCGAACTGAGGGTTACGGGTTAGAATCCTTGGATTTTGAATTTCAGGATTTTAGGGCGCCTGTAAGTCCAGCCAGCTCTAATGTGCACTTGGCATTAGTTTGGGAAATGTAAAGGCGGTTGTTCGTTGTGCTGGCCGCATGAAACCCTTGTTATCCATGAGCCACAGAAACAATTGACCTTTACATCATCTGCTATATAGATCGCAAGGTCTGAAAAGGGTGCTTTATTTTTTGTATCATTATTTATTTATTTACTAGGCGTTCACTAGTCGGGTTAAACATTTATTGTTTAAAATAACAGAAATTAAACAATAATTCTATTATATCTTTTTTTTTTTCGAATAATATTTGGGAGTCTGGAGATAAACTAAACTTTGTCACGGACCCTAAATTGAGTTTCACTGATGCCAACTAAATTTTATTTTACAAAATTAAATCGGAATATCTTACAATATTTGATTCTTAAAATTGTAAAAAGTGTAATAAAGTTATTAAATAAGAAAAAAAGGTTCTCCTATACCACCGTATACTCTAAAAAGCAAGTTTTTCATAGTTTTTCTTTCATAAATGAAAGTATGTAAGTATCTAGTTGCATTCGTACTTTTCCTCCTGGTACTGAAAGCAGAAGACTTTGGGTCTGTATCGTCTGTAGTCAGAGGCATATACATGCAGGACAAAACAAACTATTGCAAGGCGTCATGACAGAAGACATGGGTGATAGTATGGTTGTTGTGACCAAGCGCCATGATAGAAGACATGGGTAACAGTACGGTTGTTGTGACCAAGCGCTATGATAGAAGACATGGGTGACAGTACGGTTGTTGTGACCAAGAGCTATGATGTAAGTTTTCACGTGAGCGTGTGTGTGTGGTCTCGTAAGTTTGCGATTGCTACCTCCAATACCCTGCGTCCTAAATAGCCCCTCACCACTAGTCCAAAACCTGGTCTTCAGCATCGACTCAGATATTGGGTCAGATCACTGATAGCAGAATGTGCCAAGGCGAGCATCTGGCACCCTAAGTTGCAAGCATTGTGCAGAAAGAGTCCTTTAGGCCTGGCTGGCTACCAAACAAAGGGAAGAGAAAACCCTGAATCCAAACTTCCGCAGCCTTGAGGGAATATTTGGCACTAAACCATATGAACTGTTAGTTGGGCGACATCGTTCCGACCATAGCTAATGCCCAAGCATTTACCTCAGTTCTATGAGATGATCTGGAAATGTTTTCAAAAATAATGGAGACTACCTTCGTTCCTGTCAGTGTGTTGAGGATGTTCTCTAATGACAATGAAAAACTTTATGCCAGGTGGCTTTCTCTCTTACATCCTTTGACTTTTAGTGAAACAGAAGACAATGTTCAGAGAAACTGGTGCAGACATATCTTTGACTTTTGGTGAAACAGAAGACGACGTCCAGAGAAACTGGTGCAGACGTATCTTTGACTTTTGGTGAAACAGAAGACGACGTCCAGAGAAACTGGTGTAGACGTATCTCTTGACAAATAAGTCTCCACTCTCTTATATCCTTTGACTTTTGGTGAAACAGCAGACGACGTCCAGAGAAACTGGTGCAGACGTATCTCTTGACAAATAAGTCTCAACTCTCTTGCGTCGTTTTAAAAAAAAAAGCGTTTGTAATACATTTGTATTAAATTTGTAGTACATTTGTATTAAATTTTTAATACATTTGTATTTAATTTGTAATACATTTGTAGTACATATGTATTACAGTTGTAATACATTTGTATTTAATTTGTAATACATTTGTAATACACACGTGTCACAGTGTTGAGTGTGTGAGAGTTATTAATTAGTTGCATAGGTGTTATCAAGGCTCACCGATAGACTTGACAGAGACCAGAGAAATGTTAGGGCAATGTCAGTTACATGTTTGCCTTGTAGAGAGACTGATATGTGGGTCTGGACAGACACAGACAATTAGTAATGTTAGTTTAGGCATAGGCTAGATACTCAGCCTATATAGAGAGAAGTTTAGGGCAGACTGGGACACAACGCCATTTTGTGTTAACAGGGGCATGTGTGGTGTGCCAGAGATGCTGTAGCATGTAGGAAAGGACCAGGGTAAGAAAATGATTTGTATAAATTATTGCATTGGAAGGTAGTTGATTAAGACTAAATAGACGACCCAGATTCCCCCCCTCTTCTCGTTACTACTTCATTTTACCTCACTCTAATATATACGTACCAGTATTATTCCATTGGCTCTTTTCGTCTAGTGATGATTCTCACTCTTTGTGCATGTAATTACTTTGAATGAATATTAATTAAACTAAGGACAACAATGTCACATCATAAATGACCACAAAATGAATACTGATAATAAAGTCAAACTCTCTAAATAAAACTTTAAAATCCACTTTAAAATCATGTATTAAATGTAAAGATTGATTGATGAATGAATTAATAATTGCAACTATAGATTATTAATAACATCAAGTGATAGCATAAGACAAGTGGCTTCGATACTGTATACCTATAAAACTATTGTATCTGTTAACATAATCAACAATAAAGACATAATCATCAAAACAGGAATTAATCACTCATGCCAATCAGACCACCACGGCTACTCCATCCTCCATGCACTGGACCCAGCGCCGCAGACTTCATAAGAGTTCGGTACCGCTGTCCATGTCATCTGATGTTGCCCATTGTCTTGCTGACTACGTCACAACTGTCGCTAACATCTATTCTGTGTCTCTACGCTTAGACTGCCACATGCTCAAGACTGCCACCCAGACTGCCATCTACTGCCTTCGGACTTTGACTGACATTGACTCTGACTACGAACTGCCTGTTACTCAGACTGTCACTAAGACTGTCACTCTAATTAGACAAAGAATCAAAATATCGCTAACAACTAGCTAAAGCGCCAATCATTGTATTTATCAACTAACATCTCAAGCTAGATATATAACTAATAAAAACATTTCTTCTTACCCTTGTCCTTAAGAATTAATTCCTACGTGTTGTCTCTGGCCCATTACAGCTGGGTGGACTCAGAGGCACACGAAAATTCCGAAATTTAAAATCCCAGCCTTCAGCTGGATTCGAACCCCCGGACCACTGTTCGGATGGCAGGCTTCACCACTCAGCCACCGCGCCTGTTGTCATATAACTTACACAACGACCAGTTGAAACAGTCGCGCCTAGTGACAAGAGGTCTCAATCGAATTGTCCTATTGGAGGAAGCAAATGTAAAGCAAAGATTTTATTTTAGAGAGAAGGAGGGAGGGGGGAGGAGTTGCTGTAAAAAAAAAAAGCAGTTATTTCCCTTTTACGAAAGTTCGGCGTTACACAGCCATAAATAAATATATTTATAATGCCTAGTTTTTGTATTGATCGATTGGACCTGATATATTAGATTTCAAAACATTAACTCCACTCACAAGTGCGAATATCTATTCATTTGGCAAGAAGAACGAAGGGTCAACTTTGTAGTGGAGCTAATTAGTCGAGAGAAGTGAAGAAGTTGTTACATATAAATGAGTACTCATTTTATTTTGGAAACTATAGAATCATGTCGCTACAGGTAACTTTGGTTCCATATATACTGCCCTACAGCTGAGATTCAATGTGGTAGAATCTCCCACCATTTCCATGGCTGTTAAGTTGCAACTTTGATCTGCCAAGAGATATCTGCTCTCCGTATCTAAAACAAAACTCGTAAAAACCAAGTGTTATTTCTACAAGTTAAAGATGTATCTCCTACACAGAAAATATATGTTTTACATATATCCATGTGTTAATCGACCAAAGTATATGGGAGGAGACAGCCCAAGACCAAACTCCCTCTCTCTCTATCTCTCTTACACCATTTCAAAGGTTTTATTTTCTATTTCACTCAAATTTTGAAATTGCCTGTTTTAATTGGTAAAAATACCCTTGTGTGTGTGTGTGTGTGTGTGTGAGAACCTATTTGTGGATCCTTTCAAAGCGAGACATTGCTGATAATAATTCATTCTATAAAGGATTGCTTAGGCTGCTTTTCAAAATCATGCATTCTTTAATGCGTTGCATCTATTGTTTTCTTTTAAAGAGCATTCTATTCGTGTCTTTTCAGAAGTAATATTCCAATAATCATTTACTTCCTGTTGTACCTTGACTGTCGTTTGTATTGATCTATTCCTAAATGGACCCGATAGTTTCAGAATATAGGGACTCGAAACTCGAAAGTAGTGAGGGGCGAGTCGATTGTTGCTGAAATTATCCTATTGGATAAACTGGCTTCTAGAAAAGAATTCATTTTAAATTGTATACAGTTTTCATGTTGTGTGGAAATCCTTTCGTCATGCCGATTCTTGAGGTCCCCGGATACAGTTTGAGAAACATTGAGTTAAGTGCTATGTGAACTAATAGAGCGTGACTAGTCACCTTTTTTTTTTTTACAGTTTAATGAAAAACAACACAGCTAGTTACAAAATACTAGCCACGCAAGTGAAACTCATAGGCCTCTACTCAAATCTGAAGCTAGAGCACATGATAAAACAAAAACACGACCCAAAATACACGTGACAACATAGTGACTTGAATTGAAACATTTGATCGTATAGGATCATCATACACATGCGCATAAACACACACACACACACAGACACGAACACATGACATGTATTTCCTCTGAACATATTTATGTTTTAGTTTTGTGATGAACTAAGTGAAGCAGTACAGAAATTAATAATTGAAGAGATCAAGCACTACACGTGACCTAGACTGTTGAACCGTTGGGATACCACACATGATCTGTCGACCATCTTTCTCCATTCCTCTCTATCTTATGCCTTGGCTAGAATCTCTTTCAATTACAGGCCCGACCATTCATTTACGTCCCTTCGCTTTCTCCATGCCTCTTCTTCTTTATTCTGGTGCTGTTTCATGAAGGAAGGTCTTTGCAAGAAATGAGGCCATAAAGTTTTTAGTTTGAGGTTTTTGACAGTTGTAAGCAGGTCGTTTTGGTGTCCATTCTCCGTTGTGATCTTAATTCTTATCTGTTCCTTTGTGATGCTGACTTTGTATGGGATGTCTAGGATCCTCATATATTAAATATATATCATCTAAATTTCATTGCAAGAATGTTTCTCTCTAGTTCCACAGTCATCCTCTATAACAATGTGGGCAGTGACCAGGGGAGGGCCATCGGTCTGAGTTTAGTGTCCATCGTTATGGCCTTTGTCTTTTCAAGTTGTTTCGATTTTTTGCAGGTGCAGCTGTCATTGTTTCTCCATAATCTTATCTCCACATTTCTTCACATTCCCACATTAACTTTCTTATCTTCACAATTTCATCTCCACATTATTATATTCACATTCTCATATTAACATTTTTATCTCCACATTTTCATCTCTACATTCTCATCTTCACATTCTTCTTTCTATATTCGGTGTTTTAGTTGGTAATACATCAAATACAATGTGATTGAAAAGTTATTGGACTTTTAATTTAATGTATTAACTGAACAAATTAAATAAGTATTTTAAAACATCATAAATCATGCAATGCAACGCGCATTCCGTTCAAACTCTTTCTGCATCACTTGGGATTCGCGTAGGCTACCAGACTTTGGAAAAACTGTGTTAGAGGAGACAATGAGCTGGCCGAGTCTAGATGAAACATTGAGGACTGAGGGAGCAATGTGTATGGTCATTTCAAAAAGTGTAACAATTACAAAGTTATTTTAAACAAGGTTACAAAGACAGTTGGTATGGAAACACAAAACTTTAAAATCAGCACCCGAAGTGGTCTACCCAGGCAGGTAAAAAGGCAGATTTCAATATTTTCAGAAAGAATATCAGAATGAAATTCTATCAAAAGCTTATGACAGAGAAGATTGGTAAAAGAAAGTTGACAGATCCTGTGTGGTGTCCCAACGGTCCAGCAGACCAAGGAATAGGTGAAATAAAAGGTGAAGCTAAATGTGAACGTGGTCTAACTGGTGTCATAAAATAATTTTCTAATTAATCTAATTGTATTTTATGATTATCTTATTGATCTAATTGTTTTGTAAAGGGTCAATCTCTTATTCAAAGTCTCAATGGAACAAAATCATTTCCTTAAAAAAAAAATTATTTCGTTCAGTGTCCCAGTCTCTGCAGTTGACGTGATCATAAGAAGAACTACTTAGTAATTCATGTTTTGAATAGATTTTTTTTTTTCTTTTAAAAAAAATTAAGCATTCCTTTTGTAAATGTAATAGGTCAGTACAACAGAAACTTATCTAACGTAGCATTAAATTTGTAAACAAATATTAATATTTTACCAAAAATCTAAAGCCGTTTGCATAAATGTGTTTAAAAATATGGTAAGCAAGTGTTTTCCGTACTAATTTGCCTCATGTGTTTGTTACCATTAATAGTTAATAGTTGTAAAAAATGGTGTATTTTTATGAAAAAAACTGCTTGAATAGTTGATTTTAAAATTAAATTTTCGATTTTAGAAAAAAAAAAGTAGATGTTGCATCAGAACTTTGAATGGAGTAAAATATAATGATATCGGAGTTTCAATATTTTTTCTATTTTACGGACGAACAGTCGGGACGGAAGGATAGACAAACCACATCAAACTAATACCGTCGTTTCCCCTTTCGGGGGCCGCTAAAAAAGGGAGAAGAGGTTGTTGACCTTAATACCCAGTAGACTAAACACGTGTTATTGTCACGTGATTTAACCTGTGCTAAACGCGGGAAGTAAAGAAGATGATGACATTGACCTTTGAATTCATGTTGGAGTGGGAAAGTTTCACATAACAAGAAAAAGAAAAAATTACTTTAAAAAATAAAGCTTTTATTTAGAATAATTGTAATAATTGTTATATAATCCAACTGCAATAGATCTAGATTTTTCTAGACTTATATTAATAATAATTGTGTTCGATTAGAAACATATGTGAGATAAAGTGTACAAAAACATTTTACCAGGCAGACAGAGTGAGTTGATATAAGCTTTAAGGAAAAAAAGTTGACCTCTCATCTTTTATACAAAGACATCGAAGTGGCTATACATTTTTTATCAACATTTAAGAAGGCTTTTTGTGTAAGGACATTCGACAAATATAATATAATAGATCTATAATTTTCATTTCGGAAAAGTTCTATTTTTAGAGTTCAAACCAAGTTTCTTTTATTTTTTTACAGAGTATGACGTAGATAAATCAAATCGATCGTATAGGGAATTATCTAGAGGCGCTAAAAATGGCATGTGCTGAGTTTAATAAGATTTTGTTTGACCTTATTGTTACAAAACGTTTTTGCTGTTGGTGCACTTGGTGATGGTCACTGACAGCATGGTCGGCCAACTCACCAGGAAGAAGGAGATGGGCGGCAGTCTGAATCTCAGAGAAGTGATGGTGATGCGTTTGTTGCAGTGAGCTAAACTGTAAGCTTCAGTTGTGGTGCGCCCAAAGAGTTCATTGGGTTCATGATAGAGATATGGCTTTTGAGGAGATACCTAGTGTCACAGTGCAGCTCTTGTTTCGAAACTTTTGGAAATGTAGATGCTAGAGCTTACATAAGCTTTCCTTTTCTTTTACCACCGGTGCGTAAAACTCTAACCTTGCAGGCTTTAATTCTTGCCTCCACTTGACGATACTTTAAGTGACCTAGTTTTCAATCTGTGCGTGACAAAACTGAGGAGTGACGGACGAAGCGGTCCCTTGCGTGGAAATCGGGCGAGCACGCCACAGAAAACGAACGCGTCGAACCAATAGGAGTGCTGTTTTTTTTACACCTTTAATTAATATATATATAGATGAAAAGCTTTTCGAAAGAACATGGCACTTTTAAAACCAGGTTGACACAAAATGACTAAGTGTTGCTCCCATATGGTCTGCCTAGTGTGCAGTCGAACTACAAACCGTCATGGGGATTTAATTGTGATGTTTCGTAGCACGCTTTACATTTATTATCGTTTAAATGATTAATCCCTAAAAAATTCTCTCATAATTAGCATAAAGGTTTTTTTTTTTTTTAAAGACTTTTAAAAAAAAGTTCCCCTTTCAGACATTGCTTAAGAAAATTGATGTCACCAGGATTCGAAAACCGGATCCGGTTCGGAAGGCAAGCGCTTTACCACTCAGCCACCACGCCTCCAAAATAAGACTTAAAATTATTTTTAGATACTAAGTAGATTTCAAATTAGATATATTGATATTGGGGCGATGTGGCTGATTATTTAAAGAAAAATTACGATGGTTTTTCAAATTCGGGCTATTGACATATTTAAATTCTGCGTAAAAAGTTTTAATATTAAACATTTTAACATGCTTTTTTTTGCTTCACTAGTCGACCGGCGGCGAAGCATACGCCGCTATTTTGCAGGGCCGGCCTTAGGTGTCCGCAGTGGGCTCGCACTTATGCTACAGCAGTACGCCCCGCACTTTCATAGGACCCGCGCTAATACTAGGTTTACGTTGTGACGTTGGGAGTTTTGTTACTACTCTGAACTTTGATTCTTCATCGTCGGTGAACATTCGTCCTGGCTAGAAGATAGTAATGTTACTTGAACAGTTTACAGAATCTTTGTCTTGAAATGGGATTGGTGAGGTCAATACTATTTCTATAAAATGCTATTTAGGTATTTAAATTGAACTAAGCAAACGCATTATGAAGCTCTTAAAAATCGACACTAGCAGCTGGGAAAAAGTAGCAATGGATAGATTTACATGGAGATAGAGCATAAAAGAAGGGTCTCGGATTGCAGATGCCATACACTACAGAAGCAGAAAGAAGGGTGATAACGCAACGGCGCCTGGTGATTATATATGCCCAACTTGCGATTGCAGCTGTGTATCAAGGATTGGCCACAAGAAGTTTGAAAGGGAAAAGATCGTCTCTCGAGGCGTAAAATGCCATAGATTTAATCTGAACTATATCATTATATATATTTATATTCATTTATTATTATCATTAATCACATGAAATTTTCATTGTAATAAATATTGTTATAAATCTGGTGGTGAGACAGATGGGGGTAGTGCTGTGTGTGTTTTGGACTACGCAAATCGCCCCAGGCCAGCGCTAGACGAGCGGTCAACCGTGAAGAAAAACTGCACACACGCCAGTTCGGCAAAGACCCGTACACGTGTTGTAAATGTTACGCACACAAGTCACGGCGATTGTGATCAACCAGAGGTCAAGCTACGTTCCATCCAATTCAAGTAGGCTTATGGACCCTTTATAAGAGCGAGTGTGTTAGAGTCAAGACACTTCACGTTACCTCGCAATGTGACCAGTACGAGGCAAAGTCAGAAACAATCACCACACTGGAAATTCAACAACTCACTTTTAACAGACACAAATTACCTTAAAAACATAACAACTTTAATACAAAACATTTTCGACACAACAGAGCCGAACACTAATACAGAAGACCTTTGGGCACTACTTAAACAAAGCATAAAACAACAAACAATAATAATAGCCACTCAAAACAACAAGCAGCGCACACAGCAAGAAAAACATCTGAAAGAAAAACTCCAAACACTACAAGACTCAATCGAAATCGAGACACACTCTGTCTCTGGTTTGAGCAGGCCTATGATCAGATGACCATAACAGTCTAAATCACAAGCATAAACGTAGACCAGATCAAGTAGACACAATGAATAAACAAATGTTAATCCAGTAATCCTACAGTAATCCTACAGTAGTGTACTTATCTAGATCAGTGACGTAGCAAGGTACTCGTGGGCCCGGGTTCAAGAATAGGTTGATGGGCCCCACCCCCCAAATGAAAGAATCATTTAAGATCATGGTTTAGTACTAGTTAGCACACTGAGCATAATGCACTCGTGGGTGCTTTTGTTGAAACAATAACTGAAGGCTATTGTACTGTCCACTCATATTGGAGAACCATCATGGCCTTGGCATCGTAAGTAATTTAAAGAAAGATGGTGATATTTTATTAATTTTAGAGTATTTGTTCAGTCAAACCTGAAGACTTCTGTTTCGGACAAATATGAAAACCTAAAAATGACTCTATGATTACAATTTCTTTGGGTAGTTCGTCATTGGAGTTGACAAAACATTTTCAGAAAATGCAATTTTCATAAATTTGTAATTCTCTTTGAGGGCTGTAAATCATGATATTAAATTGGATCTCCTTTAGTATTTTTTCTAAAATTGCATTGCCCAACAGGTCTATTATATCTTTGAATCTGTGAGTCGAGGAAAAGGCTTATGTTTTTGAATTCTTAAGAATTTATTTATGCTAAGATATTGTCGTTGTTACTTGTGTCACCAAAACGACACTCTTCGCGATGACCACTAAATGAAAGGTTGTTGCATGCTTAAGTTAAAACTAACATTCACTATGTGATGAATTACTTTCAGCCAGTCCACATCTTCAACGTGTTCTTTGTTTGCATCATCCACCGTTCTCAGTCTTTCATGTGGTCTGTATGTTTGGCAAGCTTGTTGCTAAGTTAAGTCATTATTAGGCCTAACATTTTTTTGACGATACAGTTGAAAAACAGCTACGGTCTAAGCAATTAAAGTGTAAACAATGGATAAAGCATTTAAAATACAATAACTAATCATACATCAACAAATTTAATGTCATTATTTTTTTCTATAGTTTTATAATAGATCAATCTACAATTAATTGGTGCGCAAATAATTAATTAGGCCAATTGATTCATTAAAACTTGTTGTTTTTGCGCAGAAAAGTCTTAGTGTACTGCTGTGGCCTAGTGACGTAAGCGGTGGTCAAGTTTTCTCGTCATGCAAAACATTTCATTTATAAAACATACTAGCCAAATTTATTAATTTCGATAATGAGACATTTTCAAACCGATGTAACGGTCGACTTCGAGTTTCCCGATGTGCCCAATAAGTGGGATATTTTTTTCTTATTAGTATTTACATACCTTGAACTTTAATATATAATATAATATAATATAATATAATATAATATAATATTTTGAAATATATTTTGTATTATAGCCTAATATAAAGTGTTATTTTTTAAAGAATATAAAATGTAACATGCCATTTAAATTATACTTGGTTGAGACATGGAGAAGTAGCTGCATCCTATACATAGTCTAGCAGACGACAATATATTTCCATCATCTATTTTAATCATTAAAACGAATGGTTACATATATAAAGTTACAGACAAGCAGATCGCGTTTTCATTCACCAAAAGTCAATGCTTGCTGAAGGGGATTCCCCCAGACTTCTTCTAGGAAGTGAGGTCTCTTCTTTCTAAAACGTCTGTCTGTCTGTTTGGTAAAAACTGTGAACACTTTATTTCAGCCCCACCTATTCTAGGATCACGTTGAAACTTTAAATGTTTTAGTTGGAGCCTAATGAAAGTGGTTTCTATTTTTTTAGTTTTGTTTTTGGAATAGTTTTTTTTCTAGCACAACTTTCATGCTTGTAGCTTGCCTAGAGCGCTATGGTCCAATCTCTTTTGTGAACCAATGGTAAAAGTCTTATGTATCTTTAGGCGCTCAGTAAACACAACTCTGCTAAAGTCGGGTGTCGAACCTAGAGTCCCCTTGGTAGGTAGTCAAACTAAGCCCAAGCGTGCTGTAAATAATTTCTCTGGGATGTCAAGCTCACTACGCCAATCACACAGCTAAAGTGCAGTATCTGCTGAGTGAGAAAAACGTTTTTAGTCTAAGCTAGGAAACACAAAAACCAAATGATCATTGATTTGTACAATAAAGAAGACAATGAACTACTGCTCTGCTCTGTTCTATGGGAAAACTTAGATTGTATTAGTATTATGATACACGGCTTCATTCTTGGACACTGGTTTATAATTCTTACATGCAGCTTTAGAATTACGAGGCACGGCTTTAGAATGTCTTTGGCAACAGCTATTGAATGTCCTAGACACTGCTATTGAAAATCTTAGATACAGCCATAGAAATCTTCGACACAGTTTGGTATGTCCTGAACACAGTTTTAGAATGTCTTAGCTACAGCATACCTTAGACACAGCTTTTAAAATGTCTTATACACAGGTAAAGAAAAGATTAGACAGAGCTTTAGAACGTCTTAGATACAGCTTTAGAACAAAAAAAGGAACAGCTTTAGAATATATTAGACACAGCTTTAGAATCACTGAATGTCATCAAGACAAACACAAAATCAGAACCGCATCTTATTGTTTTCAAAACAAGAGACGCATATAGGGACAACAGAAACACTGTATCGGCACTGAACAAATCTAGGCGGTCAAGCACTTTTCAAACTGTAAGAAATCATACAGACATTAAGTAAGAGAAACACAAATATAAAGTTGCATTTATTATTTCAATGCTGCCAAAAATGTATACAAGTGGCTCCTTTTGTTCTTGAGCATAAGACTGTCGCCTGACAAATTGGATTCTATTGAAACAAAAATGTAGAATCTCACAGCCTATTATATAGAAATATAGGCATTTAATAATATTAATAAGACTTGTCTTCGAGTCCAAAGAATGCAGTGGCTACGAAGCCCCAACTGTGACCTACATATTTTGCCACATCTAGGTCAAGCATAACTATTGTCCACCGGTGGTCGATTAAGCCTTTTTTCGTCGTTTTAGTCTGTCGTCAGCAGCAGATTTTCTTTTGATCTTAAATGTGTAGGCCGCGACCTTTGTGAATGACCTCAAGTTATCTCGATCTCAGGTCGTCACCAGGTGCAGGAAAATACAAAAGTAAAGTATTGGTCTGACCGGAAGGTGGGGGTAGGGGGTATTGCTGCCTCTCCCCAACCAACTATGCACGTGATTACGTCTGTACGGTGCGGTGAATCCAATTTGAATGTCTCCAACACGCTATTTACATCATATAAAAATGTGAGTAAGAGTCTCTTGTAGAAGAAGTATTAGCAGAACGGTTCTATCTATAAGACAGATCAAGAACACAACAATATAGGTCTCATTAGATGTCATAGAAAATGTTTGTTAGTTCAAAATATAGTTCCCAGAATTTTTTTAAGATCTCTTGGAGGCCTTATTGAGAGTTGCATCTTGGTGTGGCATCTAGGGCATGATGCCTAAGTTTCGATCTCATACTAATTAGCTTTGTCATTGCAAATAATTTATTTTTGGAGTTGAAAGATGTTTCATTGCTACCATTTATGAAATTAAATACTATACTCTTAAGCTATAATTCTTATATATATAATATTATATGCACACCTCTTTCATTAGGCTCCAACATTTAAAGTTTGAAACTACGCCCCTGCTTGCCATCCAGCTGGAGATCTGAGATATGATGTAATAATCTACAATACTGAACGAAGATCCAAACCATGTCAAACAAACCAGCAAACAAAAAGCTTGACATATATATGTTCTTATAACTGACCTATTTAAACATTCTTAACATTCTTACACAGTGGGGTGTGCGGCCGAGATGCTCAGCACGCTTGGGCATGGCTAGGCTACCTAGTGACACCTGACTCAAGCAGACTTGTGTTTAATGAGCGCCTGAAGGTACCGAAGAACATTTCTAAGACACCTTTTGGTCCACAAATGAGATTGAATCATAGCGCTCAGAGCATGTTATAAGCATGAAAATAGCCCTATAGAAAAAGCTATTCCAAAAACAAAACTAAAAAAAAAAGAAGTTTCTTTCATGCTATAAAAACTCGATAAAATGGCTCTAAGAATCAAAAGTAAAATTATGTGCCCTAATAGCACTATGGAAGAAGGAATATTTGTACACATTTGTCTTAGCATATGGGATGAGGGATGTGCCTTTATATTCCTGTCTTTCATAGTATTTTATTAAATTTTGTTTTTTGTATTTGAAGATTATGGTTCAGTGTTTTATTTATGATTGCTACCTTACTTTTAAATAATAATAATTATTATTAATATTATTCTTACTATTATTATTAATTTGCCATTACATAAAAGAGCAAACAATAGATAGTTTATCTTTCTAAAAAATATTTAAAATAAAAGTTAATGAGTTTTTCATGTCTCTAAGCAGTTGTGCCACTTATAGGCCTTTTTAGATTCATTTGATCAGTAATAAGCATTTTAGTTTTTTGTCACACATGCTAGTTTTAGCTAATAATAAATTTTCCCATTTCGACTTTAATTGTTATTGTTATTTTTTTTTTTTGCCATTTTTTTTTTTTTCATTCGGGTGTCACCCGATGCGGACCGCACTCCCTGCACCCCCCACTACATAGTTACCCCACTAATTATTCTTGCACTCCTTTTACCATCGTATATCTCCATACGATAAATTATTGTTGACATATTAAACAAAAGCTTCATGTTCAAGCTTTTAATTTCATCCTACAAGATCTATAAGATGTAAGGAGACTTTTTGTCTTCATTGTCTTCTTGAATTTGAAAAACAAAAATAATTCTGTCATTGAAAATGGATCTCCACTATCCGCATATTGAAAAGATTATTTTTACTAGTCTATTGTAGCTGCTTTTTTGTTTAAACGATTGGTCTGAATTAACAGGAATAATTAAATGTATACAAAGTTACATGCATCAATTGTTTTCTATTGTACTGAAGCTCATGAAGAGTTTCAGACTAACTTTCATTGATTCACACTGGGTCAGTCTAATAGACCCGGGCGATTCTATACAAACAATATCAGTAGAAAAAAAATAATACAAAAAAGACTATCAAGTTTATTCTTCTGTTGTTTGTATATATTTGTGTTTCGTCGTTTATATGTTTGTGTTATATATCTATCTTTTGCAATGAGATTGTGTAATATTATTCTAAGCTATGTTAGACAACGGACCATAGCTCTCAAAGCATGCTATAGGCATGAAAGTAGTGCTATATGATAGCTAGTATTTATATAATTGTTCAAAGGTCTAATTAAACCAATTGGCGCAGATCAAACTGTAGTCACCTGAGATTAATAATAACAATAATAATAATAATAATAATAATAATAATAATAATAATGGTAGTAACAATTTGATCTGTAAGGACACTCCTTACTATAAATACTCGCAACAAGAAGTTCTCGATTCTAATGAACATCTGCTGTACTGGGATAGGCCTATTCTGACCGACCAAAACGATAGATTTCAATACCCCTGATTGCTGCTCATCGATAAAAATAAAAAGCCGCTAACATTATTGACACTATCTCATAATTAAAAATAGAATTGAGCTGGCTTGGAGATTAAGCGTCTATGAAAAATGATCCAAAATAACAATATACCCCATTGTTATATCAATAGAGGGAATAATAATAACCGACCTCACAGATACCTTCAAGGCCCTTAACATTACTAAGAACATCCTCGTTGCCTATCAGAGGGAGGTACTGCAGCAGACATGCCACATCACCAGAAAATTTCTCAGTGCAAACTGATAAAGGGACTTCGCCAGAGAATGAATACTCGTTCTTTTCTAGCATAATAATAATAATACAAGTAAAATAACGACAAGGAAAAAAACTAAATTAAAAAACTGAAATAATACGCTTTCTGATAAGGAATGTTACTTTAACGAGTGTTATAATATAACTAATATCAAACCTATATTTTATTATTATAAAGCCCTAATACAATAACAAAAATTCCTTCACATTTCTGTAGCATTTCACGTCTCGAGAGGCAATCTTTTGTCTTTAAAACTTCTTGTTTGACTAACGAAGCTGCGGTGTGCAGGATGGGCAGCTGTAATGACCAGGAGCCCTTGCACTTTTACACTTCTTTCTACTATTGTTGTGTATGGCATCTGCATTCCGAGACACTATCTTTATACTCCTTGCCATGTGGATCTATACAATGTCATTTTTTCCCAGGTGCGAATAGCTTTAGATTTAAAACTAATTAATTTAAAATGGTTATGAAATTTCAACACTAAATTAAAAAAAAGTTCAACCAAAGAAAAGAGTCACACAAAGAAAAAGGTTATCCACAACATAAATAAATGATATTCTGAAAAAGACAGGAAAGATTTTAGAAATTTGATTACTCCAATTGTCACAGCAAACCTACGACGTACTGTCACAGCACCCTTACGACGAAATGTCACAGCACCTCTAACGAGGAACTGTCACAGCACCCCCTACGACAAACTGTCACAGCAACCCTAGGAAAAACTCTCACAGCGCCCCAACGACAAACTGTTTAGCCACCCTTACTACTATTGATAATTATAAATATTAAAATCAGCTCCCCTTGTCTACGTCGCTAAGGCAACAACCAGACAATCACTCTATTGGCTGTGGCGTTTTAAATTAATAAGGTTATGTCTGTTTATAATCGGACTGTTCTTCTTCTTGGAGCTTTATTGCTGCTGAGCTGTGAGCTCTTTTGCAGACTGTGCTAAGGAAAAAAGTGTGTAGAACTTTAAAAAAATGTTACGCCTACAGTTGTCTTAACTTAACTGCTAGTTTTATAAGGAACAGTTTTTAATCTCTTATAAAGTGAATTGTATCATTACAAACTATAAAGTGTTTTGTTTTCATTTTGTATCATACTGACACTTATCTTAAGAGATAAAATATGAATCCAATATTGTTTCTTGTCACATTTCTATCAGGTAAGCTTACATTTTTAAGTTGTTAACAACTAAAGAAAACACACATTATACATTTTAAAAAAATACGATATTAGGCCATCCGATGATTAGGCCTTAATCTTGCGTGACTTGCAACGATATTGTTACTCAAACCATGTAACATGCATAAAGCAAATAGTTTGTTGTTTCAATATTGCTGTGCAGGAAAACACCCTAATGGTAAGTATTTGTTTCTATTGGTAGACGCTATCTGTAATAAAAAAACACCAACAGAGCAAACAATTTTTTGGCTTTTTCAACAAGATTAATCACAAAAGTAAAGAAAAGCATAAAAAATACTTTAGAAAAAAACAAAGCTTATATTAAATATAATTGTATCAATACGTTTGGATTATTATGAAATTTTATGCAAGATCAACCTACTCTTGTAATTATGTGCGATAGAAATAGTTTTACTTGCTGTTTTTGATTAGATTTTATCATTTTGAATGTGCTATGATCCTATCACTTGCCTAAGACCAGTTGTGAAAGGAGAAGGAAGGAAGGCAGGTATCTATGTGAATAATTACATGATTGTTTTTTTTAAATCCATAAACAAAATGTTCACTTCAGGTCAAGATTTCTCAAGGAGACTAATTTAACGTATACAACTGTCAAGTACGATTTCTTTCTCTTTTTCAATACACCAAACAAAATAATTAATTACCAAAATTTAAGTAACTAATTGATGTTTTTAAAAATTGATTCTGATGCTGTCAGGTAAAAGAAATAAATGTGCAAAATTTCAAGTTCATACGAGATTGGGTGTGGGAGAAATAACATGAACAAACTTTTTTACCATATAGACAGACAGTGTGAGTTGTTAAAACTTTCTGAAAACAAACGCGAAAAAAAACAATGTGGATGTTTGCGAGAGTAATATCAAAAAGAAAATATTTTGTTCAGTCACTGCACAGCAAACTTTCAGACACCTGGTATATTAAACCAAAGGAATGGAGAAAGACGGATGACAAGTTAAACGTGGTGCTCCAGAAGTACCAACAGACTACTGGGTAGGTGAAGGTGTATAAAGTATATTAACTATAAGCTTAAAGATTGGATGCCAGGTGCGAAATGCTCAAAGGACTGTCATTCCGTGGTCTCGATGTTCCCATTTTTATGCCCTGCCCGATGCAATTCCGCGTCGTCCTGCAGGAGGTTTTAAAACTATGATGTAAATTATCTTTAAATTCGAAGAAATATCCAAAAAATGAAAAAAAAAAAAGACAAACAAACTATATAGTAAGTAGTGTAAATAGACAAGATTTTAAATAAGGAAATGTGGCCTAGAATCTAGAACAAAGCAGCAGCCAAATGAAGTAAGCTTGAAAACTAAGACCGCTTGGTTCGCCAGTCGAGCGCTTTATCACTCATCTATCACGCCGTTATACTTGTAGTTATGTTCACACTAATGATTGCGTAATTATTTTTTTAAACTCATTCGTCACGTGATGAAATCTATTGCTACGTTTTCCAATTTAATTTTGATTGAGAACAGGAGATAAAACAACATAACCTTCACCTTCACATATCTCTTAGTCTTCCAGGCCGGCACCACACATATATGTCTACCGTCTTTCTTCATTCGCTTGTCTTTTGCCTTGAATAAAGCCTCTTTCAAAGTCAGGGCCTGTCCATTTTTCTTTTTTTCTTCCCATCACATTCTCTGTTTGCCTCTTCTTGTTTTTCCTGGTGCTGTTCCTAGAAGGAAAATCTTTGAAAGAACTGTATACTTTGTAACATGGACATAGAGGTGTAGTTTCCGTTTTTTTTACATAGTTAACAGGTCGTCGTGGGGTTCAATCGCTGTAGTAATCTTGTATCTAGTCTCTTCGTTTATGTTGAGGTTTTTAAACATGACACTATCTCTAAGAAAAAAACAACTCAAAATCAAATAATAATTTGTATAATTGTGTTTAAACCTTTTTTTTATACTTTTAGTAACACTGTTCATGCAGCATTGACAACTACAAAATTTCAGTTTGAAGGCGACTTGTATATGACAATCCAGCCAATCGACAAGAACTTTTCCACTCAGACATCAACTCGCTGCGCCATGAAGTGTGCACAAGAGACAACGTGCCAGGCTTACCAGTACGATACTGAGAAAAAAGTCTGTGTACTGGGTAATACATTTAGAAAAATACTATGGATAGTTAATGAATATGTTTTTCTTGGTATTTAAATTCTGATATTTATAGAGGGTAAAAGGTAAAACTAGCTTACATAGACCCTGCGATAACTGGGGGCAGATGATGTAAAGGTTATATTTTTCAATATCTGAAAGTTGACTAGGGTGCCATGGGGCTTTTTCAACGACCAAACGCCTACACATCCCCAATGTATGTCAGGAACCAATTAAAGTTCCTTGGATTTAAGGAAGTTCTAAAGTAGAAATTCGAAATCCCAGTCTACACTAGTACTCAAGCTCGATCCCGCTCGATTTGAAAGACACGCGCTTTACCACTTGACCACCATGTGTTCTATTATTATATGTTTTTTTATGAAGATGCGCAGAACTGACCAGTCCATGTATCGGCAATGAACGCTTATCTGGAAGTTCTGATATATTGCTTTAAAAGTGAGACATTAATGAAGAAACTAACCAATCAAGATACGGAATGTTAAATCTTGTTCTGTAAAAATGCCAAAATCCAAACATGTGGTTTTCGCTCGGTGTGTCTGTCGACTGTGAATTCTCTGCAGCACAAACACAATGCAAAGTTTGTATTCCAACTGTTCTATAACTTTTCTCAAGCATGAACAAGTTGGTTTTGACTTATAGCGCAAATGAATATGTATTTCTTAGTCCATCACATTACACACAAAAGAGGTAAAATTTACACCTACACTATCGCTTGTGACTTTTTCGGAACAAATAGACAATTTTCTTGAGACCAACAGCAGTACGTATATCTGAAACGTTTTTCAGGTCACTGATAACAAACTTAAGTCTGTGGCACGTGCAAATGACATAAACTGCTTTTGGATATCTTCATGAAACCTTGCCAGAACAAAATTTTGAATGCTACCCATCACGGGGTAGCCATCGTAGCCTTGAATTTGTAGTTTGTTCATGTGAAAAATGTACGTAATGTATTCGCCGACAATGACATTAGACACAGGCAGTGCGTCTCTCTTAATAACAATAAAAGACCAATGAATTCTTCTCGAGTACCGTCTCCTTCAACTAATTCAACGCTCAAACACATCTGTTCTGTGCCTAAGATGTATGCAGTTTCATTATTGAAATATAATGAAAACAGTGGTAATTCATGTTGCTGCTGCTGGTATATTTTGGTTTCTTGCTGTTCGCAGATTACTGTATAATATATAGAACTTAAAAACAACACAAAATACAGAAATTTTACAAAAAGAATTACAGAAATTTTACAAAAAGAATTACAGAAATTTTACAAAAAGAATTACAGAAATTGGAATCAAATTGGAGCATGTCTTTCCACCCAGAAAAATGTCAGCTATTAAGAGTAACAAAAAAAAACAAAAACAAATTTATTCTACTTATCTTATTCATGGTAAACTAATAACACAAACTAAAAACGAAAAAATACCTATGTGTTATTATAATGAAAAACTGTCATGGAATCCCCATATTGATGAAACTTTCAAAAAATCAAAGCATTAGGGTTTATTAAAAGAAATTTACTATAGTTCAAATAAGAAAATAAAAACTAAAATGGTATTTAACCTTGGTTAAGTCAATAATAGAATATGCATCTTCTGATTGGGACCCTCAACTCAAGAAAACATTAAGAAACAGAAACATACACAAATAGAGCAGTGAGATTCATAACAAATTAATATTAACATTTGACTAAAGTAACACCTTTAGTAAATTCACTAAACTTAGAAAGCCTTCAGGACAGAAGACTTAAAAGTAAAGTAGCAATTATACATAAAGCACTGAACCAAAATCCTCAAATACATAAACAAAAATTTAATAAAATACTCTAAAAGGCACAAAGATAAAGGCACATTGCTCGTTCCATATGCTAGGACAATTTTGTACAATTACTCCTTTTTCCCTAGTATTATTAGAGCATAAAATGGGTTGCCTGAGCTAGTCAGGAAAACCAGTGACTTGGCAGAATTTAAGTATTTGAGTCATTGTTTTAATATGCATGACTGAATGCATGATGCTTGAGACGTAATCATCTCTTTTGAAGTAACGTCTACATCATATAAGATAAGATAAGATAATGCCAGTGCTCTATCGATACAAATCTTCGTTTTTAATCAGATGGCATGAAAATAACTTTCTTCTTTCTTATTTTAAACTAGTGTAAGTGTTTCACTAGCTATTTTTTCGATCGCTTTCATTGACCACATCTCCACGCAGATATGTGTATTAACAGGACTATACTCACGTATATCAAATCAAAAGACAGCTGGCAATGATTTTCCTACAAGACAAAAAAACAAACAAACAAGAAACTTTTACCATATTCTAAGCCTTTACTAAATAAAAAGATATCTATAATTATTTTCAAATGAAATGAAATTGTTACGACTAAAGTGCTATAGAATATTGAATTAAGAGCCTATAATAATAAATTGCACATGGTATACATGAACCTCAGATTAATCTATTTTAGTTTATTACAATAATAGCGTATCCTTATTAACTTTGTATCATTAGAAGCAATACATATTAAGAAGTTGTTTTATAGGTGTTAATTGAAAGGGTAAAAAAAAACTTGTTAAAATTTGGTTACTCAGAATTCAGAGGGATGCAAATACATTAATTTCTGATAACACTTGGCTAGTCATCTACAGTTGGACTTCAGCCACCAGTGAAAGCTCTACTAGTTCAGTTGCTACTTAGATATTAACTGATCTGGTGGTTACTTAGAATCTAAGGATGGGGTGCAACGTGCAAGTGCACCACCTTGCAACCCCCTTGCGGGCGTCCATGAAAACATGTTTTTGACATCAACAGACTATTTGACTTTACTTTTAACAGTGGCAAAGATACGGATGACGTTGACATCATCAGCTCTATAAATCGCAAGGTCTGAAAGAGGAAACTATACGTTTACTTTTATTTTAAAAAGAATGTTGTACTACTTTTTATGCTTTCTTTTTCCTATATTTTTTAAGGCTCAACAGTGTTGTCATCAACAGTTCAATCGATTCTCTAGTCAGAAACTGTATGGGCTGGACAGTCTCCCGGACCGCAATAAGCTATGCCACTACTTCTTCCAAACCAACATGCGATACTTCGATTTGGACTTTACAGGGACTATCTAACGAAATACGCATTTGTATTCGTGTAGAGTATAATTTCTATAAACAACTTGACGCTAATAATCTTTGTAAAGGTACTACTATATAGTATCTACTAACAATAATAACACCAACAATGCACTTTCACTGTATCATGGTTGCGTTAACTATCAAGACAAGATTTTAGTGGACCATAAATAACTACTTAAATAGGGGACGCGGCGGCTGTATGGTAAAAGAACTTGGCTTTTAAACCTGGGATGCTGGACTGGACACTCGATAAAGACTGGGATTTTAATTTTCGGGATTTTTTAGGGCACCCCTGAGTCCACCCAACTCTAATGGGTACCTGAATACAGATGGAGACATTTAAGGCGGTTGGTCTTTGTTTAACGTTAACCATATAAACAGAAGACCTTAACATCATCTGACCAATAGATCGCAAGGTTTGATAGGGAAACTTTACTGAACTACTTAAATAGAAGATATTTTCTTCATTAAATTTTCTACACTTTTTCTGGGGGGATGAAGTTGAAATTTGTGTACACATATCTATTGTCAAGTTCAGCTATCCGTGAAAATAATAATAGCTTTAATATTCAAATAAAGCACATAATGAAAAGCAACTGTCATGAAATATTAATTTACAACCAGTCCAGGAAGCAAACCGTCCAACCTACATGGACGGGAAACAAGACCTCATTGACCTCACTCACTCTCTCGTACATTCAAGGAAGACTTAACCATTCAGTTCACATCACGTGCAAGACTATTCACATTCATAACCTGGGAGTACAAAAAACAAAGGAATATAAATATTATTCATATTGCAGAAAGAAAGTTAAGCCCTGTCATCTTAAGATATATGGAAGTAATTACAAATCTGTCCATTGAACGTACATATTTTTTTTGTTTGTGTTAAAAAAAGTTTTATTATGCACAGTGGCGTCACTAGAGGGGGTGCAAGTGGTGCGGTTTCGACTTAACATATTTTTATTTTTTTATGAAATTATTTCAAAATGCTATATTATACTTAATATATCAAGTAAAACGTGAAACCTTATTTTCAGATGTATACCAGCTGCATGTATGTATATAAACACTGCTTTGATTTTTAAAAATGTTTTAATTGAATCTAATTTGTCGCTAGCACCTTAATATCAGGACGCCAACCAATAGTTCCTTGTTTAACAAACGGACGACTTCTTCCGGCATTAATATTATTGCATTCTTGCCATTGATGTAAATTTAGTAGAATCGGAAAGTAAAAAAGAGGTCATTGGGATTTCTGAAGATTATAATGTAATGTTATTTCTCTGTAAATGAAGCTTTAGCCAAGATAAAGGAAATGTTACAATGTGTCAGTCGAATATTGTACTTTAATTTTTTAGGGGATTTTTCTGATTTTGATGCTTCCATTGCCTCCCTAATGGGAACGATTTAGTCACTAAGTAGCAACAGAACTGCAATCTTTTGTTGTCGACTATTATTGACTAATTGTATAAGTCCGATATTGAAATATTAAAGACGAAAAGAATTCTTATGGATTTAAAAAAAAACTTTTTGAGGATCAACTTAATATCTTAAAATGTCTAGAAAAGGTTGATCTTGAATCTATATGTAAAGCTTAAGGATATAAAAATGCAGCTTTAATGTCTGGAAGCATTGAGGAGTATAGAAAATTTATTAACAACCATATAGAATATATATAGGTTTTTAGAAAAATGTATATAATGTTCACTCAATCTATTTTGTCAACATTCATTTTCAGAAAATTGCTTTTTGACTAGCGTTTTTTGGATACGAATGAAATACTTTTTTTTGGTGAAATTATTGCCTCTAGAGGCGTAGCTTACGGTCTTTTATTTTACCTATCTTTACTTTTTTGTGATGGGGAGATCTACTAGAAGGCCAAAGATACACAAGAGTAGGCCTATCTTTAGAATATTGTCAAAAAGGTGATTAATTAAACCTAAAAAACAAAGAATTGTGATTCAGTAGAAAAAAAAAGAAGAAAATGTCATACGAGCGATCACAAGATGCTGAACTCACTATTGAAGAAGAGAAAAAAAAAGATTTTCATTCTTATGTGCATTGATCTTTTTTTTTAACTCAAAGCTGAGTATTGTAGCAGATTAATTTGGAGCAATCAAACCGAAAAATTCTTTAGTTCAACACCAAACGAAGTATTGTAGATGTTATTTTAAAAAATTAGAGCTTATGTTGATTATTCAGAAGGCCAGAGTCAAACAGAAACGAAGGGTCTAAAGGCAACAAAAGATATTCTTGATTCATATGCCACTAACACCTTAAAATATATTTCAACAATTTCTTTACATACGCATTTCTATGGCATCATGTAAAAAGGGATTTTAAAAATTAAAATTAAGAACTTTTTGAGACAAAGAAACAAACACTTTCACAAAGGAAAGTTTTGTTAAAATGAAATCGTTAAAGACATGAACTTGATCAATTTAATGATAAGTTTTCAAGTTTTGTTTGAAATCGAGAAGGAAACCCAGTGTAATATACTTATAGTTGCGATGTTGTAAAATTGAACTATAAATTAATGGCAATGGTTTCTATTTTTAAGATTGAGGATGCGTTCAGAGTTTCACAGAACTACACAACCCAAATAAACTTTCGATAAATTGTAATCGACAACTGAATTTTAAAATTTAATAGACAATCATTTTATTATTATTGAGCAATCAAATAACTTAGGGGAATTATAAACTTTATATATTACAGCGCAACAAAGAAACTAATTTTTTTAAGGGTCTTGACACTCTGAACTGACCGCACCAGCGACACCCACTCTTGTGACGCCACTGATTATGCATGTTGTATAACAAACCTAAAGTGTAAAAATGACGTTGCATGTATTTTTTTTATGTATTTAATAATTATAATAAATTACATATAATAACTAGAAACTAATGAAATATGAGATCTAAAAAAATTATCACTATTAACTCAGTAAAATTTATTTGTTAAAATGTATTTTTTAAAGAAACTTCTTGTATGTTTGTTGCTAGGTTATAAAGGCACTTTGGTCGGTGTAGACACAATGTGTAAAGTCAACGTCTTGAATATTTATAGGAGTTGAATTTTGGGTAGGACTGGAGTATGACATTGTTACTCAGAAACATTATTGGTCTTATTGATGGTAGCCCTCTGGACGATACTTGGAAAGCTCACATCTTTGGTAATACTTAAATCTTTATTTCCGTGATTTAAAAACTTCAATTCATACAGAAAATAAACTTTTAATTTGATTCAATAATAAAAAAAAAATTATGAAATATATGCCACGCCCAAGTAAAAATGACAAACATTCTGACAAAAAAAAAAACGCAAGTTGTGTACCTTTATGACTAAAACGTACAACTTCGAGGTTATTTGAACACTAGCTGATTTTTTGTTTACCCATACCATCTAAACAATAGCCGTTTTATTCGGCATCTTGGACTTTGAAGTAGAAATAAAGTGAAGAGAGAAGATTATACAGAGCAAGCTGAAATGTATGCTCTAATGTCTGAGTGTTATTGTATAGTGTTTCTCAAATTGTGATCCGCTGACCCAAGAGGTTTTATAAACAAGCTTAATGGGTTTCGGAGAAAAATTACAAGTGAAAAGAATCAATCGTTATAGGGGGTCTCAACAACGAAATGCGACGTCAACAATTGTGGGCAATATAGACAAACAGCTTATTATCACGTCGTACAGACCTGTGACGTGGCAACGAGCTATTGGTCTCCACTGCCCACAGGTTACGACGTTGCAGGTCAGTGTTCAGGTCTCCTTTGACGACTGGTCTTGCTTTGATTCGATAAAATACGTTATAAATATTATTGAGATTTTTTTTCTATGGTATATCTGATGAACAAAAAAATAAGTTTTGATAAAAGAGAGAGAGAGACAGACAGACAAAGAAGGACAGAGAGAGAGAGAAATGTGAGGGGAAAATCTAACATTAGCATTAACTATTTTGAAAGTTATTTATAAATCACTGTATTCGTACCTACTTATATACAATGTAACTTTGTTTCTTTTTTCGTCTTTTTAGGAGAACCGTATACACCTGGCTACTGCGCGACATTCTACAACTCAAAGATCTACTTTAAATCTTGCTCCCTAAAATTTTTTTTCCGTATGTGAACCTGCTAAGATGTGACTGAAATAGAGTGCATACCTTATGTATTTATATTCGAACGTCATTTCCCTTTTACTTATAAATATCAAACTACTCAGTTAAGTGGTCAATTTCAATGGTCAACGACTAATTAGGAACGAGCATTTTGTTTCCCACCATTTTATGGTGAATTTTCCATGACGTTTATAATTAATATTGAGCATTTAGTTTATTAGTTTTTAAACATAATACTAAAACAAATTTTAGATTGTATGAATAAAGAGTCAGTAAATGTTAAAATCTTTGTAACATTGAGCGTTTATTATAATGTTGTCTTGTGATTTTCCACTTTCCTCCATCCAATAATATTATAAGAAAAACAATTACAATTATAAAATTTAAAACGTTAATGCTATTTGTGCAAATGATTTTCTTAACACTGAAAATGTCTGTTTCTAGCTTTTTACACTCATGTTTTGTCTAAGTGTATTATTACACGCAATATTCAAAGCTATTCTAAGTGTTACTTCTATATCTTATCTTTCAAATATAATATATATCATCTAGAATCAATAGGCAGATAAAATTTTATGTATTTACTTAATGCAAGGAAGGCCATTCTATGGAGTATGCGTCAAAAGTGGCACATTGCACTATTACAAGTGGCTCAAAAAATAAAAATAAACGATTTCCAAAAAAAGTTGAACATTTTAAAATTTATTCGCAATTTCTTCTAGCTTCTTTGAATTGAAAATACCAATAGCTCTGTTAATAACTGTGCTGAGGACATCGACGTACAAGCACGATATATTGGATCTTATACTTCTTTTTGTTTTCAATTACAATATCAATATTGAAAGATTAATTTAAAATCGCTCGTCTGACATATTGTACATATCCGGTAAATGCCATGCCGTAGTGTGTAATGTGACTAAAATGCATGACGCGTAGCACGTAATCATCTTCTTTTTTTGAAGTAACGTCTGTACTATATAAGATAAGATAAGATAAGATGTTTTTTAATGTAATTCCAGAGGTCATCGACTGGTTGGTTAATGTCTTTTTCTAATAAGAATGTTTGTTGAAAGTTTAATAGGACTGAATGCAACATTAAAGTATAAAATAGTGCAACAGTTTTAGTATAATATAACATTGCAATATTGATCTGGACGTTTGGAAATCAAAAGCTACACTTTAAGTCTAGAAATTGAAATTCTATATTTTTGTTCTGTTGTCACAGATCGATAATAAATTATTGTAGACGTTATTAAATGATAATTAAAATAACGAGACTGTCTTTATCAAGGTAGACATATAGAACTGACTATTTATTTCAGTCCGATTCTTTCCTTTCGCACAAACACAAACGATGACGTAATATCATATAATATTAGTACATCCTTCCTTTTAAAACTATTATCATATCCTTCCTTTTAAAGTTCTTATGACTTATATTTACAAGAACTTTTGACAGGTCTATCACTTCTGATTGTCTTGACCGGCATAACAAGTTCTCTAGATTTTGGTTTATAATTGTCTGTTTCGTTTGTTCTAACAGTTTGCTGTTCATTGTCTTAGTCGGTATCATAGTACCCAAAGATGTCTTCTTCGTAGCTCTTGTTTAAAAACCGTTGATTTCGTCTGTATGTTTTTCCATCATTTGTCTTTATGATGTAAGATCTGGGTGATAAATGTTTCTTAATGACGACTGCTCTCTGCCATGTTTGTCCTAGACGAACTCTCACCTTCTCCCCGACAGAGTAATCCTTAGGTAATCTTGCTTTTGCATCGTATTTCGCTTTGCTTTTCATCTGTCGTTCTTTGAGTAATGTCTCTGCATTTTCAACTATCGATGGTTTCAATAGTTTGGGATCAGTTGTATGATGTCCCTGAGTCTTCTTCTCATCAGCAGTTGTGACGGCAAATAAAGAGTCCGCTTATCGGAGTATTTCTATACTCGAGCATAGCGAAATAATAATCTTTCCCACTATTGTATGCTTTGTTAAATATCTGCTTTAAGATTCCAACATACACCTCACTTTGTCCTTTTGATCGAGGGTAGCCTAAGGCTTGATGTTGTTATCTTGAAAACCCCATTCAGAATCAAGCTCTCTATATTGATAGCTATTGAAGGGCATTTTGTCGCTCACTATTTCTTCTGGTATGCCATATCTAGCAAAATACCTTATATTGCCCTGATAACACATTCTGCTCTTTTGTTCTCCAGTCGTTTTTATTTCAGGATATTTGGAGAAATAGTCCACAACTAGCAAATAGTCATTGTTTCGCCATTCAAACAAATCTGTCGCAACCTTTTTCCATGGTCTATCTGGTACAGCATGATGGTAGCAATTTTTCTTTCACATTATTTCTTTTGAACGTTGCACATGTTGAGCATTTCATTATTGTCGAAAAACAAGGGCGTAGCCAGAATTTTTTTTCTGGGGGGGGGTTTGGGAGGGATTTTTTCTCTCCCCCTACCCCCCACTCACCCCCTGAGAGCGAAAAAAATATATTTATATGTATGTAGGATATGTGTGTGTGTGTGTATGTATATAATCTTTATTACATTCTAACCCATCATTCTTTCGGAAGACAGTTATTATGCCCCTAGAATAGGTTCTTCCTGGAGATAGTGGGAAAAATTGTAGACTCTCTGCAACTGACATCAAGGGGGTCGAAGCCCCGCCGCCAAGCACTATTTCTGATATTGAAAGCCAACAAAATGCATATTCTTAGGTATCTACAGTGCATTTCAAAGTTTTTATTTAAAAATCTAATGTGCTATTCTTACTGACTTAGACTCTCCCGCGCCGTTTCGGCGCAGTTTCCGTAAAGCTGTTTCCACAAAAACCTATCACTGTAATGTGTCAAGCCACTTCCACCTGCTCTGAGGACCTCCATGAATGTGTGACACCAAGTTGTACTTTGATGTCATTGCAAATTTTATTATGCCTAATTCAGTTTGTCTCAGCCATCTTTGTTTGAGCCACATTTAGTGTTTTTCAATTTCGGCAGATGACTATTCACTGCACTTTATTAATGGAGCCCCGCCACTGGTAGAGATGTGTAACCTCTCTTGAAAACGTTCCTGGAATTAAGTGACTGTAGTTTGCTTTAGATTTTATATCGGAAAGGGAAGTTTTATCGTCTAAATCATCTTTTGGGGGTTTTAAACTAAAAATCTCTGGAGTTAAGTTTTTAAAAATTCTTAACCCACATTTAGCTACGGTCATAGAATTTAGTAATTGTAGTTTGCTTTAGAATAATATGGAAGATAGAAGTTTTCCACCTCAAAACTCTCTGTAGGGGGATTTTAAACTCAAAACCATCTTTAAAAACTTAAATAAACTTTAATAACTTAAAAAAGAGCCATCTGTAGGAGAGGGATTTAAACTCAAAACCCCCAATAGTCTTGGCTACTCTCAAATAATTTTAGTGTGTAATTTGCTTTTTTTTTATATTGAAGAGGTAATTTTTTGCATCAAACCACTCTGATGGGGGGGTTTTAAACTCAAAGCTCCTTTTGGGCAACGCTCATAACATTTTGAGTGCCTAATTTGCGTTTTTTTTTTTAAACCGGGTATTGAAGAGTTATTTTTCAGCTTTACAACCCTACTGACGAGGGAAAAGGGGTTAACTCAAAACCCCTTTGGCTATGCTCATAGAATTTCGAGTGTGTAATTTTCTTTTTTTATATTGAAGAGTGGGTTTATCGGAAATTTTGGAAGGTGTTTAAAAATCAAAATCTTCCATAACTGTGCTCGTGAAAATTTGGGTGATTGTCGTTTCCATTTTTTGTTTGTTTTGTGCTATAGAAGAGGGGAATTTAACTGCGGAAAAGCCAGGTAGGGGGGTTTAAAAACTCGAGCTCCCCCTGGTAGGGGGTTTAAACTTTCACCCCCAGTAGGGGTTATAAACTCAAAAACCCCTAGTAGGGGGGTTTTCAAGTCAACACCTTCCTTTGTTGTGCTGGGGCAAGTGATAGTTTAGTTAAAAATCCAAGTCTTCACCAGGATTTGAACCCGGTGCCCCCGGTTCAGAAGCCAAGCGCTTTACCGCTCAGCTACCGCGCGTCTCTTAGCCTAACTGAAGTCTTATAATACATGTAATTGTGTTGATAAAGTTCAATCTTTATTCGAATGATCACAACAACACATTTCCACAATGTAAAAATTTGTTCACGAAAATGACGTTTACAAGATTATTATTTCTTTTAATTTAGGTCTAACTTATAATGCATTCTAAGTAGCTTTTTCTCTTTAAAAAACTGCTTGCATAACTGATTTTAAAAAATAGATTTTTTCCCTTTCACAAAAAAAAAGTAGCCGTTGCATCAGAACTTTCAATGGTCTAAAATAATGTGATGTCGGATTTTCATTATAACTTATATCGAACTTATATTTTATTATTATAAAGCCCTAATACAATAAAAAAAACTTATTTACAGTTCTATGGTATTTCACGTCTCGAGAGGCGATCTTTCCTCTTTAAAACTTCTTGTTTGATTAACTAAGCTGCAGTGGCAGCTGTAATCATCAGGAGCCTTTGCACTTTCACACTTCTTTCTACTATTGTTGTGTATGGCATCTGTTATCCGAGACCCTATTTTTTATACTCTCTTGCCATGTGGAATCTATACAATGTCATTTTTTCCCAGGTGCGAATAGCTTTAGATTTAAAACTAAAGTAATTTAAATGGTAAAATTTCAACACTGAACAAAGAAAAAGGTCAACCAAAAAAAAAGGTCAACCAAAGAAAAGGTCATCCACAACATAAATGAAAGATATCCTGATAAAGACAGGAAAGATTTTGGAATTTTAATTACTTCAATTGTCACAGAAAACTTACGATGTACTGTCAAAGCACCCCTACGACGAACTGTCAACAACAACCCTAGGACAAACTCTCACAGATCCCAAACGAAGAAGTTTAGCCACCCTTACTACTATTGATAATTATAAATATTAAAGTCAGCTCCCCTTGTCTACGTCGCTAAGGCAACAACCAGACAATCACTCCATTGGCTGTGGCCTTTTAAATTATTAAGGTTATGTCTGTTTATAAGCGGGCTGTTCTTCTTCTTCTAGCAGCTTTATTGCTGCTGAGCTGTGAGCTCTTTTGGCAGACTGTGCCAAGGAAAAAATGTTGTGGAACGTTAAAAAAAATGTTACGCCTACAGTTGTCATAACTTAACTGCTACTTTATACGGAACAGTTTTTAATCTCTTATAAAGTGAATTGTATCATTACAAACTATAAAGTTGTTTTTTTTCATTTTGTATCATACTGACACTTATCTTAAGAGATAAAATATGAATCCAATATTGTTTCTTGTCATTTTTCTATCAGTTAAGCTTTACATTTTTAAGTTGTTAACAACTAAACAAAACACACATTACATATTTTAAAAAAATATACGATATTAGGCCATCCCATGATTAGGCCTTAATCTTGCGTGACTAGTAGTTATATTGTTACTCAAACCATATAACATGCATAAAGCAAATAGTTTGTTGTTTTAAAACGGGTGTCTCAAAATTTGCTGTGCAGTTAAAAACCCTATTGGTAAGTATTTGTTTGTATTAGTAGACGCTATCTGTAATAAAATAACACCAATAGAACAAACAATTTTTGTTTTTTTTCAACAAGATTAATCACAAAAGTAAAAGAAAAGCATAAAAAATACTTTAAAAAAAAAACAAAGCTTATATTAAATATAATTGTATCAATACGTTTGGATTATTATTGCAATTTTATGGAAGATCATCCTAGCCTTGTAATTATGTGCGATAGAAATAGTTTTACTTATTGTTTTCGATTAGATTTTAGCATTTTAAATGTGCTATGATCCTATCACTTCCCTAAGACCAGTTGTGGAAAGTAGAAGGAAGGAAGACAGGTATCCTTGTGATTAATTGCATGATTGTTTTTTTTTTTAATCCATAAACAAAATGTTCACTTCAGGTCAAGATTTCTCAAGGAGACTAATTTAACGTATACAAATAATACTGTCAAGTACGATTTCTTTCTCTTTTTCAAGACACCAAACAAAATAATTAATTACCAAAATTTAAGTAACTAATTGATGTTTTAAAAATTGATTCTGATACTGTCAGATAAAAGAAATAAATGTGCAAAATTTCAAGTTCATACGAGATTGGGTGTGGGAGAAATAACATGAACAAACTTTTTTACCTTAAAGACAGACAGTGTGAGTTGTTAAAACTTTCTGAAACCAAAACGCGCAAATCACAATGTGGATGTTTGCGAGAGTAATATCAAAAAGAAAATATTTTGTTCAGTCACTGCACAGCAAACTTTCAGACACCTGGTTTATTAAACCAAAGGAATGTAGAAAGACGGTTGACAAGTTAAGCGTGGTCCTCGAGAAGTACCTTGGTAGGTAAAGGTGTACAAAGTATATTAACTATGAGCATAACGATTGGATGCCTGGTGCGAAATGCGCACGGGGACTGTCATTCCGTGGTCTCGATGTTCCCATTTTCATGCCCTGCCCGATGCAATCCCGCGTCGTCCTGCGGAAGGTTTGGACTATGATGTAAATTATCTTCAAATTTGAAGAAACATCCAAAAAATGAAAAAAAAAGACTAACAAATTATATAGTAAGTAGTGTAAATAGACAAGATTTTAAATGAGGAACTGTGGCCTAGAATCTAGAACAAAGCAGCAGCCAAATGAAGTAAGATTTGAAACTAAGACCGCTTGGTTCGCCAGTCGAGCGCTTTATCACTCTTCTATCACGCCGGTATAACTTGTAGTTATGTTCACACTAATTGATTGCGTAATTATTTTTTAAACTCATTCGTCACGTGATGAAATCTATTGCTACGTTTTACAATTTAATTTTTGTTTGAGAACAGGAGTTGAAACACATACCCTTCACCTTCACATATCTCTTAGTCTTCCAGGCCTGAACCACACATGATATGTCTACCGTCTTTCTTCATTCGCCTGTCTTTTGCCTTGAAGAAAGCCTCTTGCAAAGGCAGACCTGTCCATTTTTCTATGTTTTCTTCCCATCGCATTCTCTGTTTAAACTACTTTTATACTTTTAGTAACACTGTGCCCATGCAGCATTGACAACTACAATATTTCAGTTTAAAGGCGACTTGTATAAGACAATTCAGCCAATCGACAAGAAACTTTTCCATTCAGACATCAACCTCTCTGCGCCATGAAATGTGCACAAGAGACAACGTGCCAGGCTTAACCAGTACGATACTGAGAAAAAAGTCTGTGTACTGGGTAATACATTTAGAAAATACTATGGATAGTTAATGAATATGTTTTTCTTGGTATTTAAATTCTGATATTTATAGAGGGTACAAGGTAAAGCTAGCTTACATAGACCCTGCAATAACTGGGGGCAGATGATGTAAAGGTTATATTTTTCAATATCTGAAAGTTGACTAGGGTACCATGGGGCTTTTTCAACGACCAAGGCCTACAAATCCCCAATGTATGTCAGGAAACCAAATTAAGTTCGTTGGATTTAAGGAAGTTCTAAAGTAGAAATTCGAAATCTTATTTATTTTATTATGTTATTAAAGTAACTGCTGATGTGCTGGACAGA